>JAFEMH010003540.1:0-259739 GCA_022495995.1 Adenophora triphylla var. japonica | reverse complement strand
CATTAGTTAATGGGAAATGTTCCCCATTTTTAGCAAAAATTACTGTATTGAGTGGCTAATTGTACCATTTCCCCACCGGCTGGTTGACCATAATTATTCCATATTATGATCAATCTCTCTTTGCTCCCCATTTGGCGGTTGGTTTTACGAACCCTCTTCCTTCAGGTTGAGACTCCTGACTGGTAATCAAGTTTTTCCTTGGAGGCATATCTCTAGTATGACAATTCAATTATAGCACAAGAATTGGATAGACCAAGTAGAGGACCCAAAAAAACAATCTTATAATATATGTATAAGACCTGTAAATTTATTATAGGTCTTATGTATCATGTATAAGACCTATATATTGGTCTTGTGGAGTAGCCTTGTAGAATAACGATGCTTCCGATATAATTGTAATACTGACAAGTCATAAATGAGTTGTAAATTTATATAGGTATAAGACCTATAATATAATATACATAACCATATAGGAGACATATGGGGATAGGGTCATCGAAGTGGCGCGGAGGGCGCGACGACGACAAAACGGCGCAGCAACGATGGCGAAGCGGCCAGCAGCAACGACGAAGCAGCAACGACGACGAAGCAGCAAGCAACAACGACGACGAACAGCATGCAAGGCAACAACGATAACAATGGCGCAGCAAGCAACGGCAAATAACGGCGGCAGGCTTAGCAACAACAGACAGCAACGGACAGCAGCAGACAGCAGCGGCAGCAAGCAGGAGCAGCAGCAGCAACGGCAGAAGCAGCGGCAGGAACGGCAAACGGCAAGCACGAGTCGTCAGCAGAACAAACAATTTTTAAAGAAAAATGATGCCGATCCCGCCGTGGAATTGTTAAGTCGCCGATATTTCCCAAGTTCCAAAGCTGCCGGAGCGATACATGAAGGTTAATGGTTTCCACCTATATCTTACCAAGTATCGTTTCATGAAAAAAAAAAACAAAAGTTTTAAATCCCCTTTTAGTGTTAAAAGAAGAAAACAATAATAAAATTTAGGAAAGGAAAAGAAGAAGAAGAAAAAGTGGTAATACATTACGAAATGTCACTTGACTATTCAAAGGCACGGCAAAAGATGAATACAATCAATTTTAATCCATATTGAAAGAAACGAAAAATGTTTGTTATTCGAAGGCGCAGAGCTCATAACCAGACTGATAGAGAAACCCAATGGTAGGCATACGAAAATGGTAATACAAAGATGACATTGGGCAAATGGGAAACATGACTGCCTCATCAATCCACATATATGATTTTCAAGTCAGATTTAGAACTTCAAGAGTACAACAGAAGGTTAATTTAGTACACCGCTTGAATTTGATTAGGTTATAGAATGCCAGACATTTTTGAAAGCAAACTCTTAAATCGGGACGGAGGGAATGTAGTTTTTTTTTTTTGTAAAAATGGAGTATATTCATGCCCACATACGTCATCGATATGAAAGAGTATACCAAGAAAACCACTTCTGTATGAAGGAGATATTAGCATCAAATAAAACAATTGTGACTTTTAACAAAAAACAAAGGGACACCAAATGTAAGTACCAAAGCGGGACAGGAGTAAATCATAACAAACATTATATCATTGGTTAGCGAGCACATGTACGAACCAAATGCTGCATTTCTTTTGCTCTATAAATAATACTTTTGAAGGCGGACGGGGGAACGACAAACATGACAGTGTAGGGGAGACAGCAGGTTGTAGACACATTTGTTATATGTCACATTTAACAAAAAACAAATACTCAAATCGGAGACCAACGCGGGCAGGGAACAACAACCACAAGGAACAAAATAATCCCAGGGCAAGCAGAGCTTGATACGCGTATAAAATAGCCGAATCGGTGGGGAAGCGAGGCGGGGACATACAAAAGTAAAAGAAGTACACCGAAAAGCGATGACGAGGGTGGAAAGTAAAGAACACTCGGCAAGATCCTGTAGGGAATAAGAGTTTGATACAGAAAGAAGCGGAGAACAAATACATATTACAATCTAACAATATTAATATTCAATCCAACCATACAAAATAACAAGTTTGATTGAAATATGAAACATAAGTAATAACATTGTCTTAGTAATAGTAAGCAAATAAGATCTAAACAAATACATATTACAATTAACAATATTAATATTCAACCATACAAAAATAACAAGTTTGATTGAAACATGAAACATTAATAATAACATCGCAAATAATAACAGTGAAGTGATGAAGAAGCGGAGAGTTTGTCCCTGATAGTAGGTCTGGCGGGAAGACGCCTTCTGTCTGCACGGGCAGTCAGCTCTAGAATGAGACCCATCATAGTCAAATAATCCTCTGGAACCGCTGACGTAACTTCCGGGCTCGTCTGCCTCCATCGCCAAGACCTCCAGCTCCGTATACCGGGCTCCCGAAATGGCAGTTTCAGTCTTCCAATCCCCTCAAAACGATCTTGCACCTGCCCCCCATCTAGCATCCTCTAAAGTCTCTCGAACTATGCTTCCCGAGCGAGTAACCTCCCCATCTAGCATCCTCCAAAGCATGTCGGCTCGCTCCCGAGCGATCCTTGATCGCTCCTTGCTCCTCCAAAAATGCCCTCATGGTATCCCACCAATCAAAAGAACCCTGCCGGCTCTGGTTCTCGTCTCCTCCCTGACCACCCCGTCTCCCGATCCTCCTCTTCCTGCTCCTCATCATCCTCCTCATCAACGGGATCCATTTGATCATCAACACCGGGCATACGCCAATGCCTGGCTTGTTCACCACTTAAACGTGGCCCCTACCCCGCAACGGACCGTCCTCCTGGGAGTACCATATTCAAATAATAAAGACCTCGTTGTCCGTCGCCCTCCGGTCCCTCACAAACTTGTCATACCGCACTAGCGCCTATTAATAAAAACTCGTGCCCCCCATCAATCTCATCGCCTCGGGTTTTGGTTCACCCACACAAGCTTGAGCAATCAATGTGATCATCCCCCCTATTGATATGTTTCCCTTTTTGGTAAGGGCAAATGCCTCACATCTCCGAACAAAAATATCAAACCCAATCAGAATCACCCGAAAACTCCTCAACCCCGTTCGCAAAAGGTTTACCATAGCCACATTCAATTGAGCGGGCTCTCCGTTTGCCAACCAAGACATAGATAGACCTTCGTGAAAATAATTTCCAAGCCGGGTGAGAAAGAGAGGAAGCCCTAAGGTATTTTTTTATGTGGCAATCCTGTGAGCTCCGAAAAGAAAAAACAAGTCCCCCATCGACTCGACCCAGCTTCCTCTCTACTGATCAACCCCAAAGATTTGCCTCAACTCATCATAATCCACTCGATAGGCTTCATCATTCATATGAAACCGAATAGTATTTTCTTGTGACCCCGGCCTACCTCCAAAGTTGAAAGGAACTCAAGTGAATATCTCAAATACGTAGATGGAGTCTTCCCCAGAAATTACCTAACCCGGCTTGCGTCATCAATTCTCGTTACTAACGTCTCTAAACCCAAATCCCTCAACACCGGCAAATGAAGGAAAGTGGTGACTTGAAATTTCCTACCCTCCAAATTCCGCCATTTTTCTTTTGAGCGGCGGTCAATTCGGGTCAATCCCATATACGGATCATTTGGGACTCCGGGCGGCGGGTTTTGTCTACCCCTCTTGTTGCTACCCTCTCTCTCCTTAGGAGGCATATTTTCAACACAAAAACCACCTATACATAAGACGAGAGACACAAATTTTAGTAATAACATTGTCTTAGTAAATAGTAAGCAAATAAGACCTAAACAAATACATATTATATAGAAGTAACAATATTAATATTCAACCATACAAAAATAACAAGTTTGATTGAAACATGAAACTTAAGTAATAACATTGTCTTAGTAAATAAAGTAAGCAAATAAGATCTAAACAAATACTACTCAAACTAATCATCATCATTATCTGGCCATATCAACATCATCATTATCGGCCATATCAACATCTAGGTCATTGATATTAGTAGTTTCAATCTCGACCCCATCAACTCCCTCTCGCACCCACGATGCTTCTTCGTTAGCAACATTTTCATCCGCATTTTGTGAGCAAAATGGTACCAATTGTGGAATCGAATTTGCAACTTGTTTATCATCATTCAATATATGTCAAAAACTATCTCTTGGCGTAATCCTCATCACAACTTTCCAATCACTTTCTATAGGATCTTTAACATACCAAACTTGCTCACTTGAGATGCTAATATGAATGGTTCATCACCAACTCGATTATCCTTATACAACTTGTGATTGAAGTTTACAAGAGTAAATTTTTGCTCATCTTCCATCTTGCCTGTCCTATTATCAACCCAATCACATTTAAACAATACAAATCTTATTGAAGTTGCTATAACGAATTTCAAGGATCTCAATCAACTCCCGTAGAAGTTAACATCCCCTACAATGGGATTATTATCCTTTCGGCTTGCAAAACTTGTCACACTCTGCATTCAAGATGACTCCACTATTTTGAGTTTTCCTCCGTCTATCGACATCCTTCACTCGAAATCGAAAACCATTTATTATGTAAGACTTATACCGCCTCGCATCCATATGAGGACCCAATGCAAGACTCGTAATTCTTTCGGGCACTACATCTTTCGTCGTGCATACCTTTTATAAAAACAAAATTTAATAAGAAAATATTTAAAACGATAAATTGAAACTATTATATGAAGGTGGTTTCATACTTACATAATCCTTAAACCAGCCTAACAAACTTATCATTATGTTCTTTCTCTATAAGATGTCGTTGATTACGAGGTAATGTCTCCTCAAATGTACACGATGCATTCTGAGCAGATCGAAAATATGAATTAAGTATTAATTTGAAATATAAAAGATATAAGGAATGTAAGCCTCATGTAAGGAATCACTTACTCTAGGTATTGTTCAACATCTTCAGTATTGAAAAGCACATATCTATGCGCTTGTACTCGTGTGATGTAATCAAGGGTAATTACCTCTTCTTTTCCTACAAAGCGGCCTAACTCATCACCTTCATCATCATTTCTTCTAGGACGATTGGACTTTGTCTCAATGTCATCCAAATATTGCGTACAAAAAGTCATGCATTCTTCAGCCACAATTGCCTTAGCTATGGAGGCCTCTGGATGGGCTCGATTTCGAACATATAATTTTAATGTAAGTAGAAACCTACAAAAACATTTACTTATGCTAAAGCAGATGTAAAAGGGAATTTAACTTTTTCAAAGTAAATTTAATATGGATGTACCTCTCTACCGGATACATCCAACGAAATTGTATTGGGCCTGCTAGCAAGGCCTCCTCGGCTAAATGCACCGGCAAGTGCTCCATAACATCAAAGAAAGCTGGTGGGAATATTTTCTCGAGAGCACATAGTGTGACAGCCATCCGATCTTGTATCTTTTCGAGATCAGCAAGTGTATTCACCTTTGAGGATAATTGCCTAAAGAAATTTGCCAACTCAATGATGGCTTTTACAATAGAAGTAGGCAACGCTTTTCGAACAGCTAAAGGGAGTAGTTGTTGGAGCAAAATATGACTATCATGGCTCTTAAGACCCCAAATAGCTCTTTCCTCTAGATGTACACAACGAGATATGTTTGACGAGTAGCCATCAAGGACTTTGACTCCCTTTAGAACTTTCAAGAATGTGTCTTTATACCTCTTACTCATTGTAGAACCGAGCCTGAGGCATAATATCTTTGCTGATGGAAGCTTTTGTAGATGCAATGGTTTCCGAATGTTCATCACTTTTAGGTCTTTTCTTGCTTTATCATTATCTTTTGATTTCCCGCAGCATCCTAACAGAGTATGTAGCACATTATCACACACATTTTTTCAATGTGCATAACATCAAGATTATGACGAACATGATTATTTGCCCAATAAGGCAACTCAAAGAAGATACTCCTCTTTTTCCAATTGTGACACAACTTAGAAACCTTTCTTTTTCTCCAACTTGGCTTGTTGCTTCTCACCCTCTTCTCTTTTCCTCTTTTAATAACATCTTCTATTTTATACTGTTTCCATATTTTCAACTTGTTTAAGCAATTTTGTTCCAAACAATAACTTGGGCTTATCTCTCACTTCATGAGTACCATCAAAAGAGCCTTTATCCTTACGAAAAGCATGACTCCTAGGCAAGAAGCGTCGATGACCAATATAACAATACTTGCCACCATGATCCAACCATCGTGCTTGAGGTCTCACATTGCAACAAGGGCAAGCATATTCACCTTTAGTGCTCCATCCAGACAACATTGCATATGCAGGAAAGTCATTTATTGTCCATAATAGTGAAGCTCGTAAAGTAAACAACTCGTTCCTTGATGCATCATAAGTTGATATACCATCTTCCCACAATTCCTTCAACTCATCAATTAACGGTTGGAGATACACATCTATCTTGTTGCCCGGCCCTTTTGGGCCTTGAGTAAGCACCGACAAGAAGAAATATGGCTGTTTCATGCATAACCAAGGTGGAAGATTGTATGGCATAAGCACAAGCGGCCAAGTACTGTGAGATATAGTCATTGTTCTGAAAGGATTAAATCCGTCAGATGCTAATCCCAATCTAACATTTCGAATTTCACTTGAAAATAATGGATAATGTTCATCGAATTCCTTCCACGCACGAGAGTCTGCAGGATGCCTCAAAGACACCATCGTCTATTCTTTTCTCGGCATGCCATCTCATGAGTGTCGCGGTCTTAGATGACCAATACAACCTTTGCAACCTTGGCTTTAAGGGAAAATACCATACTTTCTTCATCGCTACCTGCTTGGGAAGTTTATTCTTGCCACTTGTTTCCGCACCTTCACCGCTACCCCCTTCTTCTTGTTGCTTATATCTAGAGGCTCCACAAATTTCACATTTAGTAAGTTTTTCAGTTCATTTCGAAACAACATACAATGATTAATGCACGCGTCCCACGTTTTATAACTAAAACCCAAATCTGCTAGCCATCTTGTACGCCTCACGATAGGAACTTGGCACTTTCGCCGACCGAGGCAATGCCCTAATGAAAATTTTTAATAAAGAAGTAAATCCCTTATCGGTCACTCGATAATTAGCCTTCCAAAGTGCATAAGTTCTACAATAAATGAGAGTAATGTAAACTTATCACACCCTTCCCACAAGGCTTGATCAAGATCTCTCAAAAGTCTAAGAAACTTTGCGGTGGATGCATCTCGATTGTACGATTTCTTCAATTCCCGGGCTGGTTACTATCCGGCATACCCATCCCTTCATGTACCATTCGCCTCATACAATCTTGCACGCCCAATTCAATTTCAATGCCATCTTCATTGTCCTATCATTATTATCATTCTTACGCGCCGAAATGTACTCTTCCCCGTGCCTAATCCAATTCTTGTAATCTTTTTGAAATCCCACTGCAATACAATGTGATCTCACGGTTGCACGGTCTTCTTGATAACGATTTGCGCATTTTTTACAAGGACAATATATTTGTTTAACACCAACAGACTTTTTTGAGAATGCAAAATCGAGAAAGTTGTCAACCCCAGACAAATACTCATTTGAAATTCGATTATCCAAATCAATCCAACTTTTGTCCATATATGACTTGACTTTATATTTTTAACGTTAAAATACAACCTATATATAAAACCGAGAGACAAATTTTAGAATAAAAATAAACTCATAAACAAACATAGTCTAAATATGTACAACTTTTGGCTCGATATAGATAATATACATTGTTGGAGCCTAGCCTATTAGTCGAACTTGGGCCCATGATATAGTATAACCCTATTACAACATTCATTCGTTCTCTCTCACAAGCCCCCCCCCTAATTGAGAAGCTAATTTAAGGAACTAGGTTGATGTGCAAAAGAATATGCACATGCAACAAAAGATTTGAAACTATTTTTAGGAACTAGGTTGAAGTGCGCAACATTATTTTTTGAAGTGCGCAACACCAATATATGGACTAATAGATTGAGATTACGGGCACACTAGAGTTAAGGGAATTTACAAGGTTTGCCTTCAAACAAGAAGTCCACGACTAGGTATTGTCTATTTGTTGGAGGCAACTTAGTATCTTAGTAAAGCAAGAAGGAATCATTGGTATCAAGATTCATGATCATGTCACTAGGAAAAGGAAGTATCAACATATAAGTAGAAATCTGAGGTAGGAAAGTTTTGAGATGCAAAGAAAATATATGCAAATAACTAGGATAAAACTTGAAACGCATAAGAAAAAGTCAAGCATTGAGGGAAAACAATAATTGATTGAATTTACATAGCATTATCGCCTTAAGCACAAAGAAAAACACGCTAAAAGACCAACATATATCAAAGAGTAAGTCAACCTTTTGAATAAGAAAAAGTAAGTCAACCTTTTGAATAAGAAAAGATACAATATAAAGCTTACATAGTCGGCATTTATGCGGTAACAAACATTGTGAAATCTCTAATCAAGCAATTATTATAAATTATGATACGGAACATTTTTAAAGCGTTTTTAAGCAAACTTAGTAGAAAGATAAAGTACGGAAAAGAACCTCAGAACACGTAAAAATTGAGTTCAAACTCAGGTTGCATATTACAAGGCGGAGAATAAAATAAAACCAATTTAAGATTGTTCATAAACATAAGCAATTCAGCTAAACAAATACTACTTCATAATAGAAACTCGACCTGTGACTAAACAACCTCCAACCCCTACCCACAAAATAAAGAAATTTATCAACCATAGTCAATCGAGAAAGTCAAGCTTTAGATTAAAGATGTTCTAGGCACAACAACAGACAACAACAACAACAACAGCAACATCAACAATAACTCACAACACCAAGAACAAAAAAAACCCAGAAATTAAAAGTAAATTAGAAAAGGGGAAAGAAATGTATACCTGATTGTTGTTGATTGAAGAAATCGGCTGGAGGAGAGAGAGACTGAGATACGCTAGAGGAGAGAAAGAGAGACCGAGTAAGACCAAGACCAAGAACAATAAAAACCAAAAAATTAAAAGTAAATACCAACCTGCTGATTTGGAGGAGAGAAAGAGATCTTCGTTCGTGCCCTAGCTATGGAGATCGTCGGTGCCCTAGCTGCTATGGCTGCTATGGAGGAGAGAAAGAGAGGGAGAGATACCGCGAAACTGAATAGGGAAATTTGGTTTCCCGGTATTTAATAACATTTACGGCGGACGCGTACAAACCGCCGTATATAGTTAACTATTTACGGCGGACGCGTACAAAACCGCCGATAATAGTTAACTATATACGGCGGCTACTTATACACCGCCGTATATAACTTCGATCTCGTACGCCTTCATGTCAAATATACGTATTTACTTATTTACGGCGGTCTAGACCGCCGTATATATTACTTATATACGGCGGTATACATAACCGCCGTATATATATGATATATACGGCGGACGCGTGTCCACCGCCGTAAATGAGCGCCGTAAATAGCCCCTTTTCTTGTAGTGACCATTAAAGGTATGTGAATATTTGCTCACTCTTGGTGTGTAGCTACTCATTTTGAACTTTTGTTGGATATTTGCTCATATTCAACAGGTTTTATTCTCAATCGCCCTATTTTGTGACGTCGGTCTCTGAGCCGGCATCCGACCAAATTCCAGGTTAGTCTACCTCTTTCTCTTGAAAATTTTGAAGATATTTTTTAATCATTTTCCGGTTGAGTGGTTTGGTGGTGATTTTGACTGATGTTGTTATATTTTGTTGTTGGTGTTGTCCTAGTTATGTGAAACTTTTGAAATTTGCAAAATGAATTGCAAATTATGTGCCTCCGACAGATTTAAGGTTAATTAACAGATTTAAGGTTAATTTCTGTATAAGCAGATGAGAGGTTAATTAACAGATCTGGTTTAACAATGTTAACTAATTTGACTTTCTAAATTTGTTTCTGTTTGGTGTGCTTTTTACAGATTTATAGAAATAATATTTGGAAATTTTGCTAATCTAGGTTTTTCCTTCTTGGTTGCCTGTCATTTCCTTCGTTATTTGCTACTCAATGTTTCCTTCTGAGTGATTTGTGTGATAGAATTGTGCTTTCTGAGATTTTGTATTATGTGCTTATTGGATACATGTTAACTTTGGTGGTTGTTTATTAGTTCATATGTGAAGAGTTTGATATAGACCGTAGGTAGTGTTTTGAGTTTATTTCAGTGTCCAAAAATTATCTTAGCCCTCTTTCTGCTCTAGTTCAGTCGCTTCCAACAGTAGTGATTAATATGAACATAATAAAAGTAAGCAGATCAATTAAGCAAAAAGTGATAGTCTTTAACCCCACCCTGCATTGCCTCATTCATAATGTATCATCATGTTTCTCTGTTCTTTCCTTTGCCTCTTGTTCGGATTGTAACATTAGGAAGTAATTACTTAGGCTTTTTCCTGTCATGGGATCGGTGGGACATATTACTTCCTGCCTAATTAAAAAAATTATTAGATGGGCATGCCTATTTCAATCATCTTAGGTTATTGTTATGTTACTTTTTAGGGAATTAGATGGGCATGCCAGCTCTTTTTGATGGTAGGGTGTACTGTGGAGGTTTAGAGTTGGGCATGTGAGCTTGAGTAAACAAATATAATGAACTGGATGCTTGATTTCTCTTTCCTATTGACTAATGTATTGGTTGTTTTGGTTGTTATGTACTTTCCTTTTGTTTTCCCTTATATGTGCATTTCCATACACAGTTTATTTGTTATAGTTTTTGAAAGTGACTCTTTAAGGGGACATTCTAGAATTTATTATTGACTCTTTACATGGTATTGATCAGTGATTAAGGTGGCAATGGGTACCCAATGGGTATTATCCATTAAACATATGATGATTTAAATTTAATGTACATGGCACTAATTTGGTACACTGTACAACTGTCCAAAGCATGATACAAAATTAATGGGCAACTCATGGGTAAGAAATTGCTACTCCTAGTACTGGTTGTGTAGTATTTAACCTCTCTTTCAATATCCTCCCTATTTCCGTTTGAAAGAAGTAGATAACTGGTTCAAGCACTTCATTTATATTGATTTACTTTCTATTCAATTTCATAACCCCAGTGATTCAGTTTCTATATATATATATATATAGGTTGAGAAAAAAGCTTAGGTATCTTGAATCAACACATTGCTTTATGAGAAAAAAAGCTTAGGTATCTTGAATCAACTAATTTGTGTCTCTCGGTCTTATATATAGGTTGTATTTTAACGTTAAAAATATCAAGTCATATATGGACATAAGTTGGATTGATTTGGGCAACCGGATTTCAAATGAGTATATGTCTGGGATTGACAACTTCCTCGACTTTGCATTCTCAAAAAAGTCTCTTGGTGCTAAAGAAATATATTGTCCTTGTAAAAAATGCTCAAATCGTTACCTAAAAGACCGTGCAACCGTGAAATCACATTGTATTGAAGTGGGATTTGAAACAAATTACAAGAATTGGACTATGCATGGGGAAGAGTACATTTCGGCGTATAAGAATGATAATAATGATAGGATAACTGAAGATGGCATTGAAATTGACTTGGGCATGCAAGATTGTATGAGGCAAATGGTACATGACGAGATGTGTATGCCGGATAGTAACCAGCCAGGAATTGAATAAATCGTACAATCAAATGCAGCCACCGCAAAGTTTCTTAGACTATTGAGAGATGCTGATCAAGCCTTGTAGGAAGGGTGTGATAAGTTTACAGTACTCTCATTTATTGTAGAACTTTAGCACTGAAAGGCTAATTATCAAGTGGTTGATAAGGGATTTACTTCTTTATTAAAGATTTTCATTAGGGCATTGCCTCAGTCAGCAAAAGTGCCAAATTCCTATCGTGAGGCGTACAAGATGACTGCAAATTTGGGTTTCAGTTATAAAACATGGGACACGTGCATTAATAATTATATGTTGTTTCGAAATGAAACTGAAAAACTTACTAAATGTGAAATTTGTGGAGCCTCAAGATATAAGCAACAAGAAGAAGGGGGTAGCGGTGAAGGTGAGAAAACAAGTGGTAAGAATAAACTTCCCAAGCAGGTAGCGATGAAGAAAGTATGGTATTTTCCCTTAAAGCCAAGGTTGCAAAGGTTGTATTGGTCATCTAAGACCGCGACACTCACGAGATGGCATGCCGAGAAAAGAATAGACGATGGTGTGCTGAGACATCCTGCAGACTCTCGTGCGTGATTTGATGAACGTTATACATTATTTTCAAGTGAAATTCGGAATGTTAGATTGGGATTAGCATCTGACGGATTTAATCCTTTCAGAACAATGACTATATCTCATAGTACTTAGCTGATTGTGCTTATGCCATACAATCTTCCACCTTGGTTATGCATGAAACAACCATATTTCTTATTTTCAGTGCTTACTCAAGGCCCAAAAGGGCCGCGCAACAAGATAGATGTATATCTCCAACCGTTAATTGATGAGTTGAAGGAATTGTGGGAAGATGGTATATCAACTTATGATGCATCAAGGAATGAGTTGTTCACTTTACGAGCTTCACTATTATGGACAATAAATGACTTTCCTGTATATGCAATGTTTTCTGGATGGAGCACTAAAGGTGAATATTCTTGCCCTTGTTGCAATGTGAGACCTCAAGCACGATGGTTGGAACATGGTGGCAAGTATTGTTATATTAGTCATCGACGCTTCTTGCCTAGGAGTCATGCTTTTCGTAAGGATAAAAGCTCTTTTAATGGTACTCATGAAGTGAGAGATAAGCCCAAGTTATTGTTTGGAACAAAATTGCTTAAACGAGTTGAAAATATGGAAACAGAGTATAAAATAGAAGATGTTTTTAAAAAAGAGGAAAAGAGAAGAGGGTGAGAAGCAACCAGCCAAGTTGGAGAAGAGAAAGGTTCCTAAGTTGTGTCACAATTGGAAAAAGAGGAGTATCTTCTTTGAGTTGCCATATTGGGCAAATAATCATGTTCGTCATAATCTTGATGTTATGCACATTGAAAAAAAATGTGTGTGATAATGTGCTACATACTCTGTTAGGTACTGCGGGGAAATCAAAAGATAATGAGAAATCAAGAAGAGACCTAAAAGAGATGAACATTCAGAAACCATTGCATCTACAAATGTTTCCATCTCGCAAAGAAATTATGCCTCCGCAGTTCACAATGAATAAGAAGCATAAAGACACATTCTTGAAAGTTCTAAAGGGAGTCAAAGTCCTTAATGGCTACTCGTCAAACATATCTCGTTGTGTACATCTAGAGGAAAGAACTATTCGGGGTCTTAAGAGCCATGATAGTCATATTTTGCTCCAATAACTAATCCTCTTAGCTGTTCGAAAAGCATTGCCTACTTCTGTTGTAAAAGTCATCATTGAGTTGGCAAATTTCTTTAGGCAATTATCCTCAAAGGTGAATACACTTGATGATCTCGAAAAGATACAAGATCGGATGGTTGTCACACTATGCGCTCTCGAGAAAATATTCCCACCAGCTTTCTTTGATGTTATGGAGCACTTGCCGATGCATTTAGCCGAGGAGGCCTTGCTAGCAGGCCCAATATAATTTCGTTGGATGTATCCGGTAGAGAGGTATATCCATATTAAATTTATTTTGAAAAAAGTTAAATTCCTTTTTACATCTGGTTTAGCATAAGTAAATGTTTTTGTAGATTTCTACTTACATTAAAATTATATGTTCGAAATTGAGCCCACCCCGAGGCCTCCATAGCTAAGGCAATTGTGGCTGAAGAATGCATGACTTGTTGTACACAATATTTGGATGACATTGAGACAAAGTCCAATCGTCCTAGAAGAAATGATGATGAAGGTGACGAGTTAGGCCACTTTGTAGGAAAAGAAGAGGAAATTACCCTTGATTACATCACACGAGTACAAGTGCATAGATATATGATTTTCAATACTGAAAATAGTTTTGACATATATTCAAATGATGATAAACAAGTTTCAAATTCGATTCCACAACAGGTACCATTTTGCTCACAAGATCTGGATGAAAATGTTACTAATGATGAAGCATCGTGGGTGCGAGAGGGAGTTGATGGGGTCGAGATTGAAACTACTAATATCAATGATAATTATGTTGATATGGCCGATAATGATGATGATTAGTTTGAGTATTATTTGTTTAGATCTCATTTGCTTACTAATACTAAGACAATGTTATGACTTATATTTCATGTTTCAATCAAACTTGTTATTTTGTATGGTTGAATATTAATATTGTTAATTGTAATATGTATTTGTTTAGATTATATTTGCTTACTATTACTTAGACAATGTAATTACTTATGTTTCATGTTTCAATCAAACTTGTTATTTTGTATGGTTGAATATTAATATTTTTACTTGTAATATGTATTTGTTTAGATCTCATTTGCTTACTATGAAATTTTACTCACATTTATGATTATAACTTTGTAATATGTATTTTTATGTTTCTTATATTTTTTTAGCCAGATATGCCGCCAAGGAAGCAAATAGGTGAGGGCTCATCAAGGAAAGGAAGAGGCTTGGCAAAAAAAATAAAGAAATGGGGTAAAGAAAAGCTTAATGTCATATTTAATGAATTTGGACAACCCTGTGATGGAGAAAGTGCTCAACTAGCTACTCAGCTCGAGTATTTTGTGAGAAATGGGGAAAATTTCCCATTAACTAAAGATTGGTATGATATGGAACGTACAGTTCTAGAGAACATATGGAAAGATGTTCAATTAAGTTGTAATCCATATTCCTTACATAAATCTCATGTTTACTTTATTATTTTTTCTTGGCTTTAGTTTTGTATTCTAGTAAGTAGTTGAAAGTCTTATGATTCTCTAACAATTGTTCTTTTTCTTTGTTGAATTGTATATAGGATAATACCAATGCACCTCCCGAGTATGAGCAATTATGCTATGTAGCTCTCAATAAACAATGGAGAGATTGGAAATATCAGGTGAGACAAGCATATAATAAGTATGCAACAGACGACTTTATTTACTTGTAATATATATTTGTTTAGATCTCATTTGCTTACTATGCAATTTTACTCACATTTATTATTATTACTTTGTAATATTGAAATATCAGGTGAGACAAGCATATAATAAGTATGCAACAGACGACTTTATTTACTTGTAATATATATTTGTTTAGATCTCATTTGCGTACTATGCAATTTTACTCACATTTATTATTATTACTTTGTAATATTGAAATATCAGGTGAGACAAGCATATAATAAGTATGCAACAGACGAGGAGCGATTGGCTAACAAACCTGATGCGTGTGTTGATTCAGATCAATGGGTGGAACTTGTTCATATGTGGAATTCAGAAAAGGCTAAGGTATATTTCAAATTAATCTCAATCTATTATCGTGAATGTCTTATATGTTTCAAATTAATACTAACACTATCTTTTTTTTTCTAGGAAGTATCTCAAATAAACCAAGTGAATCGATCAAAGCAAGAGTGTCTTAATAGGACTGGAAAAAAGTCGCATAGTCAACTCCGAAAAGAGGTTTGTCATTGTTCAATTTAGTTCTCACTTGTCAATTAATGCTTCTTTTTGTATCGTATATAAATATATTTTTTTTGTCAAATGATTCTATTATAAATGGTAGAGAGAAGACGAGGGATTACCCACTGATCGAGTAAGCATGTTTATAGCTACGCGCACCAACAAAGATGGTCAGGCTGCAGACGAAACCACCTCTCGTATGATCGTAAGTTAAAGTTTCAACCTTTTTTGTTTCAGTTTTATTTTTACCTAGTATAGTTCTTGTATAGAATACTTTTTCCATTTCTAACTTCATTTTCCTAATATTAATTAAAGTTAAAACAATTATATTGAACATGTTATTTTTTGTTACAGCTAATGCTCAATGATGCAATTGAAGAACTACCAGAGGAGGATCAAAACTCTCCAAGCAAGAGAGAAAAAATATTCACAAATCTTATAGGAAATGATGGCCATGGAAGAGTGCGTTGTATGGGATAGGTCTTACAAAATCTAGGGTGTTTGGTAAAGCCTCAACATCTCAAAGTGATGCATTCCGTGCACTTGAGGAGAAAGTTTCATTCATGGAAGCTGATTTTGAAAGGCGTCAAGAGGCCCAACGAGCAAAATTTGCAAAGTAACTTGAGGCTCAACAAAAAATGATAGAAGCTTTGCAACGTAATTATATGCAACAACATGGAAATGGCAGTAATGGGCAGAGGTATGTTTTCTCAATCCTATAAACCTAATATCACTAGTTGTTGACTCATAATTCATTTGTCTAATTTAATTAGAATTCTTGTTGAATTGGGTCATGCTACAATGGAACCTGCCATATCAAGTTTGAACCACTAGAGAGACAGATCCTTTTCAATTTCTTCTGGTCACATTTCTGTTTGTTGTTTATTCTAGTAGTTGTTTACTTGCTCCCATTTCCATTTCCATTTCCATTTCTTTATTCTGCAATCTATTTATTAATCTGAAAATAGAAAGAAAAAACCCAGGAAAGAAAGAACACATCCACAAACTTGTATTGGGGCAATTTCACTTGCCCAGTCTGTTTGTAGCTTGGTATTATTAAATAATGTGGAGACAATAGAAAGTATCAATCCGTTTGTCTTGGGCCTCTTGGCAGTAGAGGCTTATGTACTCAATTTATTTATCTCTCTCTCTCTCTCTTTCTCTCTCTCTCTCTCTCTCTCTCTTTTAAGTAGTAATAGTAGAAGGTGGATATCGAAGACGATCTTGTCCATGTTTTCTTTCAATGAATTATGTAATCAAACATCGTAAATCGTTATTATCTTTAATGTATCTTATTCTATCTACAGTCCTTTCAATACAACCTGTGTGCAGAGACAATAGTATGTAGTTGTTTAGCATCTTTCTGACATGTTCCTTTAACTATACCTTCTTTATGAGCAGATATGGTGGAGGCATGAGTTCAGCCAAGGCCACTTTGGAGAGTGATACAAAGGTAACATGTTCTTAGATTATACTCCCTCTGTCCCAATTTAAATGTTGCACCTATTTATTTCATAAGTACTGATCTGAGGTAATTCATCTAACAGAGGAGGTGGGAAATGATGCGGCTTTTCTGGCATCACCATTGGCTTCAGCAATAACCGGAAGAGTCTTGTAATTTATAAAACATAAGTACAATCTTTTTGTTATTGGTTAGATTTTCTGGCATGAGACATGGATGGACCTATTGGTGCTCAATGCTATTACATGTATTTTATATGTAGTGTATTTAGTTTTTGACAATTGCAAATGGGTTGTCCCTTATTTAGGAGGTTGAAGCGCAACCACGTTCGATGTTTGACCCCCCCCAAAGAATAGGGAAATTATATTGGCCCTGTTTTGGATTCCTGTTGATTTTCCAGCTTGTGTTCTATGTTGTTCCTGCTGGTGTATTTTTTGGGAAAATTAATAATATAGGGCTCACTGGGAAGAAAAGTCTACTTATTTACGGCGGATAAACGAAGCCGCCGTAAATAGACTAGTTATTTACGGCGGCTTCGTTTATCTGCCGTAAATAAGTTTAATGGACGACTCGTCCCTAAAGGGGGATGAGGTTATCAGAGAGAGTCAAAATGGGAACGATTTGTGATGTGTTGGATGACTCGTCTCTTATTTACAGCGGCCTCAAGACCCGCCGTATATATATATCATTATATACGGTGCATAGGTTACCGCCGTATAAAACTTCCTCAAATATGGTTGTGATACATACGGCGTATTTGTATTTCATTATATACGGCGGTACATTATTCTCCGTATTTGCCCTTGAATATATACGACGGCTATATATCCGCCGTAAATACTATATACGATGGTACGTCTGTCGTAAATACTATATACGATGCGACTTTATACGCCGCCAAATAAACCGCCGAGCCACCGCCGTAAATACTATTTACAGCGGCCCCGGTCATTATATACGGCGGATTTTAACAGCACTAGCAAGTGTATTATCTTGTAGTGTAAGTTGACACACACAATCTGATTCTGTTGAGGAGAAAGGGGGGATGACTCGAGTATCCTACGCTAGAGCAGCACTAGCATATTTGGAAAGTAAAAAGGGAATCAAAGAAAGGTATCGATTGATAGGGATTCCACTGATATGGTCGTTTATTTGTTTTGTTTGACAAAACCAATGTGCACTAGATTTGCCTAATTGCTAGTTGGGGCAAATTTGAGTGCCTATTGGAGCGGCACATCTGGTTGTTTTGAAGACACATCTATGTGCTTGGCGAAGCACAATTTGGATGTCTGGGGAATACATTTGGGTGCATAGAAGACACATTTGTTCGAAAAAATTGGGTGTATAGGGAGATACAAATTTATTTGCTTGTTGAACAAGTCTAATCAACCTTGAAATTGTCAATGGCCTGTTCACAAGTGTTATAAAAAAGGTTGTACACACAACTGATAATACTTACGATAACACACACGACCGAGATTAAAAATAGTTTTGAAGCGGAAATAAACACAAGAAATAAATTTTTTCTCAAGTTATATAATTATATAACTTGAGGGTGCCGCTTAGGCAAGATCTTCTATTCACAATAATATGATTACAAGACCGAAGTGTTCCCTATCTATATAACCATGAAAAACTAGGAACTAAGATCAAATACGAAATTCTATCCTAGCCACGACGCAATCAAGTCCAAAGACGTTGAAGGTGGAAAATAATTTGTGGGAGGAAGAATTTAAAAGAGTCGAGAAGTAGATGATCTTGTTGTGTGTGTGTTGCTCGAAATATTGCTCTTGTCTACACACTTGCGTATTTATAGCCTTCAAATACTTGTAGGCTACTCTTAGTAACAGCTTGGAACTGATTCGGATAAGGAGGATGAGTTATTGATCAAGTGGAGCTAAAGAAATGGTTAATTCCTTAAAAATAGCAACCATATTTCTTTGAGCCCAAGTCCTAGCTTCAATCTCTTGTACCCACGTGCTCTTGTATGTTTGTACTCTTTTTGTTCAGCAACACCAGCTTTGAACAGGTCTTCCCAAGTGGTTCTTCTAGTTTCATGAGTTATGCATAACTTCTCATTTATGCGTAACTTTTCCATTGACTCGTTCTTCCATCCTTGTAGCTTATCTCCTTATGGTTATTATCTGTAATTTAGACTAACAACAAACATATATTTTGCAAGTATAGTTATACATTTATACAATTTAACATATGTAAGAAATGTCCAACTAAATATATCAGACGTTTTCTGATAACACTTAAAAAGTAATGTCAGCACTTGTGATAACACCTTTATCTGGTAACACTTAGAGGGTATTGGCAGCACTAGTGGTAACACCACGATACTGCACTTACAAACTCCCCATTAGTTGTACATTTCTTGCATTTCTTTACAAACATCAAAGTGCTTGTACCTGCAATAAATTTGTTAGCCAAATAACCATTCCAACACATATCAATAATTAACTCCCCCTTAACAAGGAAGCTAACTACAAATGATTAAACTTAAACTTATTCATACAAACAAGAAATTTGATCAAATTCTAACCACTAGTTTAAAAAGTTTGATCCAAACTACCAAAATAATATCCCAAGTTAACCAACAAATAAAAACAACCAACCTTGTTAAAGTTTAAACACCACATAGCGAATTTAAACCTCAAATAGTTTTTGAAGCCAACATAAAGAAAATTGTTTCGAGAACACACCATCCACCACAAAATGAGTCCACCTGTAATACCACATCAGTCTTCTTCTTCCTCTTCCTCTTCCTCTTCTTCCTCAGCTTGGACTTCTTGAGTATGACCAGCCCCAGCACCTTCGGAAGCACCTGCAGCAGCACCATTTGCACTTGTTCCAGCTCCCCTTGTTTAAAGAAAGCTGAGAAATGAACTCCAGTATATCTGTTTGAACTTGAAGTCAGCCATTAATGTTTCTTTCAACAACAGGCATCAGCTTGTGAAGAAATTGGAGCACCATAGTTTTCTAACCATGGTGGAAGTGCTGCCAGAAGTGTTGACAACACTTTCAGGCACACTTGTAGCTGCTGGATTGGGTGCAGAGGTTGGGATAGGAGTAGAGCCTGATCCACTAGCTATTTGAGGTTGTACCCAAGGAAGATCACAATATATGTTTCCCCTTTTCAGTTGGCAGTCAATAGTATAGAATTCTGGCCAAAGGAGAACACATATGAGGCTTCAACGGAAAGGGATTGGTATTTTAGGACATTAAAAATGAGAGAAGGATACGGAAAGTAGGAAGGGTCTTTCTTCTTTGGCCAGTGTAGACACCCCATTCTGAACCAATAATTACATGATTACACTACTCTTCGTCTCTCTTTTGTGTTTTGATGAAAGCATATTAGCTTCGCCATGTTTCGTTAAGTTTCTAATTAACCTTGTTAGTTTCGGACCTAACTGACTAATGGAATAACTGAAGAGGACAGAACGGTCAATTGACTAGTTGTCCCGCGCGGGACATACGTGTCTCGCGCGAGATAACCCCTCTGCAAAATGTGCAGATTCACTTCCCTTGTCGACTTCAACCTCTTTTCTTGATAACTCTTATCTAATTCGGGTTTCCACTGATTGTGAAGTTATAGAACCTTCCTTGAGTGGAATCCTATCTTGGTGACCAAGTAAATCAAACCCTATAAATACTAGATAACTTTCAGTTTTTCGGAGGACGGTCGACAGACAATTTACTGGTTTCTCTCCTTGAAAGATTCCTGTAAATCACTCATAAAAAACATCAAATTCGTCCATCAACCTTGTTGATTGACAAACATCAAAAGATAAGCCTATAATCAAGACGAAACTCTGTCGAAATCCTTTCTCGACCGAGAAGGAGGAGGAGACACTAGAACCACGTTCTAAACTAAATACTCCCTAAACACAAGGTAAACTCCTATATTTTTACTTTCTTCTTCTCAGTCCCTTCTAATTGCTTTTAGAGTAGTGTAATCCCATCAAAAAGGCTAGCCTAGAGTCCCTTCAATCCATGGAGGTGATCTCGAAGCATACAACCCGACATTTCTAATTAAGAAATTAATTAGGGTTTTCTTGATCTTATTTAAATATTGTTTTGATTGATAATCCCCCTTAAGCAAGACCGATCTTCGGATTGGGTGGATGCGGTGCTCCTTGACCTTCCAAATCCATCACTTAAGCCCCGAACCCAAATCTTTTCAAAAAGGTTTTTCTTATTGTTTTCCTAAATAAATAATAAGTGGCGACTCTGTGTTCATTAAAATTGTACCGCTACAGTTTGGCGACTCCACTAGGGAATTATTAAAATTAAAGTGTCTTAGACGCGTCAATTAAAGGGGGATTTTCAAAAAAAATCAATTTACTGTTCAGTTTCATGCTAGTCTCGCACGAGACAACCCTTTGTCTCGCGCGAGACAAAGCCTTTGTAAACCGTTATGTTTTCTGGTTTTATTTAAGTAATGATTATTATTTAAAGTGCGTTAGATTGGTTTTTTTATTAAAGACCGGTCCATGGAGGATTCGGGAGTTGTAAATTTAATTTTATTTATTTATTCTCTCTCTCTTTATGTGGAACTATGACGGCCTGAGTCTCCCTAATTTGGGAGAAACGTATACAACCACTTAGTGCGGCCATTATCTGTTTTTCTTTTAGTTTTCAAAAAAAAAAAATTTTACTCTATCACCTAGAATTGACTCTCACACATGTGCACATCATGATATAACTGTCATTGCACTACATACCTTTGATAAAACTCGGGACCCACACTAAGGACGGATGACGGTAATCACCTAATCGCCGGTCTCTCCAAAGTTGGATCATCCCACCTCGTGTTTTCAATCCACCTAGATTGTCAATATCGCGAGGAGCCTAACCGTAAACCCTGCATCAATAACATATCATGTAGATTTACTTTTTAGGACACTCCGTGACCGGTCGGTTTAATCTTGGAGTCTTTGTCATCCCTTGTCAAGATCGTTTTTTGTGCAATAAGCCATGGAAAAGAAATTAATAAATTGTCACTCCGGATTTGTCCCTTCGGAAATGTCCCTATGATTGTCCCTTCGGATATGTCCCTAAAGAGAAAAATTTCTTATCAAATTTATTGCACAAAACTCGATGTTACTTGAGATAACTTTGACCCCTAGGTCCTTAGGTTTGGATTTTGAATGTTAGAAACCCCCAAAATGGATTTTTCGTCCAACCAAAATTAGGATTAAAATCAGAAAAAATGTGACTTCCAGTGGTGTTGTCTCGCGCGAGACTATTTGTCCAGTGCGAGACAAGTGTTCTGTGTTTTCGTGTTTTGGCCAAAACCTTCAAGCCTTCGTACACCCTATTCCGCCGACTTGTTGGGACTCGATCATGGTTTAACACAGTTGCTACACATCTAGGTTCATCGCCAAAGCTCGACACAATGTCTGCTTCTCCTTCTGTCACCAAAGCCGAAATCAAGGTTTAGGCCGAATTCATCTAAGCCCTGCTTTAGATGGACGAACAAAGTAAGAAAATTAATAAGCAAAATGCCCAAATGGCCACCCTCATGCAAGAGCTCCACGAGATGAAAGTCAAGAAAGGAAGAAAGCAAAAGCAGAAAGATGGATCCTCCTCTGATGAAGAGGAATTCTATCCCAAGAAGAATAGGAAAACCAAGAAGTCAAGCAAGAAAGAGGAAGAATCCGATTCATCCTCTTCCTCATTCAATGATGAGGGACATATCTCCAAGGGTACTAAGACCAAGAAGGAAGGTAGTGATGAAACTACTAAACTTGGTAATAATGTAACTAAGAACTACCTTGAGAAGAAACTTGCAACCCTTGACACTTCAAAGGGATAATTCATCCCATTTGATCCCGATGCTCTTCAACAATCCATCACCAAGTTTCCTCGAGAGTACAAAACACCTGATGTTTCCAAGTTTAATGGCACTACTTGTCCTTGAGCTCATGTTGAGACCTACACTTGGGTTATGCTTCCAATGGACGTTGATAACACAATCTTGGCCCAATGTTTTCCTCAAACTTTGGAGGGTGCTGCAAGGGATTGGTACATGTCTCTTCCTATGACTATAAGGCCTGACTGGTCATCTGCATATTTAGTCTTCCAAAGGCAGTTTGAAGACAACTCCAATTACCATCTTGAACAAACCAAGCAACATGCAAATGAGTCTTTTGCTGAATTTGCTACAAGATGGAGACTCAAACTTACTGAAATTGTCGAAAGACCTACTCTCAAAGAGCAAATCCACATCTTCCTCCAATGCCTCCGTGATGTATTTCAAGAGAAGCTCGCCGATAATTACTTTCCTAGTTTCAATGAACTTCATGAGTCCGGAATTAGAATTGACGACTTCCTAAAAAATAAAAAGAAGGAAAGTACTTTTCGATACAACAAGCCCACCACAAGTAAGGATGCTTCAGTCAATACTATTACATTCAACCGCCCCAACACCGGCAATTATTCTGTTGTTCCTCCTCCCGAAAAGAAAAAGAGACACTATGATAAACTTGAAGGAATCACTCAAGAAGAACTCTTCGATGTGCTTGTCAAGAATGAAAAGATCAAACCAAGGGAAGGTGTTCCTCCTAGGGATATGGGTTCTAATCATGCTCATCACTTATTCTGCAAGTACCACAACTTCACTGGCCACGACACCAACACTTGCCATCACTTGAAGGACATCATCCAAGAGCTCTTTGACAATGGAGGGTTAGAACGTCCCAGCGTCATCACCAATCCTTTCCCTCATAATACATGAAGAAGATGAAGCTTCAAGAATAAATCTACACTTACCACTTTGGGGCTACAACTATCCTCTCCCTCTCTCCTATGATAGAAGTAGATTAGGTTTTAAATTTCCAAGTACGAACTCGAAGAGTCATTCTATCTTTCTAGTACTTCTCACCTCCTCTAGTTTGTGTCATCTAAACTATCGAGTATGTTTCTAATTTCTCCGTTAATCAAAGTCATTTTCTTTTCCTAAACACTTTCCCTAAGGTTGTTCTACCTCATGAGTATCATTTAATTCATGCAAAATAATGGACCCTTGATTCCCTAAATCATCGCGAAAATAGAAACTTCTAAACGAGTTTAAGAAGAAAGTTATCATTAGAAGGCTTAAGGGCTAAACATTACCCCTACTAAAAGTCAAAGGTCAACAAACGAAGAAAACCAAAGGTGATGTTGTCAACCTTCTTTCCAAGAAGAGTGAGGCTAGTCAATTCAAAGCTTTGAGAGTACAAAAAAAAAAACACTCTCAAGCTTTCATCACCCCCACAACAAAGGTGAAACTTCAAATACATGAAGGACTCTCTCACAAAGAAGAGGAGTCAAGTGATACCAACAAAAGAAATGAAGATTACTCAACATCCTCTTACAATAAGTGAAGAAGACTTTCAGTATCAAGAAAAATGTTTACCCTTAATTCATACTAATGATTGGCTTTCTTCTCAAACTTATTTAGAAATTTCTAGATGATGCACGGTTCATTAAAAGGTAGAACAACTTTTCTAGATCTTTGAGCCAAGTAGCGTTTCTTGTTGAGTCTAGAGGTTTCCTGTTAGCCACTCTCATACACACCCTTGAAATCCAAGCATCAAAACTGGGGCTTCCTAATCTTTCCTCCCCCAGTCAATCTCTACTTCCACTCTTCAAAATAATCAAATCTGCATTAGGAGATTTCCTCTTTGCTTCTCACTCTCATTATTAGAGAATACACTTCTCCAAAGAGTCAATGCTTGGATCACCTTCCAAAGAATAGAGTCCGTCTCTCCCCAACTAACTTGAGATCTCATTTCTCTCTCCTCAATAAGATTTTCTCCACTGAGTTCTCTTCGAGTTAACATACTATTTAAAAAAAAGATGCAAAAGAGATGCCCGCTAGATTGAAAACCCAAAAGGGCGGTCTAGGCAAAAACCAGGGTACGTCACAAAAAAAATCAAGGACAAAGGGAGACTATTCTTCAACCTTCTTCATCGAACATCATTTGATCTTCTTCAAATCAAATCAACAAGGAGAGCCTTCTTCGATCATCTTCAAAACAAGATAGAAGCCTCACAAGCCTGTTCACAAAGTCATCTACCACATTCAAGCAACTTGGGGCTTGAGACAGGAAAGAGACTTGGACATAAAGCCATAATGACAGTCGACAGATTTGTAGTTGTTTACCTCCTAGAGACACGGTTCAAGGGAGAATTAAGAATGAAGATTCGCAATAGGCCTAGATGTGTTCACACAAGGTTACTCATCAAAATTCTACAACAATGAAGAAGCAGTACGGTACTCTCGCACATGATAACCTCGCTGACTAGCAACAGATTCAGTATAAACCTGATTTGGTCCCAACTTCTCAAAAACAAGATTCACTCATATAGTTCACCCATCTCAAATATAAATCCATACAAATGTCCCTACATGTCCATATACCATATACTCATACATAAACTCACCACTAAAATGACCAACCGGACATTTATACAAACAGACGTGGGCACCACCACATAAGTCCAGTTAAACAACTAAAATCTGAGAAATCTATTTGGAATCTTTATGTACTAATAGGTACAGAAAGGTATGAATCATTCGTGTTCATCAGAGACCAGCATGCATATATCCTTGCATTACAGGAGCCGACAGAACCTCTACCTCAACCGACAACTTCAAAGTCTATGACGGCAGCAACGACAACAAAGTCCATGACCTCGGCAACAACAGCGACACTTGTGACCTCAAGTGGAGAATCAGCAAAGTCTGCAACCTCAGCAAACTTCAAAGTTTGTGACTCCAGCAATGTCAACAAAGTCTGTGACCTCAGCAACTTTAAAGTCCGTGACCTCGGCAACAACGTCAGCGTCAGTAACCTCGGGCGGCGCATCGTCAAAAAACGGATATTTTCAGAATTGGGTCAAGCCCTCGATTCATTAGTATGAATTTATCCATGGTTCAAAAGCACTTAAACAACAGCAACGTCAGTAACCTCGGGTGGCGCACTTCAACAACTTCATCAACAAACATGTATTATAATTGGGTCATGTCTTGATTCCTCAGTATGAGTTTACCTTTTCAAAAAGAATCTCTTCAATCTTCAAAATGATTTTCAAAATGCCTAAAACAATCTTTTAAGTGTTTTGGAGTCAAACTACGTTTTGGTCTGATTCTCCGATAGAGATACGTAGGCAGCCGTGCGGCACGACCATCCCAATGTTCAGAATGATGTCTTTTCTATCGACGACATGACTTCTTCCATAAGTCTTGTCGCCGAGGGGCTCTGTAGACACCCCATTCTGAACCAATAATTACATGATTACACTACTCTTCGTCTCTGTTTTGTGTTTTGATGAAAGCATATTAGTTTCGCCATGTTTCGTTAAGTTTATAACTAACCTTGTTAGTTTCGGATCTAACTGACTAACGGGATAACTGAAGAGGACAGAACGCTCAATTGACTAGTTGTCCCGTGCGGGACATACGTGTCTCGCGCGAGACTACATCTCTGCAGAATGTGCAGATTCACTTCCCTTGTCGACTTCAACCTCTTTTCTTGATAACTCTTATCTAATATGGGTATCCACTGATTGTGGAGTTCTAGAACCTTCCTTGGGTGGAATCCTATCTTGGTGACCAAGTAAATCAAACCCTATAAATACTAGATAACTTTCAGTATTTCAGGGGACGGTCAACAGACAATTTACTGGTTTCTCTTCTTGAAAGATTCCTGTAAATCACTCATAAACAACATCAAATTCGTCCATCAACCTTGTTGATTGACGAACATCAAAAGATAAGCCTATAATCAAGGCGAAACTCTGTCCAAATCCTTTCTTGACCGAGAAGGAGGAGGAGACACTAAAACCACGTTCTAAATCAAATACTCCCTAAACACAAGGTAAACTCCTATATTTTTACTTTCGTCTTCTCAATCCCTCTAATTGCTTTTAAAGTAGTGTAATCCTATCAAAAGGGCTAGCCTAGAGTTCCTTCAATCCATGGAGGTTATCTCGAAGCATACAACCCGACATTCCTAATTAAAAAATTAATTAGGGTTTTCTTGTTCTTATTTAAATATTGTTTTGATTGATAATCCCCCTTAAGCAAGACCGATCTTCGGATTGGGTTGATGTGGTGCTCCTTGACCTTCTAAATCCATCACTTAAGCCCCGAACCCAAATCTTTTCAAAAAGGTTTTTCTTATTGTTTTCCTAAATAAATAATAAGTGGCGACTGTGTTCATTAAAATCGCACCGCTACAGCCAAGAAGCTAAATGTTTAAACACTAATCTCTCAAAATTAATCCTTTGCCTTTTGCCTAGCATGTATAACACTCTCGCTTGTTCCATGGTAAGATATTGCTCATTTTTAGTAGGGAGCCAATTAAATATGCACAACTTGTACAACACATAATAGAGAGAGGTAAGCCTAGACACAGGAAATTTCACCTTGGGGTCAACTGGCCACTTACTAACCTTGTTGTTTGTAAGAAATTTTTCCATTATCCCTATTAGCACACAAACTCTCATCATCCAAGTTTGGAAAGTATAAGGCTTTGTTGATCATGGCAGGAGTAAAAACATAAACTCTTCCTCTAACAAAAACCTTTCTAAATCGAGGAGAGCCCTCATTATCAAGATTAGGGTTTAGGTTGGCATAAAAATATCTAACAACACTTTCAACAAAAGGACAAGCATGGGTATTAGGGACCAAAAAATTCCTATCAGAGAGGAACTCATAAACACCATTCAACTTTAAATCCTCAACATTTATGTTCTTCTCTTCCAATAGAGGCTTTTTATTGTGAGTTAACCAATAAGACATATTTACTTTCCTATGAAATTCTAGGGTCAAATGAGGCTTTGGAAAGGCTTTATCATTGTCATTATCATTATCAGTATTCACAATAAATTCATCACTAGGAGAATCAGAATGTAGAGGGGAATGAGTAGGTACCTCATGAGATGGAATATTGACCTGAACAGGGGTAGGTGTTACCATGGGTGTTACCTGAGGTTGGGTAACACTTTCACCAGCACCCTATTTTTCCTTCTTTCTTAAGAGCTTCACACGGGCAGCAGCTAGGGTTTCACCTTCAACTTCAAGCCATTTTTCTAGGCTATCCTCCGAAGGTTCCTTCTCTTCTTTATAATCTTCATCTGAGACATGAGCCGATGACAGGCTAAGTGAATCTTCAGAGACTTCGACGGGATTGGAGGAGGTGTTTGACTTCCCTTTGTTGTAGGCTACCCTAAGTCTGTTTGAGCTTCTCTTTGGTGGTCCTTGAGAAGGCATTGGTGCTTTTACTTTTCTTTTTCTTCTCTTTGGCAGCTTGAACAGCAGGTTGGGGAGAAGCCACGGCTGGAGCTATAGAGGCCATCGAAAATGGAAACGGCCTGACAACAACAATGGCAAGGCTTTATGAGGTTACAGGTGTTACCCTAGGAGATACTTCCATAGGCGAGGTAACACGAGAGGTAACACAAGGTAAAATCTCCATTGGAGATGATTCTTGGGGAATTTTGGAAGGAGACAACATTGTTGGGGTTTGAAGAAGAAGAAGTGGTTGGAGAAGAAGGGTTTTTTGAAAGATTTGGGAAAAGAGAGAGAAAGTGTCGTGAATGAGAGAGATTAAATAGGAAAGATTATCCAAATTAGGGGGTTGATCAAAAGAAGAACACTAATTGGTACCTAACTCCCTATTTTCTAGCTATGGACTCCCACATTAAATACACTCTTACCCCCAATTAATCCAAATCTGGTTGTTACTCTGTAATTTATTTTTTATTTAAATATAAGAAAAAGAGATAAATTTGGTTTAGGTAAATATCTCCTTGAATTTTGAATTGGAGATATTATCCAAATTTTTAGGATATAAATTACCCACTTTGATTTATCAAGGCAAAAAGAATTAGCTAGAAACTTTTTGAAATTCAAAAACATAATAAAAATTTCGGATTTTCAAAAATTAATTAACTAAATTCGAAAATAAAAGAATAAAAAATAATATGGCACATACAAATGTGTTACTAGAAAAAATGGTAATACTAAAGTTAACACATGCATCAAAATAACCCTTTGAAATTTTTCTTCATTTTCAAGCATTTGAGGCATAACAAGTCTTATTTTCAAGCACTTGAGACATAACAATCCTCATTTTCAAGCACTTGAGACATAACAAGCCTCATTTTTAAGGACCTTAGGCATCCTAATGCCCTTAAGTTTTTATTACTTAATAAACAAGGAAGCATCGTAGTAACGAGCTCCATGTCCCGAGTTCATTTGAAGTAAAAACTTTAGTGACTTGAACCTTTCAAGCAGGATACACTGTAGCAACGAACTCCATGTTCCTAATACTCAGTTCAAACTCACTAGATATTATTCCCGTTTGGCAAGAGAACATCGTCGCAGCGAACGCAGTGCCCCGAGTTACTAAAGAAATAATAGAGGAGCTTTTTGCCTTTAACAAAAAGATTAGTGACTTTGTCACTTTTGAGATTGAAGGATATTTTAACAAAACATGTTAACCTACTAGAACAAAAAGGTCAGCATGTGCCCCCATCAGGGTTTTAACAAACTGAAGAATTTTTTATTTTTTTTCAGTATCACAGTGTTACCAAAAGTGTTGACAACACTTGGGGTAGAACCATGAACCAGAGATTTTCTAAAAAATACAAAGACCAAGAGAGATTTTCAAATTTGAAAATCTATCATGGTCAAGGGCCTTAGTGAATATGTCAGCAAGTTGACGCTTTGTATCAATATGATCTATATTTATCAAACCTTTTTCAACTAAGTCCCTAAGGAAATGGTGACAGATGTCTATATGTTTGGTGCGAGAGTGTTGAACTGGGTTTTTAGAAATATTAATGGCACTTAGATTATCACATTACATGGTTAACATATTACTTTCTAGACCATAATCATCTAACATACTCCCTCCGTCCCAACAATTGCTTCCCATTTTTTGCCAAGCACGCAAATTAAGAAAATGGGGGAAAGAAAAAATGTTGTGAGTGTAATTTGAAAATAGGAGAGAGAATGAGTGGAGAGAATAGTAAATTATAATGGTGTTATGAGTATTAAAATAATGTAGGAGAGAGAATGAGTGGAGGGAATAGTAAATATTCCTTTGCCAAAAAAGGAAAGTGGAAGCTATTAACGGGACACCCAAAATGGCAAAATGGGAAGCTAATATTGGGACGGAGGGAGTATGTTTTAACCAAATAAGTTATGAGCAACAACTTCCAGCTACTACATATTCTGATTCAGCAGTTAAGAGTGAGACACATTTTTGCTTACGACTATACCATGACACTAGATTGTTACCCAAGTAAAAACACCCCCACTAGTACTTTTATGGTCATACATATCCCCCGCCCAATCCGAGTCACTAAAGCCTACTAAATTAGTATTAGTATCTTTACTATACCACACACCTAATTCACATGTTCCAGATACATATTTTATTATATTTTTAACATAATTAAGGTGAGAGGCTTTAGGATAGGCTTGGTAACGTGCACACACACAGACGCTAAACATAATATCAGGGCAGCTGGAGGTAAGGTAAAGAAGGCTACCTATCATGGAATGATACAGAGTCGGATCAACATCCTCTCCTACTTGGTCCTTTCCAAGCTTGAGAGTTGAACTCATAGGTACTTTAGAACTTTTTGACCCCTCCAACCTGAATTTCTTCACCAAATTCCTTGCATACTTGCTTTGTGATATGAATATTCCTTAACTTGTTTGTTTCACCTGCAAGCCTAAGAAAAAATTTAGTTCACCTATCATGCTCATTTCAAATGTTGAAGTCATGGCCTCTACAAAATCTTTTAACATGTTTTAGATGTAGATCCATAAACTATGTCATCAACATAGATTTGAGCAATAACAATTTCTTTACCATGTCTAAGTATAAACAGAGTTCTATCTACCTCACCTCTAATAAATCCATATTCAAGAAGAAAACTAGTTAAACGACCATACCATGCTCGTGGAGCTTGTTTTAACCCATAAAGAGATTTATCAAGTCTATAAACAAGATGTGGTTGAAGTGGATCTTCGAAACCTTTTGGTTGTTCAACAAGGATTTCTTCATCCAAATATCCATTTAAAAATGATGCTTTAACATTCATTTGATACAAAGTGATCTTAAGATAACAAGCTATGGCTAAGAGAAGTCTTATGGATTCAAATCTAGCCACAGGTGCGAAGGTCTCATCATAATCAACACCTTATACTTGTGTATATCCTTGAGCCACAAGACGAACCTTGTTTCTAACAATATTACCCTTTTCATCTGTTTTATTTTTAAAAATCCATTTTGTCCCAATTAGTATTAGGGGGATGTGGTACTAAAAACCAAACGTTATTTTGGGTAAATTGTTCAAGCTCCTCTTGCATGGCTTGAATCCAATAATTATCTTTCAAAGCTTCAACTACATTCTTAGGTTCTAGGAAAGAAACATAACACGAGTGCTTTACCTTTGCATATGTGGTGGACATGCACACATACCTTGTCATATCTCGGTAGTTAATTTGCTCCTTGTGTCTTGTTTGAACGCCATCATTCACTTCTCCTATTACCTGTGAGGTAGGGTGATTCCTTCTAACTCTAGCAGGCGGATCCCTTCTCATTTACTCATGAGCATCGTCAGCATTCTCTCCCTCATTCTTTGTTCTGGAATCAGGTTTTACCAGAGGTGCTATCTCATCATTGATAGCACTTTCGTCAGCACCAGTGTTAACATCTGTGTTAACATTTGTGTTAACATCAGTATTATCACATACTTGGCCTTCCACTTGAGCCTCGTCCAACAGTTCTAGAGGTGATTCTTGAACACTTTCACCTACAATGCTTGAAGGATCATCAAAAACAATGTTTACAGATTCTTGGATGGTTTTTAATCTCATATTATAAACCCTATATGCACGACTATTTTGTGCATATCCAAGAAATATAGCCCTATCACTTTTAGAATCAAGTTTTCCTAAATAATCCCGGTCATTTAATACACACCCAAAAACATGAAAATAGTGGACCTTAGGTTTCCTACCATACAAAATTTCATAGGGTGTCATTGTGGTTTCGGTTCTAAGAAAGACTCTATTGACGCAATGACAGACTGTACTTAGTGCCTCTGCCCAAAAAAAATTGAGATTCTTTTAGAAAACAACATTACTCGAGTCATTTCAAGTAGTGTCTGATTTTTCCTTTCAACAATCCCATTTTGTTGGGGGTGCTGAAAATTCATGATGAATTCCTTTTCTTTCACAAAAAGTGGAGAAAGCGATAATGTCAATGTAATAACCCGGATTTTTTATTATTTCTTTTACTAATTAATTAGATCCTTTTTAATTAATAAATGCTTATTTTAATTAATTGTTTTCTTTAATTAAATTATTTGTTATTCCTTATATTAGTTGGATTAGAAGTTGTGGGCCAATTGTTTTGGGTTAAGTTACCTAATTGGACTTAGAAACCTAATTAGCCTAGGAATAGAAAACCTATCTATTTATGACCATTAATCCAACCCTAGCAACCCTATTCTTTCTACCATGAATAAGAAATAGAGAGATAGGGAGGCAGCACATTATTTGCAGAGAGAGAGAGAGAGAGAGTGAGCCGCAAGGAGAGAAAGCTGCCGGAATTAGTAAGAGCTGGCCAGATTTTTGGAGAAGAAGAAGAGCCTTCTTCTTCATTGCTTGGAATTCAACATCAAGGTAATGGTTTAAACCCTTTTTTATATTATTCTTAAAACCTTAGAAACCCTAGAACATCTTGGATTAAATTCGGGTTTTGTTATATGATATTAAAGATGATTACGGAGAATTAATCTAAGGGTGTTTATTCATTGAAAGGTTATTGATGAAAACCTAATAATGGAAATTAGAGTTCTTGAAGCATGTTAATTAATCAAGGGGTGACCTAATATCATTGCATGCTAAGGTGAATTATTGAAAATAGGGTTTATATGTGTTTTTAGTGTGTGCAGTGTGTGTGCGTGTGTCTGCTGTATGTGCGTGTTCCTGTTGTGGGTCTGTGTGCATGTGCAGAGTGTGTTTTGGTGAGTGCATTGTGTGTTTCTGATGTGTTCCGTATGTGTGAGTGTGTTGTGCGTGTGTGTGTGTTGATGCTATGTGTGCAGTATGTGTTGCAGTGTGTGTGCGTGTACTGCTGTATGGGCAGCAGTGTGTGTGTGCAGTGTGTGTACAGCTGTGTGGTTGTATGTGTTGTGTGATTTGTGTTAGTGTTAGGGTTAAGGTGGGTTAATGTGTGTAAATTATATATAAGAAATTTAATAAAGGATTTAGCACTTAGAAACCCTTGGGTTATCTTGGGAAACCTAATAGGGTAAAAGTTAACCTTGAAAGGAATTAAAGAAGGATAATTCAGTAGGTTAACGAGACGTTGGAAAATAGTTGGGTTACGTAAATGTGTATTACTTGTACCCTAAGATATGCGTTGCATGATTGTAGATTCGTGCGGAGATAATTACTAGGAGCGTGCAATCACCCGAGGTAAGGGATTACGTTCTTAGTTACTTGGTTTCATTCCTTTGTTCGGAATCCAATCTCTGTTTTTATAAAAGTTACATCTACCTATGTGGTTGGTAGTGTTTTGAAAATATATCCATTCCGTCGTGTTATCGTTCTTTGGATATCCACCCTTTTGACATGTTATTGTTCAATTGGGATATCATGAGTATGATTGCTATTGTTAATTGTTGTGTTCTTGATCTTATGAAGGTTTTTTTAAAAGTTAACAAGGTAAAAGTTTTGGGAAAGTAAAAAAGGTAAAGTTATCCAATCGTCCGGAGTAGGACTTACAGTTATCCATAGTTCTGAAAAAGGACAAGTAGACCCTTACAGTTATCCATAGTTCTGAGAAAGGACAAGTGGACCCTTACAATTATCCCAAATTCCTAAGAAGGACAAATGGGACCCTATTACATTGCTTGATGAAGTGATGTAGGTTATCATAATATACTGGTAAATTGGGTACGGTCAATAGAAACCTGAGCCCTGGGTACGGCTATTAACTGCTTAATCCCTAAAGTATTGTGATTGGATTGAAGTAAAGTAAAGTGTGCTAAGGCGAAATATTTTGCAAAGTGTTTTATGAGATAAAGTGAAGTATGTGTGAAATGTTTTCAAAGTTTTGATTGAAAACTGCTCTTTGGTGAAGCCACATGTTTTCAAGGGCTTGAAAGGGTGTCTATATTTAGTAACTGCTGTTGAACTGTATTTTGAATAGTCCGTTCTTGAATATCTATCCGTTCATTGAAGTATTCGTTGTTCTCGTTCTTTCGGTCACCTCTTTCTTAGTACCCGTAGAGACACCGTATGAATTTGCTGAGCATTGTTAGCTCACCCCTTCCACATTATTTTCTTACATGTAATAAGTAGGAAGTTGGACCGTCACAAGGATTATGGCGGGAGTTATTCAAGTAGTTTCTTTTTGTTAAGTAGTTATAGTTGCTGAGCTAGTGGGTTGTACTAGCCGTTAAATTTTATGTCGTTATCCGCAATTAAGGTATTTTCAATTTTAGTTAGTATTTGAATTATGGTTTTAGTTTTGTCGTTTGAGGATATCTTATTTATAATAAGTATTATTGTTATTTATGGAAAGTTGGGGTCGTTACAGTTGGTATCAGAGCTTTGGCTTTAGGTCACATGGGAGATCTTAGATTATTAAGGCTATTAGAAGAGAGTAGTATTTAATTATGATTGGGCCTACCTAGAATTTATTTTGGAACGGAGAATTTTAGGATTTGATTTCTCTAGGAGTGTAACTAAGAATTCTGATGAATCTAGAATAACTTATCTTTGGGATATGTAATTACTATTGATGATTTACTAAGTTGTGCTTGAGGTCTTATGCGATGCTGATGAGTAGTTCTCTTATTGAAGGAAATGGAAGCTATGAATGAAGGAGTGGGTAAGACCTTGGAGACTAAACCCATCAAAGGAAGACTGAGGCAGATACATAGGTACTCACCGAATCTCCGGAAATATAGAGAAGATGCTATGATAGAGCAAATGCTGAAGATGAATGCCATAGAGAGAACATCACAGTTAAGTGTGGATTTAGAGAAGGCAGAACTTGAGTTAAGGCAAACGAGAGAAGAATTAAACAAGACAGGAGAGTGGGTTGCTAAGGTTAGAGAAGAGGCTTACAGATATTACTATGAGTTGCAGGATCTTAAGACTGCTAACGCTAGGGAAGAGAACCAAGCAGAGTCAGAAGTCCCTACCGTTCAGAATATTAATGAAGTACCTGTTAAGAATCTTGCTGAGGACATAGAAGGGATCGAGGCATCCCCAATCATGATTGAAGATGATAAGGAAGAGGAAATGTCTAGTGGAAAACCTAAAGGAAGTTTTAGGAAGAAAGTGAAATTGGAAGTGGAAGGAAGAATTGTTTGGTTTTATTTCTAGAAAGGATAGTGGTTGGTAGTTAACGTTATTTATTTCTAGTAGCAAGAATTTATGGATTGAGTGGTTTATATTCTAGATTTATGAAATGAATCTTGGTTTGCATTTTGAATTTGTGTTGCCTGAATTTGTTCCTTATGTGTTAATTGTGAATGTTAACCGAAATATGATTACTAATCGGCCTAGTAAAACGGCCAAGTGTGATTAATAGTAGGTCAATTGAAACGACCTGTGAAAATTAATTTGGTCTAGTGAAATGACCTATGAATGTGATGTCGATCTATTGAAACGATCGATGGTCTAGTGAATGGACTGATTGTATAATGGAAGTCTATTGAGATGACCTAATTTAAGTGAATGCTATAGGAGTAGTAAGTGTAAGTAATAATAGTGTTGGTCTGTTGAAATGGCCAATAAGTCTGTTGAGAGTAATGCCGGTCTATTGAAAAGACCAAGGGTTTAGTGAATTGACCTATGACTTAATTAAATGTTTACAGACGGCCTAGGTTTATAGTATAAAAGTATTAAGCATTGAGTATTGCTAGTGTAGGCGTGAGTAACAGTGCCTTGTATTCGTAGTACTAATAAGTATCATGAGAAAGATGGTGTTGTAAGTAAGTACCCAAGTAAGAATTTTAACAATCGAAGAGTTTGGAACAAAGGTGAGGTCCGTGGGCAAGGTTTTGAGGAAAAGTGTGAAGTGTACGAAGGGAGGCACAAGACTGATGAGTGTCGGTACAAAGAGAAGAAAATGAATTTGATACCTGAGGCATTAGAAATACCTCTTCTGATAGATACTCCGACTAGTGAGTCGATTCCTATATGGTCAATGTATAAGAAGTTCCCTTTTAAAATAGGTAATAGAGGACTCGAGGTTGACCTTATAGAATTGGAAATGAATGAATTTGACATTATTCTGGGAATGGATTGGTTAGCTACTTACCATGCAAAAGTAGACTGTTTAAGAAGGAAGTACACTTTAGGTTACCATCTGGAGAGGAGTTCTATTTTCAAGGATCAAAACCGAGGAATCGGTTGGGTCTTATATCAGTAATGAAGGCTCGGAAGATGCTAAGGAAAGGGTGTGAAGGGTTCTTGCCTACATAGGCAAGACGGATAAGAAAGAAGTGAGCATAAAGTCCTTGTCAGTGATCAGAGATTTTAAAGATGTGTTTCCAAAAGAATTGGCAGGGATACCACCAGGAAGGGAGGTAGAATTTTCTATAGACTTAGTACCAGAGACTACACCGATATCTAAGGCACCGTACAGAATGGCATCGACTGAACTTAAGGAATTAAAGGAACAACTACAGGAATTATTGGATAATGGGTTGATAAGACCGAGTTTCACCTTGGGGTGCACCGATATTGTTTGTAAAGAATAAGTATGGATTGATGAGAAAGTGTATCGACTGTCGGGAGTTGAATCAAGTGACGGTTAGGAATCAGTATCCGTTACCGAGGATTGATGACTTGTTTGACCAACTTCGGGGGGCATGTTACTTCTCGAAGATAGATTTGGGATCGGGATATCATCAGTTGAGAGTGAAGAAAGAGGATGTTGCGAAGACGGCCTTCAGGACAAGGTACGATCATTATGAGTTTTTGGTTATGCTGTTTGGGTTGACAAATGCGCCAGCAGCATTCATGGAGTTAATGAATAGGATATTTCAGGAATTTTTGGATAAGTGTGTAATTGTATTCATTGATGATATTTTGGTATATTCAAAGATTAAGGAGGAACATGAAGAACATCTGAGGTTAGTTCTACAGATTTTAAGGAAACAGAAGTTATACACTAAGTTCAAGAAGTGTGAATTTTGGATTGAGAAAGTGGCATTCTTAGGGCATGTGGTATCTAAGGATAGGATTGCAGTAGATCCAGCGAATATAGAAGCTATAGTGGATTGGGAGAGACCAATTAATGTAAGAAGTTTCTTGGGATTAGCAGGATACTATAGGAGATTCGTGGAAGGATTTTTAAAGTTGTCAGGACCGTTAACAAGGTTAACGCAGAAAGGAGCAAAGTTGTTTGGTCAGAAGAATGTGAAAATAATTTTCAAGAGCTAAAGCGACGGTTAGTGTCCGCACCAATTCTTACCTTACCATCAGGATCAGAAGAAATTGTAATTTATAGGGATGGTTATAGCTTATGCGTTAAGACAATTGAAGAACCATAAGAAAAATTACCCGACCCATAATTTGGAGTTAGCAGTTGTAGAATTTGCTTTGAAGATTTTGAGACATTTCTTGTATGGGATAACTTGTCAGATTTATATGGATCATTAGAGTCTTAAGTATATTTTCACCAGAAGGAGCTTAACATGAGACAGATGAGATGGCTTGAGTTGCTTAAGGATTTTGATTGTTCAATTTGTATCACCCAAGGAAAGCCAATAAGGTGGCTGATGCTTTGAGTAGGAAGAATCGAGGAACCATAGCGACTTGATTTCTAAGGGGATAAGTGCATAGAATAGCATTGAGGTTTCAAGTATAGAAGTAAGAGTTAAAGGGTATTGGCTCAGTTGAGTGTTCAGCCAACTCTCTTGGACAAAATCAAGGAAGCACAAGGAATAGATGAAGAAGCTGTAAAAATACATGAGGGTATGGCAAAGGGAAAGGTAGCAAAATTTCGTATGGGAGATGATAGGATTTTAAGGTATTAATCAAGAATTTGAGTACCTAGCGACAAGGACATAAGAAGAGAGATTATGCGGGTAGCGCACTGTTCAAAGTATTTGTACATCCTGGAAGTACAAAAATTTATAGGAATCTGAGGGAATTAATTTGAGTGGAGTAATATGAAGAGAGTGTGGCAGAGTTTGTATCAAGGTGTTTGGTATGTCAGCAAGTGAAAAGTGAATATCAGAAACCCGCAGGATTACTGCAGTCGTTACCGATTCTGGGATGGAAGTGGGAACACATAACTATGGATTTGGTGGTTGGACTGCCTAAAACATTGAAGGGTCATAACGCAATTTGGGTTATAGTGGACAGACTTACTAAGTCGGCTCATTTTCTGGCAATTAAGGTGACTGATTCGTTAGAGAAGTTAGCTAAATTATATGTGGATGAGCTTGTAAGGTTACATGGAATATCGGTCTCGATCGTGTCTGACCGAGATACGAGGTTCACGTCAAATTTTTGGAAGAGCTTGTAGAAAGCATTGGGAACAGAATTAACGATGAGTACAAATGCTCCACCCGAAACCGACTTGACGTATTTAAAGGACAATTCAAACTCTTGAGGATATGTTAAGAGCTACGCATTGGATTGGCAAGGAACTTGGGACAAACATTTGACTTTAGTGGAGCTTGCCTACAATAATAGTTTCCACGCTAGTATTGGGATGGAACCATATGAAGCATTGTATGGACGAAAGTGTAGATCACCTAATTGTTGGGATGAAGTTGGCGAGAGGAAGTTAACTGGACCTGAGATTGTGCAAGTGACGGCGGATTAAGTGCAACAAATTCGTCGATGGTTACTAACGGCTCAGGATAGGCAAAAGTCATATGCGGATCGCCGACGACGCGATTTGGATTTTCAAATAGGATATTATGTGTTCTTGAGAATAGCAGCAATGAAAGGTGTTATGAGGTTTGGAATTTGTGGGAAGCTTAGCCTGAGGTATGTTGGATCGTTCGAGATTCTAGAACGAATTGGAAAGGTCGTCTATAAGTTGGCATTACCACCTATACTCGCTGGAGTGCATAATGTGTTTCATGTATCGATGTTGAGGAAGTATGTTTCTGACTCGAGTCACATCATTGAGTACAAACAGTTATGATTTCGAGCAGACTTGAGTTATGATGAGAAACCTGTGAAAATTGTAGATCGAAAAGATCAGATCTTGAGGAAGAGAACAATTCCCTATGTGAAAGTGCAGTGGAGCAACCACACGGAAAGAGAAGCAACGTGGGAGCTCGAGAGCGAGATGCGAGAGTTGTATCCCACCCTGTTTTCGGATTGAGTGTGTTTGGTTTGGAGGACCAAACCCTTTTAAGGGGGTAAGAATGTAATAACCCGGATTTTTGATTATTTCTTTGATTAATTAATTCGATCCTTTTTAATTAATAAATGCTTATTTAAATTAATTGTTTTCTTTAATTAAATTATTTGTTATTCCTTATATTTGTTGGATTAGAAGTTGTGGGCCAATTGTTTTGGGCTTAAGTTACCTAATTGGACTTAGAAACCTAATTACCCTAGGAATAGAAAACCTATCTATTTATGCCCATTAATCCAACCCTAGCAACCCTATTCTTTCTACCGTGAATAAGAAATAGAGAGAGAGGGAGGCAGCACATTATTTGCAGAGAGAGAGAGTGAGCCGCATAGAGAGAAAGCTGCCGAAATTAGTAAGAGCCGACCGGATTTTTGGAGAAGAAGAAGAGCCTTCTTCTTCATTGCTTGGAATTCAACATCAAGGTAATGGTTTAAACCCTTTTTTATATTATTCTTAAAACCTTAGAAACCCTAGAACATCTTGGATTAAATTAGGGTTTTGTTATATGATATTAATGATGATTACGGAGAATTAATCTAAGAGTGTTTATTGATTGAAAGGTTATTGATGAAAACCTAATATGGAAATTAGGGTTCTTGAAGCATGTTAATTAATCAAGGGGTGACCTAATATCATTGCATGCTAAGGTGAATTATTGAAAATAGGGTTTTATATGTGTTTTTAGTGTGTGCAGTGTGTGTGCGTGTGCCTGTTGTGGGTCTGTGTGCGTGTGCAGAGTGTGTTTTGGTGAGTTCAGTGTGTGTTTATGATGTGTTCCGTATGTGTGAGTGTGCTGTGCGTGTGTGTGTTGCTGTTATGTGTGCAGTATGTGTTGCAGTGTGTGTGCGTGTGTACTGCTGTATGGGCAGCAGTGTGTGTGTGCAGTGTGTGTACAGATGTGTGGCTGTATGTGTTGTGTGAGTTGTGTTAGTGTTAGGGTTAATGTGTGTAAATTATATATAAGAAATTGAATAAAGGATTTAGCACTTAGAAACCCTAGGGTTATCTTGGGAAACCTAATAGGGTAAAAGTTAACCTTGAAAGGAATTAAAGAAGGATAATTCAGTAGGTTAATGAGACGTTGGAAAATAGTTGGGTTAAGTAAATGTGTATTACTTGTACCCTAAGATATGCGTTGCATGATTGTAGATTCGTGCGGAGATAATTACTAGGAGAGTGCAATCACCCGAGGTAAGGGATTACGTTCTTAGTTACTTGGTTTCATTCCTTTGTTCGGAATCCATTCTCTGTTTTTATAAAAGTTACATCTACCTATGTGGCTGGTAGTGTTTTGAAAATATATCCATTCCGTCATGTTATCGTTCTTTGGATATCCACCCTTTTGATATGTTATTGTTCAATTGGGATATCATGAGTATGATTGCAATTGTTAATTGTTGTGTTCTTGATCTTATGAACGTTTTTTTAAAGTTAACAAGGTAAAAGTTTTGTGAAAGTAAAAAGATAAAGTTATCCAATCGTCCTGAGTAGGACTTACAGTTATCCATAGTTCTGAAAAAGGACAAGTGGACCCTTACAGTTATCCATTGTTCTGAGAAAGGACAAGTGGACCCTTACAGTTATCCCAAATTCCTAAGAAGGACAAATGGGACCCTATTACATTGCTTGATGAAGTGATGTAGGTTATCATGATATACCGGTAAATTGGGTGCGGTCAGTAGAAACTCGAGCCCTGGGTACGGCTAGTAACTGCTTAATCCCTAAAGTATTGTGATTGGATTGAAGTAAAGTAAAGTGTGTTAAGGTGAAATATTTTGCAAAGTGTTTTATGAGATAAAGTGAAGTATGTGTGAAATGTTTTGAAAGTTTTGATTGAAAACTGCTCTTTGGTGAAGCCACATGTTTTCAAGAGCATGAAAGGGTGTCTATATTTAGTGATAAGTGACTATTATATAGTCATTTATCCTATATTTTCATAATCATTTCCATAGGTTTATTGTCATTTAGGTTGCATTTAGTTTATTTTTAGCTTCTTTTGTTATATACCTTCGATTTTTGTTATATACCTTTGATTTTACGCTTTTTGGTATATGTTGTACTCTTAGACAGGTTTTTAGAGTTTATTTATGATCAATGGATGCTTGGGGATATCCTAGTGCAAATCCATGGAAGAACAACAAACAAAATCAAGCAAACAGGCCAAAACCAGCCAGAGCGGCCGTGCTCTTGCAAGGGGAGCGGCCGTGCACTTGGCCCTTGCCAGGCCAATTTTGGCCCCAAAACCCAGAGTGGCCGAGTCTTGAAACCTGGAGTGGCCGAGCAATCCTGCTCAGAGCGGCCGTGCAGCTGAAGACGGAGCGGCCGTGCAGCTGAAGACGGAGCGGCCGTGCCAAATGACCAGTTCAAACCAAAAAGTGGCGCCAAGGAGGAGCGGCTGTGCAACTCTCTTAGCTCAGCCGTGCAAATGGCACTTGCAGAAGTAAAAGGCACCTTTCAATGGCACCACTTTGAAGAGTCTCCTCCATATTATAAATAGACCATTTGTAATCAGCCTAGGGATATAGAAAAAGATCAGGAACCATCAGAAAATAGTATACCAAAGTTGAGAATACATTATATACAAATTCGTTACCATTATTTCCAAAGTGTTTTGAAGATTCAAGTATATATTGTTCTTGAAGTACTCCTTGGAAGGAAGCAATAAAATTCAAGTATTATTCCCAGCCATCATCTCTTTAATCATAAGTTCTTCTTCTCTTACTCTTTTCTTATTAGTTATGTTTATTTACTTATAATGGCTAGTGAGTAATTCCCCTTGTTCTTGGGGTTGGAAACTCGAAATGCCTCTTATTCATCATCCTTTTATAAAAAGTCTTGTCCTCCTTCTTCATCTAAACAATTTCTTTATATCAATCTCAAAATGACTTACATTTTGGAGACGTCCAACTTGTATGATTCAGTTGATCGAGAGAAGTACCTAGCGGAGAATCTCGATTGACGGAACCATATAAAGGAACTAGGTTTCATTGATCACAAGAGTAGTTCAATGTCCTAGGGATGTTCCTTGAATGGAAAGTGCGTTGAATTTCGATCTTAATGGATCCTTACTAATTATGGTCATCTAGAGATAAGCCGAAATGCCCGTTTGTGACATGGCGGGAATAACATAAACGGAAATCTCAAAAATATAGGGCATAATTAGTGAAGGATACAACGCTACTGCCTTGACCGTGAGAAGTAGTGTAAGCCTAATGTACCATCCTTGATTTTTATGAAAACCTATATTTTCTAAGACATGACTATATGATGAATATTTGGCTAAATGATTTCCAATCCCGAGAATGTTTCATTTAGTATTTTCCTGCGTATGTTCTATTCTTTTCCTAAATCAATCTTTATTTCCCCCAATCTCTTTTATAATTGTAGTAAAAACAATTTCATCCCAAAGTAAACCCTGTCCTTGTGGGATCGACTCGTACTTACACCCGCTATATTTCAATAGCCCGTGCGCTTGCGGATTTTAAAATAAACCATTAGGTTTCGACCGAACATTTAGTAACTGCTGTTGAACTATATTTTGAATATTCCGTTCTTGAATATCTATCCGTTCATTGAAGTATTCGTTGTTCTCGTTCTTTCGATCACCTCGTCCTTAGTACCCATAGAGGCACCGTATGAACTTGCTGAGCATTGTTAGCTCACCCCTTCCCCATTATTTTCTTACAGGTAATAAGTAGGAAGTTGGACCATCGCAAGGATTATGGCGGGAGTTATTCAAGTAGTTTCTTTTTGTTAAGTAGTTATAGTTGCTGAGCTAGTGGGTTGTACTAGCCGTTAAATTTTATGTCGTTATCCGCATTTAAGGTATTTTAAATTTTAGTTAGTATTTGAATTATGGTTTTAGTTTTGCCGTTTGAGGATATCTTATTTATAAATAAGTATTATTGTTATTTGTGGAAAGTTGGGGTCGTTACAGTCAAACTCCTTTCCATGATCAGACCTAATATGAAAAATAGAAGCACAAAACAAGTTTTTATCTTAGAGTGAAAGATTTTAAATTTTTCAAAGGTTTCTGATTTATCTCTCAAAAAATAAACCCAAGTAAACCTGGAAAAGTCATCAATAATGACATAAGTATATCTCTTACCTCCAAAACTCTCTACCTTAACTGGACCCATCAAATCCATGTGAAGAAGTTGAAAACAATGTGTTGTTCCAAAGTGTTGCTCATTGTATTAGGCATCACTGTGGGTAACACGAGTTTGTTTGCCTTTAAGACAATCTTCACAAATCACTTTCTCTTTGAATTCCAACTTAGGAACTCCTTTCATAGCATCTAGCTTAAGAATTTTCTCTATATGACGAAAATGAATATGCCCCAATTTTTGATGTCATAAAGTGGTAACATCAATCTTAGCCGAATGGTTCAACAAGATAACAATTGTTACTAGTCTAGTTCCTGACATTACACAAATGTTAGAAACATCAAATACATTACAAAGTTGACTAATACTAATCAAGTTAGCAACTAGACCATCAACATGTAAGACAGTTTTTAAGGTGGGAAAACCAGACACATTAAGTGTCCCTTTCCCAATGATTGTACTCTTACTACCACCACCATAAGTAACACTACCCCCATGTATTGATTCATAGTTAGTTAAAAATGACTTTGTTCCCGTCATATGACGTGAACATCCACTGTCAAAATACCATGAACCCTCTACATTTGTTTTCAAAGCAGTATAAACTACATCACATCTTAGATTAGATTTGGGTTTCCATGTTTTCTTCTTTGAACTTTTGGCTTTCTGACAGACAGTGTTATTTGAAGTGCTATCTGAAGTAGTGGACAACACTTCTGGTAACACTGTAGAACTTGACTATTTCTTTAAAAGAGATTGACACTTATTTTTAAAATGTCCAGTAGTGTGACAGTATTTACACACTTTAGCTTTGTTAGAAGAATTAGTTATGAAAGTATTTTCATCAGAAACACGTTCTTTTACAAAACACGTTTTACTTTCATCAATGGTCAAAGTTGAAGCAATTTTATCTAAAGATTCTTGGAAACCAATACCTGTCTTGAGAGGTTTACTCAAAATGAGGATCTCATCTAGTTTGGATGATCCTGTGTTGAGTTTCTTAAAGGTGATCTCGACAAGAAACAACTTAGCCTTGACTTTATCCAACATAGCATCCTTCTTGGTAAATTGGACCTCCAGCTTACTCAAGCTTTCTTTCCGCTCATGATTTTCTTTGGCTAAGAATGTCACCTTCTTGTTCTCCTTTTTCCATTCAACAAGAAGTTCTTCACAGAGATTCTTCAATCCATCTATGAGCTCATCCTTACTCAGCTCATCCTCTTGTGAATTTCCTGTATCAAGGTCAGTTGAACCCATGAAACAAACATCATTAGAAAAACTGAAGTTGTTATACCTGCTGAGTGTGGTCTCAGGTGTTACCAGAGATTGGGTAACACTAGTGGTAGCACTTCTAGTATCCGAGTCACATACAGTGACCAACATTGCTGTCAAGTCTGGTTCTTCAACTTGGGCTGGTCCCTCGTCTTCATTATCACTCACAGACACCCACAAGTTCTTTCCCATCTTCCTTAGAGTATTTGCACACTCATTTGCATCGTGACCCCATCCAGAACAAGCATGACATTAAATTGAATCAATGTACTTGGGATCGGACCTTGACTGGTCAGAAGATGCTCTTCTTATTGGGTTAGCTTTCTGAAAAGATGGAAATGACCTCTTTGGCATCGAATCATACACCTTGGTTTTTTCTCCTTTGCTTTTACCTGCACATTCTCTTTGTTAAATTTTCTAACCATAGAGTTATATTTCTTAGCAAGTAAAGCAACACTAGCATTTTCATCCAATTCCTCAAAAACCTCTTCATCCTCATCTTTTTGAAGACCTGAGGACTGAATATTCAAGGCTATATTCTTGCCCTTAGTGGCTTCACTTTGTTCGGCAAGATTTAGCTCAAAGGTTTTTAAAATACTCATTAAGGTATTGAAATCCATAGTAGAAAGATTGTGAGCTTCTTCAATAGATGAAACTTTTATATTGAAGCGCTCAGGAAGGGTTCTAATATCTTTTGAAACTAGTTGTTTATTGGTGAAGGGTTCACCCAAAACTTGACATTCATTTGCAAGGTCAAACAATTTTTCAAAATATGAAGAAATATTTTCATCTTCACCCATCCTTAATCTTTCAAGTTTGCTAGTGAGCCTTCTAAGCTTAGTTTCACGCACACTACCATCACCTTCACAAAATATTTGCAAAATATCCCAAGCTTTCTTAGTCGTGGGAATGTTTTAAATGAGTTTAAAAACATGAATGTCTACCCATTCATAAATGGCATTAAGTGTCTTTTCATTGAAACTAGCTAGTCTATTTTCTTCATTGGTCCACGCGGATTCAGGTTTGATTTGAACATCACCATCCTCATCCGGGGGCAACATTGGAAGAGAATACCCATTGATAACAGATCGCCAAGCCCGAAGATAATTTGATTTGATATGCGAGCGAAGATGGATCTTCCAATAAGCATAATTCGACCCATCAAGAACAGGAAGTCTCTTTTGGTTAGGATTAGCTGGATCATAAGTCATGACAACTGGATCAAGCACTTAGTATGTCAAGTGACCTGCTCTGATACCAATTGAAATTATCAATGGCATGTTCACAAGTGTTATCAAAAAGGTTGTGCACACAACTGATAACACCTACGATAACACACACAACAGAGATTAAAAATAGTTTATGAAAAACAGTTTTTCAGCGAAAATAAACACAAGAAATAATTTTTTCTCAAGTTATATAATTATATAACTTGAGGGAGCCGCTTAGGCAAGATCTTCTATTCACAATAATATGATTACAAAACCGAAGTGTTCCCTATCTATATAACCATGAAGAACTAGGAACTAAGATCAAATACGAAATTATGTCCTAGCCACAACACAATCAAGTCTAAAGACGTTGAAGGTGGAAACTAATTTGTGGTAGGAAGAATCTAAAAGAGTCGAAAAGTAGATGATCATTTCTTGTGCAAGTTGTGTGTGTGTTGCTCGACATATTGCTCTTGTCTACATACTTGCCTATTTATAGCCTTTAAATACTTGTAGGCTACTCTTAGTAACAGCTTGGAACTGATTCAGATAAGGAGGATGAGTTTTTGATCAAGTGGAGCTAAAGAAATGGTCAATTTCTTAAAAATAGCAACCGCATTTCTTTGAGCCCAAGTCCTAGTTTCAATCTCTTGTACCCACGTGCTCTCCTATGTTTGTACTCTTCTTTTGTTCAGCAACATCAGCTTTGAACAGGTCTTCCCACGTGTTTCTTCCAGTTTCATGAGTTACGCATAACTTCTCATTTATGCGTAACTTTTCCATTGACTCGTTCTTCCATCCTTGTAGCTTATCTCCTCATGGTTATTATCTGTAATTTAGACTAACAACAAACATATATTTTACAGGTATAGTTATACATTAATACAATATAACATATGTAAGAAATGTCCAACTAAATATATCAGACGTTTTCTGATAACACTTAAAAAGTGTTATCAGCACTTGTGATAACACCTTCGTCTAGTAACACTTAGAGGGTGTTGGCAGCACTAGTGGTAACACCACTATACTGCACTTACAAACCTCTTGCAACAAGTAGATCCGTCAATTTGGGATTGTCCCGTCGGGACGTCCCGTCCCGTTATATAAATGGGACGGGACGGGAGTATATTCTAATCCTGTATAAAAGCGGGCCTATTTGAGACATCCCGTTTGGGACAGGGACGGACAAAGCGGGATGGGACAGGACGGGACGTCCCGCATTTTTTAATTTTAATATTAATTTTATTTTATTTTAACCTCAAAGGTATTTTATCACTTAATCTTTAGTTTTTTTTTCAACTATACATTGTCTTTTGTGTTGATAAAGTTGTTTTATGAAATTAAGTAGTTTTGATCTTGTTGGATTGTAAAAGATTAATCTTATGTTTTCAATTTAATGTTATGACATCATCTTAGTTGGATTTTAGTTTTATAATATTAGAGACTTTTTGTCCCGCAATGTCCCGTATTGTCCCGCGTTTCGAGGTAGATTTGGGATGGGACGAGGTATTTTAGGCCCGCGAAGAATTCAGGATGAGCGGCCTCCTGTCTCGCGTAGTTGCGGGATATCATAGTTTTGTCCCGTCCCGCTATCCCGAATTGATGGCTCTAGCAACAAGTTCCGGTGTTCGTGGTAACATAATCTGAGGCATAGAGGTGGAGAAGTTTGTTGTGATTATTGATTTGAAAGATTCAAAGTTAAGGTGGAGATTTGTTAGGATTTGATGTATTTGAATAGAAGAAGTTCGAGTGAAGAAGAAGTACAAGAAACAAGTCTAAGTTGATTTGAAGTCCGAAAGGAAAAGGAGAAGAATTGAAGCTTTTTTGGGATTCCTTGTTCTACTAGGTTTAAGGAATTTGTGTTTTTTTTTTTTTTTTGAAATTCCTTATTAAAGTCCTTCATGGATTGGAGTCCGGTTTGGCTTGGGTTTTGGGACAATAAATACTTCCCTTCTCCCATAGCATTATTTGTACTAGTGTGATAGGATCAATAATTTTATCTACCAAATTAGTAATTTCTTTAGGTTTCATAGATTTTTTAGCTTGTCTTTATCAGTTCAATTCTGTCTGTTTCTCAAGATTATGGTACACATCTTATTTGCACTTGTGATCAAGCAATCGTGTACATGCAGGGGCGGATTTAATGTATTAGATGGGGGTGCACGTGCACCCGGTCAAGTTTTATTTCTAGTTTTAAAAAATTATAAAAAAAAATGTACACTGCTTATTAAGTGCACCCGCATATAAGATTAGTTTATTCTCTCATTTGTGATTGACAAGTCTTACGATTAGTTTAGTTGGTAAGCTGTTATAGTTTATCACTAATGACCAGGTTTTGGATCCTACTAACTACAAAAAATTTCACTTTATTTTAAGCCTCTGATATGAGAAATGAACTCTTTTTCAAAATCTTACTTATATTCTTTTATCATCATAACTAGTTTTTATTTATTATTCTAGTTAAACTTTTTACCCCTATTATGACAAATGTTTTTTTCTTTTAAATATTCTTATTTTGAATTCTTTTGCTCATAATTTTAACTAATATAAATGAATTTTATTTATTATCTATTAATTTTTCATCGTTTATTGTTCGTAAAAATAAGTAAGTTCGAAACATATAAGAAAAAAAATTACAATATTAACTTCAAGAAATGCTTCCAAAAATGATGTCATCATTAAAACAACAATAATGTAAATATATACTATATATTTTTTTACTTCTTCTTCTTCATGAGATAAACTTACTATTTCCAAGTAAACAATAAGAAGAAAACGGTGGGTTAAAAATTAGCATATGTTAATAATTAACTTATGTTTTAAGTTATGTATTATAATTTACTCGCGTTTGAAAAAAAATAGTTTGTACTTTTATAGTGTAAATTGTGCACCAGCTGTCAAAACATTCTAGATCCGCCACTGTGTACATGATCTAGATCTGTAATCGGTGATTCTCCATATTAATAATATTCCTTCTTTATCTCCCCGTGGACGTAAATATGTTGGTGAACCATGTAAATATTTGTGTACGTGTGTGTGTATATTGTGATTGTCATATTGTCTAACATAACATATGCATTTCTAAAATCCGATTTGCTATTCAGGAATTCATAAGAGCAATATCAAAGTTGTAAAAAGCTTAGTAATTTGATAGCCAAAATTTTCTGAACGAGTTATGAAAATTAATGAATAGAAGAATCCCAGCACATCACATGGTTTCAAGGACAAAAAAAATGTTGAAACGCACGTGGGGTTTTAGCCTGATGGTTAGAGTTCATGGCTTCCAACCTGGAGGTCATGGGTTCGATTTTCCCACCAGTGGTTAGAGGGAATGACATTGCCCTCCCTAGCATAGCTAGGCGCACTTGAAATGTGTTGATCCCCTTCTTTTATAAAAAAAAAAAAAAAAATGTTGAAACGGAAGGTAATGTTAGATTTACTAGCGAATTAAGCTTGAAGGAAGAGCAAGTAAACTTGATTCTTAGCAAAACCCACACGTACTGCCAGCTCTTGTAGAGAGAAAGCCCATGTGACAGACAGGCCAAGTACACTAGAAAATCTTAAAACTCCGTACATTTTAATCTTACCCTAAGAAGCAGACACATACATAATACATTTAAGGTAAGAATAATAACCATATGTATTGTAAGGTGTAGAAAGATAAAACGAGATTATACATACTACTGTATTACAATTTCTATCTAGTATCCTCAAACCTAGTTTTCCTTGTCAACTTTCTTTCCGATCCAATTCGCAACTATCGGAGTTAAAGCTACAGTGGGAGGGAATCTTATCGGAGATGCAGCTTTATGGGCAGCATATGCCAATGCAAAAGTACCCACTTTCTCCCCAGTCTCGTTAGCCGATATTCCCACCTACAACATTAACAAAGTGTAAGTCCAGAAAGTGCCTTCTTCATTGAGAATGTCCCTACAATCACATAAGTAACTTGTACCTTGTGTAACAATGATTGGACATCGACACCGGCACTAATGAGGGTGTAGCAAAGTGCAAAGGAAACCAAGGAGAGAGTGATAGAGGTAGCAAGGTATGCTCCTCCGTATTTTGCCAAGAGCTCCTTGGCCTGATCCCCTTTTGATTTTTTCTTCTCATTTCCTTCCTTTCCATCTTCCTTGGAGCTAAATATCTGCAAATGTCAATAAAGTTTCACTTACAAAAGCTTTTGTTCAAGGATAGGGAGGAGATAAAGCTTCTTAACTCAATTTCTTCAATCAGTGTGCATGCTTGCTAAATACTATTCCCTCCGTCCCAAAATAAATGACCAATTTTTTTTTTTCAATTTGCTCTTGATCAAGAGAAAAATTTGATCTTGAACTGTGAGATATTCTAGGCAGAGAGGTTGCTGCCTTCCCAGTCAGCAGGTTGAGAGCTTCAAGTCATAAAAAAGTAAGTCTGGGCCACGAATTTTCCTTTGTACCCTTCACTTTTCCTTCGCAAAACAATGGAAGTGGGTACACAATGATTCTGCTTCTGTTTCTGGGAAGCTAATCAAATAAATTACATTTATTTTCCTCAAGTATATTGTACTTCAAAAAAATTGCGCACCCTAACATGTAGACATTATTTCGCATTACATTAATTAGATGGCACTAATAGATTTTATCCTTCAAGTGGGCCTCATTTTTGCTATAGCCATAACCTTAACCAGAAATTATTATTTTATTCATATATGTATGTGCCTTGGAGGTCATCGGTTCGAGCCACGGAGCAACTCTTACTTTTAAATGCAAGGGAAGGTTATTTGCATTAAGCTGATGAAGGCCCGGCCCTTCCCTAGGCCCCACACATATTGGGAGCTCTTGTAGCACAAACTTGCCCTTTTTAATTCATAAATCTGTGTGCTTGTTCCGGAAGTATAACAAAACTTTGAGCCTGAATTAGCCAAAACTTCTATGAAGGCTTCAGCTTAGGACCTTGAAGGCCCTAAGCCTACAGGCTGCAAACACTCAAATCCCTTAGGCCAAACTTATCTGAAAGCCCAATGCAAACCAAGGTGCCAAAGTGTATCCCTAGGCATGGGGGCAACGTGGGGGCAAGGTACAGATGCGCTCGAGTGACGAAGCCAAAAATATACTTAAATTGTTTCTACTGATATTTTTAGATCTTACGCCTGAATATAACTTATATAAGACATTTATATGAATACATCAACATAAGCAATCAAAGAGACAAGCAGATCAAATTAGAATGAAAAATGAAACAAAGGATCCAAGCTAATTTAAATGAAAATAAAAATAATTCCTTGCCAATTAAATGTAGTAAGAATGTTTAGTCTTCATTGATTAAAGTTATAAAAAAAATTCTAGTTGATTAAATTAGATAAAAGTAGTAACCAATTAGTTTTTTTTTTGCTCAAAAAGGACAAGAAAATAACAGTGGAGAAGAAACTATTCCCTTTTAGATGCCAAGACTGGAGAATCACAAGCATTCGTGTCTGTCATTGGTGGCGAACGAGTCTGACAAAAGGAGGTCTCCTGTCAGCCAGGCAGGTCCATTATAAAGCCTACTGGCCAGAAAGTCCTCATCACTAATAGATCATTTCCAGGGAGACATCCAACTCTAGCAAAGCTGTATGTTGTTTGTGGAAAGCTCAAACTATTATTACTCCCTGTCCCTAAATGAATGTCCATTTTCAAGAAATTTCTATCCCAAAATGAATGTCATTTTTGGAAAAAAAAATCTTTGTCCCTAAATGTTTTTTACCAATTTTTTTTTCACTAGTCACTTTATACTTGCAAAACTAAATGTACAAAAAGTAAGCATTTTCAGAATGTCCCCTAAATGAAATTCGGACATTCATTTAGGGACGAAGGGAGTAATATTTAGTTTTATTTTGATATAGTTCAAACTTGCTGCTAACTAAGCCCTAGAAGAATGGGAGGAAAGCTCAAATGATGATAATTATGCCAAGAAAAATGGGAGGAAGACCCAAACTACTTGAGTCTAGAAGAATGGGAAAAATAAAAAATAAAATGACAACAACGTTTGAACCTGGACAGATTCAACTCTTCAGCTTTGGAGACAATCTCCTTAACCACTGGGACATGTTTTTTGTTCATGATAGGAATTTGAGGTCCTTTGCTAATAAACAACTTGAAAATTAGGAGCCTAAAATATCATTATTATTTTGGGGGCCCACAAACCGGCCCTGACCTTCCTGACTTCGATTAGTAAACCTTGGTAATGATCATGTAAGCAATCAAATATAATACTCAGAGATGAGTGTACTAAAATGTGAACTTAATGCTTCCTAAAATACCATTCCCATGAAACTCCATCAAAACTCTCATCAGATCACCTTTGACAACATCCAAACATAAATTAAAACAAGCATTGAGAAACCGTCAAGCCTAGGAGCCTTCCAACAGAATCTCCCTAACATCTGCCGCCATACCAACCAAATCCCCCTAACATCTGCCTGAGAAAGGTCATTCAAAACCGGCACTAGGCGTCTTATCAAGAGGACACAAATCCAGTCCCCCAAACCGAGGTACACTAGCACTACTTATGAAAAATATCATTGTAGAATTAGTAATATATAGACTGGAGTACTAACACTAGGTGCCTCACAACCTTCCCCAAATCCAGTTGAAACGTTAAACTATAACTCTTCCTCTTTTTATCATTCACGATCAAATGAAAAAGCCTAGCGTCATCGTCACCATATCTAAACAACTTTTCCAACTCAAGAGCCGTATCATGCTATTAAGGTCATCAGACAGAAGACCCAACTCCTCAACCTTGTCATTCTCAACTAGAACTCAAAACCGCAAAGTTTACGACCTCTAATGTCTGCAAAGACCAGTTTGTTTTATTCCTTCAACCTTACCTTGACATACCAAAAAATTTCAACATCAGTCCATCCTTGGACTTGACATTTTGTTCACCACCCAGCGATAATGTCATGAAAACAATAATATGACAACCACATATTCTCAGAAGGGAATGGAGTAGGGACGCAATGGAATGAATAGGATAAGACTCGAGAGAAACAGGAAAATGGTTTAAAATAAGCCGATTTAACACTCTTTGACCTAAAGATGAAAATGGCTCAAAGTTAAACGAAAAAAAAAAGATCAAGCCTAGAACCCCCACGTTTCTCACTCAATCACCTAATACATTGAAATCATTATATTCTAACAAACACCATTCCAAGCCCTGGGATAAAAAAGAGCCATAGATGGTGGTGAACCCGGTCCCTTTCTTTCTAATCACAAGAATGACACGCAAGGGACCCATAAAATACCATTATTCAACTTGCCACACGAGAATCCGGCCACCTAACTGTCCCAATCCCTACTTTAGTGAATGAACCCTTTAATGAGATTGATCCATTTATTATTAAATAGCATAGAGTGAAGATAGTTGTGAAACTCAATCCGTGACTCTCTTGTTTAACCTGAGTTAATCCTTGTTTTTATTTGTTTCCTTAGTTTAATCTTTAATTTTTGCAATTAGTAGAATAATAATCAATCAAACCAAAACCCACTTTGTGTTAGTTTTTCATTACTTGAATTTACTTGTTTTCCACCAAGTCTATGTGGATTCGACCCTTGCTCGTGCATATTACTACACCGATCACTAGTTCACTTGCTAGGTAATTATTACACGAGGGAGATTTCCTCCATCACATACATACACAGACATATCGGGGGCACAAAGAAACCTTGTGATGCAGGAGGAATCAACCCAAGCGGACGTTTGAAGAACCACCCGGCGTACGCTTCAATTGCAGGGGACGGGAAGGAACTTTCTAACCTTGAGGCGGACGCCTCAGTCCTTTCCATGCGGGCGCCTCATGAGGAACAAAACATGGCCAACTTGTCGGAGCTTGAGGCGGGCGCACGAGCCACGACCAGGCGGGCGCCTCAAGGAGAATTGAGATCAGGCAATGCTGCGGTGTTTCAGGCGGGCGCCTGGCCCTAAACCAGGCGGGCGCCTCGCGTCGATTTGGTGTTACGTATTTACGTCTTTTATTCCTATTTACTGAGTTGTAGACAATTAATTAAGGGGTATTTTAGTCTTTATTTTGTTATTTCGTTTTAGGATTTGTTTTAGGGTTTTGATAGAGTATTTAAACAACATTTAGGGCTTTGTTAAAGTTAGCTTTTGATTAATCAATTTTGAAGAGTTTTTCTCTTTATTATCTGGTGGATTCCAGTTAATTTCTGGTGGATTCCAGTATTGTGTTTGAGGATCCTTCGCTTGAAGGGTTCTTGTGATTAGTGCGCTAATCACGAAATTTATCCGGCTTCCGTTCTGCGTCACCTTGTGACACTCTTCCATTTCAACCAATCTACTTTTATTTTATGGAACACTTCTCCATTACATTCCTAATTCTTCTGGATAATAGAACCAAACGAAAAAAGTTAGAACCTTAGAATAATTTGTGAATCAAAAGTTTGTGTTTGTTAATACATTAAATATAAAGGTTTAAATAAAAATCAACTTAAAAATTAAATCCCTTAAAACTGAAGGTTGGGTACATATCCGAAGAAGATTTTATTTTTCTATACAGATTTCGGAGACATGAGTTTTTACTCTTTACCCCAAGGTTGAAAGTTTGATTGGTTATCTTTAGATTCTGGAGTTGAGTTACCAAGACTATGATTTCGTTTAAGGCTTGAGGGTTAATAAGTGCGACATTGAAGGGAGTTATTATTCTCGTGATGGAGACGGTGGTTAGTGGTGTTAATGTCGATAATGGTTGGTGGTGTTAGAGGCAGTAATGGTGGTTTTCCATATGAAAAATAACATTTCAACAATTTTTACATCAAATTTCTAACCGAAAGTAATTTTTGGAATCGAGTTGCAAAAATATTAAAAGTTGGGAACCAACTTGCAAAAGTGCGTAAATGTTGGATAAGTAAAGTGCAATTTCCCAGATTCTATGCCCCAAAGACCATAATGTACCTGATACAGGAGCTAAAGCGTTAGCACCTTCATTGTTAATAATATCAGTCAACCAACTTCAACAAAGTGTATTTTTCATTATACCGAGCTAAAATGTACAAGTAATATATCATTGGAAAGATCTATGAGTAGTTTCTAAAGCACTTTTTGGATTAGCATTTGGAATTTTCCAGAGATAGAATGTTTTAATGAAGAGCGGTCATAGAGACATATTCATTCGAAAATGACTTTCTCTTCATGTTGAGGTTTATATGTTATTTTATCTCTAAATAATAATTATTAGCTCAATACTTTAGAATTGTTAGTATTTCTAGACTTTGAGGGATGTTCCAAGTAATCTATAAATGCTCTAGACTATTCTTTGTAATATAGAGTTAATTTTGAGTTGATAAAATATAAGATTGTTCTTTGTGCCATCTTTCTTGTTCTTTATCTGTTTGGTGGATTCCATTATGTTGTAAAACGATATACAACCCTATATCTATTCGATGGATTCTGTTGAGGGGTGAGTGCGTATGCCCTATATTTCATGTTGCATTCCTTGAAGTGGTGAGCATCTTATCTTGTACTATCCGTTTTCTTTATTTTCTTTTTCCGCTGCGTTTTCCGTATCATATTTGTATCAGAGCCGAAACCAGAATTTCCTTGTTTTGGTTAAGATATCATTTTATCCTTTCTTCTTCATTTATCTTTCTCCTTCATCTATTTCATTTCTATTACATTTCATTATTAGAAAAAAAAATCATTTTTTCTCGATTCACCATGTTTGAGTTGACTTGGCCATTTACCAATTCAATTACTCTTATTGCCCAAGTTAATTGGTCTAAACCACCAATCTACGATGATTATCCTAAAAAATTAAGAGAATTTTCATTTCATCAATTAAAAAATGGTTTCCTACCATGTTTTGATAAATGCGTGGATCAGTGTCAAATACGCAAATCTTTTTCATCTTTAACTGCAAAACATTCAAATGTCTTAAATATATTTTCCTTGAGTGGGTCAAATGATTGCTTTGAAAATCTTATGAGTGAACAATGTTACAAAGATCCTTTTGAGCCCAACCAATTAAGCATTTCAAATTTTTGGCTCATTAGAAGGTTATTATTGATTACATTGTTGTAACTCGTTGTACCGATGATAAATGGCTATTATATAGACATTTTTAATATCATTTGCATTAGTTTTAGTTCATTTTATCATTTCATATGCTTATAATATGCTTGGATGGTATTTTTGTTGTTAAACAGGATTTCGGGACATTATTGGTGTAAAAAGAGCTTGGGACATGATTATTGAGGTGAATGGAACAAACAGAGACAAAGATGGACATTCTAAGGAAGGAAAGGACAAGGACCGGTACACTACAAGTCAAGCACGGGCGCGTAGCCTGCATAGGCACAGCTGTGCCTAACCCCTCTGGAATTGATCAAACTCAACAAAGGCAAGCATAGGCGTGCTTGATATGTGCCTCGACCGTGCTGCACGGCCATGCAGTGTAAGGCACACGGTCATGCTGTTGTTGTTGCCGATCTTAAAGGTGCCTTTTCAGGGATGCCTTTTGGGAAGAGTCTCAACCTTAGGATCAAATGCCTATATCAGTCCTTACTACCACAAACTCCCGAGAAATTAAATTTCCACACACACACACACACAGGTTCTGGGAAATACCAAGAAAATTGGAATACTCCTAGCCACAATTAAGATGTATCGAAGAACCATCCACCCTCACAAAAACACATACTCCCTCCGTTCTAAAATGATCTACCTATTTTTTCTCCATTTTTTTCATTACTATGGAATGAACTTTTAAGCAATAATTATATGTTGATTCAATTATACTAATGTAAATCTAAAACTTGTAATTGACACACCATCAACAATACTATCAATAATAAGTTTTACATTTTCATTAGGATACTGAAATCAATCTAAAATAATTGCTCAAAATTTATTGGTAGTAATGATAAAATTAAAAAATGGGAAGATCATTTTGTGGGAGAGGGATGTTGGGGAAATTACAAACTGGAAAGAAAGTTGAAAAAAATAAAAAGCAGAGTAGCGTAATTTGAGGGGAATGATTACCTTCCAGAGACCCGCTTCAAGTCCAAACTTCTGGGTAATATCATCTGGGGAAGAGGAAGACGTATTATTGACAGACTCCGCCTTCTCTTTGATGGCTCTCACCCTCATTCTTCTGAGCACCCGAGTTGTTGTCGTACAACATGAAGTAGTGGTAGTACCCAGAGACCCGAAATTACTATCTATTCTTCCATGATAACTGGTAAGCAAAAAGCTAGACGAGGAAATTGATTTGTAATTGTTGGTGAGGAGAGCTTTTGCCATTTTCTCCTCTTTTTCTTTCTTAGCTTCTCCCTATGCTATGCTATCCAGTCCATCCGGTCATAACCTCTCAATAGGATGACACCTCCACTCCCAGATCTAATGGCTGGACATTATTTAGGGGAAAGTAAGGCAATAATACCAAATTTGTCCCTCACCTTTCAACTTATTTTGTCTTAGTCCCTAAACTAAACTAAACTGTTTTCTTCTATGATATACTCCCTCCGCCCCGCAAAACTTTACCCCTTTACTGTTGAAAACGGGAAATAAAGAATAATGTTATTAAAGTAGGTGTTGTGAGTGGGAGGAGAGAGAATGAGTGGAGAGAATAGTAAATTTGAAAAGTATTGTGAGTATGATAAGTGGGTCCCATGAATAAAGAAGTATTAAAAAATTTCCTTTTTAGGAAAGTGGGACTTTAAAGTGGGACGCTCAAAATAGTAAAAGGGGTAATGTTTTATGGGACAGAGGGAGTATGCATCAATCAATCAGGATTTTTTTCTCAAATAATCCCTTTTTACTTTTTTTATTTACCAAAATAACTCACTGTTTAAACTATTGTCCAGAATGTCCATTTTTTTGAAAATCGCTACACCGTGTAGCGAGTTTGATTAGGGTTTGTCAAAACTCGCTACACCGTGTAGCGAGTTTAGGGTAATTAAGTTTGACCGGTGGAAAATTAATTAGGGCATTTAATTAACCTAAACTCGCTACACGGTGTAGCGAGTTTGGTTTCAAACTCGCTACACGGTGTAGCGAGTTATTTAAAACCCTTTAACCAGTTTACGTCTTCATTCAAACAAAACCAAAAAAAAAAAAAAAAAAACACTTTCAGTCGCCGCCGAGGAGAAGAAGAAGAACAACAACAACAACCGACCAACCAACCAAGGAATTTGCCAAGTAATTCAACCTTTTTTTTAATTGTAAGTTTAAATTTCTGTATTGTATTGAATTTTAACTTTGATTTTATTATTTATTTACTTACAATTTATAATTTTTTTTTTTCTATGATGTTCTAATTGCATTTTGATGACATTGTCTAATTCCATTTTAACTTTGATTTCATTTTTGATGACATTTTTCTGTATTGTATTTAATCTTTTTTTTTTATTTTTTTTATGATGTTCTAGTTTACTTGCAATTTATGGTTTAAATTTTCTATGATGTTCTAATTGCATTTTGATGACATTGTCTAATATATTAGTTTACTTCCTCCGTCTCAAAAATGATACACTAATTAACAAATTTTTTTATAGAAAATTGACTCACTAATTACATGTTTATATGCTTAGTTTTATACTTTATATACCTTCCTCCGTCTCAAAAATGGTAGAACTATATTAGTTTACTTGCAATTTAGGATTTTATTTTGATTTTTTAATGACATTGTAGAAATATATTAGTTTACTTGCAAGTTAGGATTTATATACCTTCCTCTGTCTCAAAAATGATTCACTAATTAACAAATTTTTTATAGAAAATTATTAATTAATTTTCTTATGTAGAATGATTTTTTTTTGTCCAACCTTATATAAAATGACTTTTAAGTAATAAAAAAGTAATAATAATGATTATTAATTACTGAAAAAAAGATTTAATTAATAATACTTCTTAAAATAATACACAGTTATAATATTAACAAATCTCATATACTTATACACCCCAAACCCTAAACCCTAAATCAGATAGACCTACCCCAAACCCTTAAAATATGATTTATTGTTCAAACTTTTTTTATAAAAAAAAAAATTGCATCCTATTTTTGAAAATCGCATGATCATTACTCTTGAAGTATTACTTAGTATATAGGCTGGAAATCAAGAACTTTCCCACAGGCACTTCTTGAAAGTGTGGGATAACTTTGGATTACAATGCCACGTACTAGTAATTACACTTTTGTATTCTCTTATTTATTTCCTTGCCTTATAGAACAATAACCAACCTTGATATTGAAATAAATAGATGGAAGTTTTCATTGATCCCGGGCCTATCGATGCCTCTGTTCTGACCCGGCATGCGGAGCATAGGGCTAGGTATATTTGGGCCGGGTGGGAGGTTTCTAGTCCCCTCCTTTTTCGTCATGGTGCCGTTGTGAGGACCCCGACCCGGAACCTACACGTGTCCCGAGTTGGAGCGTCCTCAAACTAACCCAAAAACACTAAACTTTTAAAACTTTACTTTGACTTTCAAACATAAGCATTAATAATATAACATTTCAAAAGAACTCCACTCAACTCCACATCGGAGGAGGAGATAACTAACTTTGAGAACGATCAACTGTTTAGTTACAAAAGATATTGGTTTTTAACGTAGAAAGATAAAGTTTATAATTACAAACGCCCAAAAGGAATTATGACAAAATAACTTCTACGCCAACCTAACGTACCCCGACAATATCCCAAAATGTTCACAAACTCCTTTCCGTCCTTACTTGGGCGGTCCTCCCGTCTCGGGATCTAAAACAAGAAAGGGAGAGGGGTGAGAATAAATCTCAAAGAAGCTATTATGAATGCAAAGAATATGCCAAATAAATGCAACATATAACAAGTCGCACGTAACACATTGGAAAAGCTATAAACACATTCCATTACCTTGGTTTACCTTTTCCCGCTCGAGCAATAGTCGTACAACATTGGGTATAATAATACTCCAATTATACATGAGCCGCTTAAGCAATACTCACGTCTTATAAGACCCGTTTTGTGGAACCAAATAAGACAGTAGCAACTCTGTAAGGCTTTTGGCTCAATACAGACGCTATAACCCCAACCTGTGGCCACAGGAGGGGACGGTCACAGATATAACATAATCCGATCACATTAGGTCACACTTTCATAATTGATCGTATTCTGTTATACCCCCAACGTCAGCTGACTCACACATAATCAAGCACGTAATAGATACTTGAATAAAATCCACAAAAAGGGATAACAACATATCAACATGGTAAACTATACTCATGTCCAACCAATATCATAGTGCAACATTTATTCAATACACTATGCAATGAAAACAATGTATATGAACTCAATGTAAGGCAAGGAAGTAGCATAATTCCATCCTACAAAGTCATTATACAATAATACATAGCCTCTTGAAAGGTCTAAGGGGAATCTACCAAGTTGGGATCATAATTGTTTAGTTACTAAACTAGTTTATCTAACGTTTTCCAAGCAATATTTAAGGTACTTTCACTATTCCATTTTGATCACCTAGAACGTCATTGTGAAGCCAAAGTATTCTACTTTAATCTAGGTTAAAAAGATTTCATTTTGGTTCGAGTTTGATTAGGTTTGAATGGCTATAAAGTTGAGGTGAAAAACCAGGCCAGGGCACGACTCGTCCCCCAGGGCACGACTCGTGCCTGCGACCCCCTCCGAACTCCGGCGTCCCCCAAAAGTCACGACTTCCCTTTATCCAAGGCACGACTCGTGACCCTCATATGGCCCGACTCGTGCTTGAGGTCACGACTCGTGCCTCGGCCCGTAAATGGCAAAACAAAGAGCCCATCAACAATAACTTCTCAAAATCCCAAAATTCCAACCAAATGCATTCTAAGTTATGAACCTAAAGGACATTTCCAACCTTAGTAACTTTACTCTACTCATTTAACTCCATGAAACCATCTCTTAACCCTAGATCAATTCAACTTCCATGAACCATAACATTTTCTAAATCTAAAAGAGCTTTCCCAAGCAAGAAATCACCAACATAAGAACAAGAACCACAAGAAATATTCATGAGCATTCATGAGAAGAGAAGTCATAACAACTTACTTGGATTTTAGAAGGAAATGTGAATCTTTCTAGTTAGATGAGTTCCCCAAGATGATCAATCTTCAAATGTGCTCCTAGACTTGGTTTTTGGTGAAGAATATCTTGACTTCAAAGCTTGGGAGTGGAAGCTTCAATGGAGGATTTCTCTATACTTCCTCTAGGTTGAAGATGAATGAGAAATGAAGGGGAAGGGGGAAAGTAAGAGGAGGTGAGGGGATTGGACAAGTGTCACACCTAGGAGAAGGAAGACCTCCTTGGCCCCCATGCCATTCTCTAAGGATTTAGGCTTTCAACTTAACTTAAAGAAATAAAATAAAATAAATTCTTATCCCATGAATTCATCCTACTCATTTAACCTCCCTACACTATTTATCTATTTAATAAACTCCCATTTTTATTATTTCCCTAGTTTCTTTATTTAATGTCCAATAAATTCTTATGAGATTTAAATTTACTTTTCACCCAATTTATCCTAACTTAAGAATATAAAGATATAATTGAACATATAAAGATGACATAAATATTAAAAGCATATAATTTAATATTTAAAATAAGTGCCTAGGGTTGGGGTCGTCACACTCACTCCTTAAAGAAAATTCGACCCGAATTTTAAAAAGGAAACTTACTTGGATTTTCAAACAACCACGGGTATTTCGCTCTCATCTCCGACTCTAGCTCCCACGTTGCTTCCTCTACGGTGTGATTCTTCCAAAGGACTTTTACTATCGGGATGCTCTTGGTTCTCAACTCCTTAACTTGGAACTCAGACTCTTAATGGCTCTTCAACATACGACATGTCCGCTTGGACATCATCGGGAGGAGAGCTCAAAACATGGGAGGGGTCATGACAATACTTCCTAAGCATAGAAACGTGGAACACATCATGAAGCAAAGAGAGAGACGGAGGCAACGCTAACCGGTAAGCCAATTCCCCTATCTTCTCTAGAATCTCAAACGGTCCCACAAACCTCGGGGCTAACTTACCCTTATTACCAAACCTTTTAATCCCCGTCCTGAGAGACCTTCAAGAACACAAAGTCACCAACCCGAAAAGATAAATCCCGTCTTCTATTGTCGGCGTAGCTTTTCTCGTCTACTCGAGCCGTCTTCAATCTATCCCGAATCACCTTGATCTTCTCCGTAGAATCTCGAACCAAATCCGGACCCCAAAGTCTCGCTTCACCAACCTCGTCCCAACACATCGGAGATCGACACTTCCTTCCATACAAAGCTTCGTACGGAGCCATCTCAATACTGGACTGATAACTGTTGTTGTAAGCAAACTCCACTAAAGGTAAATGATCCTCCCAAGACAATTGGAAATCCATCACACAAGCTCGTAACATATCCTCAAGTATCTCGAATAGTTCTCTGATCGACCATCGGTTTGAGGATGAAACGCGGTACTAAAACACAACTTAGAACCCAATGCTTCATGCAATGCTCTCCAAAATCTGGATGTAAACCTCGGATCTCTGTCGGAAACAATACTAACCGGAACCCCGTGAAGTCTCACAATTTCCTTCAAATACAACTGGGCTAACTTCTCTAACGAAAACTTAGTTGACACCGGAAGAAAATGAGCCGACTTCGTCAACCGATCCACAATAACCCATATAGCATCCATCTTCTTTGCGGTGAGAGGCAAACCCGAAACAAAATCCATCGAGATCCCTTCCCATTTCCATTCCGGAATATCCAATGGTTGAAGTAGTCCCGCCGGTCTTTGATGTTCTCGCTCTTAATCCGTTGACACGTCAAACACTTAGATACATAATCCGCTATTTCCCTTTTCATTCCATTCCACCAATATCCACGCTTCAAGTCTTGATACATTTTGGTACTCCCCGGATGAATCGCAAACTTGGACTTATGGCCATCCTCTAAAACACGCTTCTTGATTTCCGGCGATGACGGAACGCAAATTCTCCCTTGGAAGGTTAAAATCCCATCTCGATTCAAAGCAAAATCCCCGGCTTTCCCATCTTGCACTTGATCACAAATTTTCTTCAATTCCGGATCACCTTGTTGAGCTTCCTTCAAATCTCCATACAAAGTAGGAACGGCCCGAACATTCGCAATAATTATCTCACTCTTCATTTCCCGAGAACTCAAAGTTGCCACATACGCCTTTCGGCTAATCGCATCCGCTACTACATTTGCTTTCCCCGATGATAAGAAATTGTACAATCAAAATCCTTCAAAAACTCTAACCATCTCCTTTGCCGGTTGTTCAACTCCTTTTGGGTAAATAGGTACTTCAAACTCTTATGATCGGTGAAAATCTCGAATTTCGCTCCGTAAAGATAATGCTTCCACTTATGCAACGCAAATACAATCGCCGCCAATTCCATATCATGAGTAGGATAATTCTGTTCCGCCGGTGATAACTTCCTAGAGGCATACGCAATAACCTTCCCATTCTCGCATCAACACACATCCCAACCCCGCCTTCGAGGCATCACTATAAATAACAAAATTCTCGCAACCACTCGGAAGGGTAAGAACCTGAGCCGTCGTCAACCTCTTCTTCAATTCATCAAAACTTGCTTCACACTTGGAATCCCACACAAACAATACATCTTTCCGAGTCAACCTAGTCAACGGAGTAGCAATCCGAGAAAACCCCTCAATGAACCTCCGATAGTACCCCGCCAAACCAAGAAAACTACGGACTTCGGTCACGGTCGAAGGTTGCTTCCAATTAACCACGGCTTCAATCTTTGCAGGATCCACGGAAATCCCCGAACTCGACACAACATGCCCCAAGAAAGAAATCTGCTCAAGCCAAAACTCGCACTTACCGAACTTAGCATACAACCAAGCTTCTCACGAAGAACGGACAAGACAATCCTCAAATGATTCTCATGCTCTTCCCGGGACTTAGAATACACAAGAATATCATCAATAAAGACCACCACAAAACTATCGAGATAAGGCTTGAAGACACGGTTCATCATATCCATAAACACGGCTGGAGCATTAGTCAACCCAAACGGCATCACCACAAACTCATAATGACCATATCTAGTACGGAAAGCTGTCTTAGCAACATCATCCGGCCTAATCTTCAACTGATGGTATCCGCTTCTCAAATCAAGCTTTGAGTAGATAACGGAACCTTGGAGTTGGTCAAACAAATCATCTATATGCGGAAGAGGATACTTATTCTTAATGGTGGCTTGGTTCAACAAACGATAGTCAATACACAATCGTAAGGTACCATCCTTCTTCCTAACAAACAAGACCGGTGCTCCCCACGGAGACACACTAGGACGAATAAAACCTCGGTCTAACAATTCTTGCAATTGGACCTTCAACTCTTTTAACTCGGCCGGAGCCATTCTATAGGGTGCTTTAGAAATAGGAGCGGTACCGGGTACTAAGTCAATACAAAACTCTATCTCACGATCCGGAGGCATAGAGTACTCACTAGAAAACACGTCACTAAACTCATTCACTACCGGAACATGAGCTAACTCGGGAGACTTCTTATTGGAATCTACCACATAAGCCAAGTAACCCGCACACCCCTTAGATAGCATCTTTCTAGCTTTTAAGGCAGAAATAACATGCAAACCGAACATAGATTTATCGGCATCAAATATAAAAGTAGGCACATCAGGCATAGCAAATGAGACTCGCTTCCTACGACAGTCTACCAAAGCATGGCACTGACTCAACCAATCCATACCAAGGATCACATCAAAATCACGGATTGGTAACTCGACCAAATCCACCGGCAATACATGCCCACATATAGTCACATCACATCCACGATATATCAAAGAAGATTCAAGGCTCTCTCCCATAGGAGTAGAGACCTCTAACACATAAGGCATAGATTCGTGCAAGATATGCAATGAGAATGCAAAATGAGACGCCACAAATGAATGGGAAGACCGGGATCTATAAGAATGCGGGCCTTAACTCCCGAGACAGGAACTATACCTCTAATGACGGCATTAGGATCGGCCTCTCCTCGACCCAAAGCAAACACACGACCTTGGACTTTATCCTTAGGTTTCCCATCAACATCTCTTTTCACACCACTACCTTGTCCCCCAAATCCGCACCCAAAGCTTGCTTATTCTCGTAACTTGGGACAATTTCTCTGAAATGGCCTGGAGACCCACACTCCAAACACTTACCTTGTTTGCTCCAACACTTGTCTTCGAATGCCCTATCCTCTTGCAAAACCCACATGTTGTCCCAACCGACCGGAAGTCGCACGATTTGCCGGAGCCGCCACATGACCTCCTCGATTCGCTCCCGGGTGAAAGTCCCTGGCCGCACTCTATTCTCGTCCCGATCCTTGACCCCGAAATCTGTTCCTCGTTTCCTCCTTCATTCTTACCACGATGCTCCTCTATGTCGTTCTCAATCCGCACGCCATATTCACCGCCGCTTGGAAATTGCGAAGTTATGCGTCAACAACCGCTTCCGAAACTCAACTCTTAAACCTTTCACAAACCGGTAAACTCACCTCTCCTCATCCGGCACCAAATGGGGACAATATCGGGCCAACTTCGTGAACTTTGCCGAATACGCGCTATCGTCATGGTCCCTTGCTCCAGCTTCAGAACTCGCCTTCTTTCTTGTCTCTAGTAACCATCGGCACAAAGTGATCTCGAACTTGAGCGTGAAGTTCTCCCACGTCCGCGGTGTCAAATCCCGGTCCCAACCATCCTTCACTACTTGCCACGTGCTCCGCAGGTCCTTCCAACTTGAAAACGGCGCATCTCACCTTCTCCGCATCCGTACTCTCCATAGCTGCAAAAATCTTATTCATAGCCTCAAGCCACCTCTCAGCCTTCACCGGATCCGGATCTCCGTTGAAGCTAGGAGGAGACATCTTCACGAACTTCTCCAAACCATGTTGCCCTTTGTCCGCCTTCTTGCCGTTGCCTACCCCGATTCAAATTTCCGAGTTGCCATATGCCGAAGAAACCCTCTAACATATCCATCATCTCGGCATTCGGATTACCAACATTACCCAAACCTGCATTCGGATCACCTTCATTTCCCGCCATTACAACAAACTCCCGCATTAAACACTCGACGTCGCTACCACACACTCTCACTCGCCTAGACTCTACCCAAGAATTCTAACCGAGCTCGATATTAACCGTGAGGACCCCGACCCGGAACCTACACGTGTCCCGAGTTGGAGCGTCCTCAAACTAACCCAAAAACACTAAACTTTTAAAACTTTACTTTGACTTTCAAACATAAGCATTAATAATATAACATTTCAAAAGAACTCCACTCAACTCCACATCGGAGGAGGAGATAACTAACTTTGAGAACGATCAACCGTTTAGTTACAAAAGATATTGGTTTTTAACGTAGAAAGATAAAGTTTATAATTACAAACGCCCAAAAGGAATTATGACAAAATAACTTCTACGCCAACCTAACGTACCCGACAATATCCCAAAATGCTCACAGCCCAAACTCCTTTCCGTCCTTACTTGGGCGGTCCTCCCGTCTCGGGATCTAAAACAAGAAAGGGAGAGGGGTGAGAATAAATCTCAAAGCAAGCTATTATGAATGCAAAGCAATATGCCAAATAAATGCAACATATAACAAGTCGCACGTAACACATTGGAAAAGCTATAAACACATTCCATTACCTTGGTTTACCTTTTCCCGTCTCGAGCGTAGTCGTACAACATTGGGTATAATAATACTCCAATTATACAATGAGCCGCTTAAGCAATACTCACGTCTTATAAGACCCGTTTTTCAGGGAACCAAATAAGACAAGAGCAACTCGTAAGGCTTTTGGCTCAATACGTACGCTATAACCCCAACTCCGTGGCCACAGGAGGGGACGGCCACGTATATAACATAATCCGATCACATTAGGTCACACTTCCATAATTGATCGTGATTCTCGTTATACCCCAACGTCGCCGACTCACACATAATCAAGCACGTAATAGATACTTGAATAAAATCCACAAAAAGGGATAACAACATATCAACATGGTAAACTATACTCATGTCCAACCAATATCATAGTGCAACATTTATTCAATACACTATGCAATGAAAACAATGTATATGAACTCAATGTAAGGAAAGGAAGTAGCATAATTCCATCCTACAAAGTCATTAGACAATAATACATAGCCTCTTGAAAGGTCTAAGGGGAATCTACCAAGTTGGGATCATAATTGTTTAGTTACTAAACTAGTTTATCTAACGTTTTCCAAGCAATATTTAAGGTACTTTCACTATTCCATTTTGATCACCTAGAACGTCATTGTGAAGCCAAAGTATTCTACTTTAATCTAGGTTAAAAAGATTTCATTTTGGTTCGAGTTTGATTAGGTTTGAATGGCTATAAAGTTGAGGTGAAAATGCCAGGCACGACTCGTCCCCAGGGGCACGACTCGTGCCCAAGTGACCCCCTCCGAACCCGGCCCCCCAAAAGTCACGACTTCCCTTTATCCAAGGCACGACTCGTGACCCTCATATGGCACGACTCGTGCTTGAGGTCACGACTCGTGCCCTCGGCCCAGAAATGGCAAAACAGCAGCCATCAACAATAACTTCTCAAAATCCCAAAATTCCAACCAAATGCATTCTAAGTTATGAACCTAAAGGACATTTCCAACCTTAGTAACTTTACTCTACTCATTTAACTCCATGAAACCATCTCTTAACCCTAGATCAATTCAACTTCCATGAACCATAACATTTTCTAAATCTAAAGAAGCTTTCCCAAGCAAGAAATCACCAACATAAGAACAAGAACCACAAGAAATATTCATGAGCATTCATGAGAAGAGAAGTCATAACAACTTACTTGGATTTTAGAAGGAAATGTGAATCTTTCTAGTTAGATGAGTTCCCCAAGATGATCAATCTTCAAATGTGCTCCTAGACTTGGTTTTTGGTGAAGAATATCTTGACTTCAAAGCTTGGGGAGTGGAAGCTTCAATGGAGGATTTCTCTATACTTCCTCTAGGTTGAAGATGAATGAGAAATGAAGGGGAAGGGGGGAAAGTAAGAGGAGGTGAGGGGGATTGGACAAGTGTCACACCTAGGAGAAGGAAGACCTCCTTGGCCCCCCCATGCCATTCTCTAAGGATTTAGGCTTTCAACTTAACTTAAAGAAATAAAATAAAATAAATTCTTATCCCATTAATTCATCCTACTCATTTAACCTCCCTACACTATTTATCTATTTAATAAACTCCCATTTTTATTATTTCCCCTAGTTTCTTTATTTAATGTCCAATAAATTCTTATGAGATTTAAATTTACTTTTCACCCAATTTATCCTAACTTAAGAATATAAAGATATAATTGAACATATAAAGATGACATAAATATTAAAAGCATATAATTTAATATTTAAAATAAGTGCCTAGGGTTGGGGTCGTCACAGCCGCCTTGCCAGGCGAATTAGCTCCTGTGATATTGTTGAGACTGGCGGAGTGCGGATTTAGCGGAGTACACTATATAGGGAAGGTACAGTATGATTTTGCGTTGCTGGAGGCTTTGATCGAGAGATGGCGTCCGGAGACCCATACTTTCCATCTCACGGTTGGTGAGATGACGATCACCCTACAGGATATCGGCATGATTTGCGGGTTGTCAATTGATGGGGATGCTGTTACTGATGATGGGTTTCCAGTACATATAGACTGGCGGGCTGCCTGTCAGGAGTATCATAATGAATATCTAAAAATTGTAGGTTAATTTAGGTATCATAATGAATATGTCATAATGGTGTAACAATAATTATAGGTTAATTTAGGTATCATAATGAATATCTAAAAATTGTTCCTTGTAGTACATATAATGGTGTAACAATAACAACTTTTAAATTTTATTTTGGATAATTAAATCAGCTTCAAATTATTGCTCAAAATAGCTTCGTACTAACAAAAAAAAAATTTACATGTGTTAAAAAAATAATGACATGTGGCTGAATTATTTTTTTAAAAATATTTTTTTTACATGTTTTAAAACAAATGATGACATGTTGCTGAATTAAGTTTTTCTTTCAAATTTTTTTTGGATGTATTAAAAAAAAATATGTCATGAATAATTGCAACAAAATCAAACACAAACTGTACAAAATAATTAAAAAAAAAAAACTAAAATAACATCACAAAAAAAAAATATTGTCAAGTTAGTGGCCACATCCCGGCCACATAGGAAATCTTACATTAAATCCAAAAAATTCAGTGACCACAGCCCGATCACATAGGAAAATTTTACATAAATTTCGGTACATATTAAATTCGATAGAAATCCAAATATTACATGTCCAACAAATTAACTTAACAATCCTTAGGGAATACCTTAGAAACATTGGAAGTAACAATGTTAAGTAGTTTTTTTTAGCGTGAGGGGGCCCAAACAAGAGCCTAATAGATCAACAAAACAAAACATTTAGAACAAAATGTTAAGGAATATAACCTTAGGGAGTGTAATGTTAAGGAAAATATTTCATACCTGAGTAAGTATAAGAACAGCACCAACACCTATGTCACTTTCGCCCTCACTTTCCTTTAACACTTTGTCAGCAATGTAAGCATCAATTGTGTCAGTAGGATCCTTCAAAATCAGATGCATAGAGCCATGATCAGATGGTGTGCACTCCTTGACAACAACAACAACCTAATAAAACAAAAATATAATGACCAATTATTTGTAAATTTCAACCTTAACTATAATTAATGTAAAATATTATACCTGTTCCACCCACTCATATTTTTGGCATTTCTCCTTGATCATTCTCAACGGATAATAAGTACCCTCTGCAGTGAGATAGTCCATTGCAGAAAGCCAAGCTTTGCCCTGAAAATCTTCATCCTCTACCGGCTCATCAAGCTTTCTACGTATGGCCTCTTGGGTCGACTGAGGGGGGGTCCCTGAGAGACATGAGCATTTTCGGTGTGATGCCGACTCATGGCGGACTGTACGTCACCAGCGGGACCAGGTATGATATGAGGCGGCGGTGGATCCATTTTGATAGTTATAAATTTTGGATTGAGAAAGATGAATTATATTTGAGAGAAATAGATGAGAGACGGACTGAGAAAGAAAGAAAGAAAGAAAGAAAGAAAGAAAGAAAGAAAGAAAGAAAGAAAGAAAGAAAGAAAGAAAGAAAGAAAAAGGGAGATATGGACTGAGAAAGAAAGAGAAGGGTTTGTTTTGTTTGGACTGAAGGAGACTGGAGGAGACGATTTTGTAGGGAATTTTAAAATTTAATAACTCGCTACACCGTGTAGCGAGTTTAATTTGGTTTGACCAAACTCGCTACACGGTGTAGCGAGTTTAGGTTAATTAAATGCCCTAATTAATTTCCCAACGGTCAAACTTAATTACTCTATACTCGCTACACGGTGTAGCGAGTTTTGACAAACCCTAGTCAAACTCGCTACACGGTGTAGCGAGTTTAAAAAAAATGGACATTCTGGACAATAGTTTGAACAGTAAGTCATTTTCGTAAATAAAAAAGTAAAAAGATATTATTTGAGAAAAAATTCTTAGAATCAGTTTGTTTCGGGTAAAATCACTTTCGAAAAATAATTTCTTGAAAAATGAAAATGTTTTCGAAAAATGACATAAATTTATTTTCAGTTATTTGATAAATTTAAAGAGAATATTTTACGAAAAATATTTTTGATCATTTTTATGAAAGTGTTTTTCGAAAGCTAAAATCAATACAACAATTGCTTGACTCACCAACTTCAAATTCAAGCGTATTTATTAAAGACATTTTAATTTTGACCATCTGCTTGACTCACCAACTTCAAATTCAAGCGTATTTATTAAAGACATTTTAATTTTGACCATCTATTAATATTAAATAGAAAAAAAATTATAAACATTTAGTGACTTCATTGTGATTAAATAGGCCCACAAAACATGTTATAGACCTGAACTGACTAAAGCTACTGAATTTTTCACATGGGTACTACTATCGGCTCTAAAATACAATTTCGAGTTTATTGTTATATTACCCTTCGTACTATTCAATTATTAAATATTGATTTATATATTATCGAAACGATCAAATTTACCTATATACTATTGATTAATGGGATTTTTACCAATAATACTTTGAGATAGGATGACGTTTAGCAATAAAAATAGTACATTTCAAATTTTACCTTATGATCCAATAGTTGAAATCAAAATGATCGTAAAGTCACTGACTCTATTTATAATAATTAATTAAATGGCCAAACTGCTCCTATCCATTCTCTTTCTCTCTCTATATATGCGCAATCTCCTCTTCTCTCTCTATGCGCAATCCTCCCTCATTCCCTTTCCATTCCAATTTCTCCACCACTGACGAGCTCCGTGGCTAGACTTGCAATGGTACATTCTTTTTCAAATTACTGCTCCAATTCCAATTTTTTCTTTCAAATTGGGAAAAATAATCGGCACCTACATACGTTTCTGAAAAATTAATTTTGTGAAATTTGCAGACAAAGTGATGTAAAAACGCAGCGGAAAAGATAAAACAAGAATAACCTAAATCAATTCTTCTGCAAGGAATCGCAATTTCTTAAAACAATAATCTCCTAAAAGATTATTCTGCAAGCCAAATTAATGACTAAGATAAACACACAAGGTGTATGATTTTACAAACTAGCAAAGAAAATTAATTGATAAAAAGGTCTCCTATTACAAAAGTCCTACCAACCTATTTATACATACAAATCCTAACAAATAAAGGAAAAGAAATAAAAAAAACTAATCAATAAAGAAAAATAAATAAAACTCTAATGACTTATTTAAAATTCTATTGACTAAAATACCCCTCATCTCAAAATACTAAAATAAATAATAACGATAATAATATGAGATGAATACGAATTAAATAAAATGATCCTGAAGCTTCACTGCACAAACAAGCTTTATTCATGAATAAACTTGTTCTTCTTGTCACTTTTGCACTTTGATCCTTGAACTTTTCAGATTCGTGCTTTGATCCCTGAACTTCCACATGTGCTACATCATGCTCCCCCACTTTAAAAGAACTCATCCCCGAGTTCACATCCGAGGTCTGAAAATTTCCACCTCACCTAAAAAGATACTTTGAATAAATCAAAGTTTTTCGCGCAATTTGTCTAAGGATAATATTTTTACCGTCCCACTTGAAAATATATTTGGAGTAAATTCTTCTTTTTAGCACACTTTGTGTTAGTGTTATGCCCTAGGCCTATGATTGATAGACTTATGTGTTGACATTATTTATTATTATATGAGATGTTTATCATTTGATTATTATATTTATTTTGCATATTTGTTTATAATAATCTCCGTCCCTAATTATTATGAGAATAATTAGTATAAATGTTAATGGATAATCATATGATGATTATATGCATAGAGATGCACATTAAGTTTATGGGTACTTGTTAGAGAACAATTGACTGGACTTGACCCGCATGAGATTTATGTCATGGTCAAATGTCATAATTAAATCTCAGAAGGTTACTTCATTTAGTCCCTAGACCTGAGATTATCATGACCTTACATATGATGAAAGTCATGTTTGATTTTAGTCAAACGATTTCTTAATACGATATTTATAAAGGCTAATTTTGGCATGATCGAATTCATGATGGGAAGGATGATAAGTCAAGATGGAATTTGTCACTCGATAGAGAGATGTTTTCCTTGGGCTCCTCGATGAGTGATAATGATGAAAGTGTATGACCATACCCCAATATGATTGGAATTATCATTATACTCGGAATCGAGAAAGCATTGAACAAAGAAAAGTTGACAATGACCATGACTTGTGTTCAATATAACATCGTGAGACAAAGGGAGAAATGAAAGTGTACCATTGGAAACGTGAACTCTTACGTTACATTATTTGGGTAGACATAATGGCTTGCTAGAGTCCGCTTATGTCTTATGAGGGTTGATTTGATCGAACTCATTGCAAACATAATGTAATCCTATTGGGCCACACACAACTAGAATGAATTGATTAAACCATTGGAAGAATGATTGAGAAATTCCTCATCAACCTTGTTTGGTCGTGCGACACAATAGACCATGTGCTGTGTGTGGTCGTGCGACACAACAGGCCCTGAGGCGGTCTGACAGAATCCTTTCCTAATTTGATTAGGATTCATATTCTATACTATTGTAGTATAAATATGAACTTCTGTCAACCCTAAAAAGCTAGCCGAAATTCTCAAGGGAAATTCACAACAATATTCTCAATATTATTCCAAGGTTTAAAGTAATCTAGCAATCTTCAAGAAGTTGTTCTTGGTTCATTCAAAGGTGTGGATACCGAAAGAGGGTCTTCGCTCGTTCATCGATCAAGGCCTAGAGTTCAAGCAAGTTGAAAAACGAAGTTTGTGATTAGAAATCCCATAATCAAATCGTTCGATAGCTCAAGAACGGAAAGCATTCAAGGTTGGTTATTTCTATCTCATAGAAATTCAAATTAATTGTATAGAACGGATCTTAGGCTCCTTGAATTTTATGTTATTTGATGCTTAATTCCGCTGTGCATGGACCCATAAAACTCAACACTTTGGTATAGAATAATTTTTCCCGAATAAAGAATTATTCCTTCTTGCTTTGTTGGAATCGAATAAGAAACATCTTCAGCAATGTAGTCAAGAAATCCTCCATATACTAGATCTGATTTTTTCGTAACCATCTTGTATAGGTCCGTTCCATCTTCACCATCCTTCTTTACTTCAACAACGCTCAATTCTTTCTCGATTACAGAAATAACCTTCTACACCTCCAAGGCCATATTTTTATTATTTGGCTCTAAAATTGTTTCTTTTGTAGCAGTATTTCCATCTATAGAAAGAAAAATATTACTAACCTCCTCTCCTTTGAAATTGTTACTCAGACTTTCTAGATTCTGATCTACGGATCCGAATGTAACAACAGTTTCTTCTTCTCTTTCGTTATGAACATCCCCGCCAATCGGGTCTCCGTGGTGGAGATTGTCCCCACGAGCGCCTCGATTTCTTAGTTGTTCACCACCGCGACCAACGTTCAAAATCACCCCTAATCGATCGAAAGCACGGTTAGCCGCCTCTGAAGCATCTCGCATCGCCTTTAGATTGGCGTTTGGTTCTCCATTGTTGGCCATCTTCCAAGGGTCGTCTTGCTCTGATACCAATTGATGTAAAACGTAGCGGAATAGAAAACAAGAATGGCCTAAACCAATTCTTCTGCAAGGAATCGCAATTCCTTAAAACAATAATCTCCTAAAAGATTATTCTGCAAGCCAAATTAATGACTTAGATAAACACACAAGGTATAGAGTTTTGCAAACTAGCAAAGAAAATTAATTGATAAAAAGGTTTCCTATTACAAAAGCCCTACCAACCTATTTATACTTGCAAATCCTAATAAATAAAGGAAGAGAAATAAAAAAAACCTAATCAATAAATGAAAAGAAATAAAACCCTAATGACTTATTTAAAACCCTATTGACTAAAATACCCCTCATCTCAAAATACTAAAATAAATAATAATGATAATAATATGAGACGAATACTAATTAAATAAAATCAAAAGTTCCTGAAGCTTCACGACACAAACAAGCTTCATTCACGAGTCATGCCATTTTTCCAAGTCGTGCCGAATAAACTTGTTCTCCTTGTCACTTTTGCACTTTGGTCCTTGAACTTTCCAGATTCGTACTTTGGTCCCTGAACTTCCACATGTGCTACATCACAAAAGTGCAAAAGATTATGTGTAGACAAAAAGAGAGAAGAAAAGACCAAATTCACCCCTAAACAGTCGTTGAAGTTTCTCCCCCCACCAATAAACCTCGGTGTTCACTGCTTTTCCCTGTAAGCACTTTCCAATTCCATCCTCAATTCCATTACATTTATATGAATCTCAGTGAATCGATTATTTTCCCCCAATTCTCAACAGTGAAATTAGCCCCTTGTTTATATTTGGACTTGCTTGAATTAGTGACATGAATTATGAATGATTATATAATTAATTGCTCGAGATATCTTGATACTCTCTTTGTATTTTGATACAAATATTGTGCTTTGATAGTTGGATTATTTTGCAATTCATACATTAGCAAGAAGCTATGAACAAGAATCAAAGGGGTTGAATTACTTTTCCATATTCTGTTTACGATGGTTTATTAATCCCTTCACTTTTCAAAACTGTATTAATTACCATTTTTTACTCTTATGCTTACCTAGTTCCGAGCATGTATCCTTGTTAGCCCTTGCATTTGAATCACCCTTCACTAAGGTGAAATAATTGATGATATCTGAAAACAAGGGTGATTACAGTTTGTCCTAGACGACATGTTAGTTTGTGGATAAATTTTCTAGTTCATCTTACTTGACATCCTTATGGTGGCCGGTATAATCTCCATAAGTAGTGAGGACATGCTGCCACTACTGCTCATCTAGTTGAATTGATGATCAATGGGTGATGGATATATTTTCATATCCAAAATATATGTTCTAAACTCTATTTATTGCAAAATTCCCGAGTAAAAATGTAGTTTAATTGTTTTGTTAGTGTTGTTTTATTTTCAGGTTGAAATTGTGGAAAATGGGTGGTTTAAGGTGGAGAAAAGATTAAAATTCGAGACGGAGCGAAGCGGAGGATTTAACAATGGAAGAGAAGAAAAACAAAAGGGAGTGACCAAACTAAAAAGTTGGAAAATTCAGTGACCAAAGTGCTACTTTGCACTTGCGAAACGAAAGGATTGCACAAAATTGGACTGCCCATGTCTTCAGCGGCCGCCCTAGCCCTCTTCAGCGTCCGCCCTAAAGCTTTGGCCAGTCTACAGCGGCTGCCCTTCCACCTTCAGCGCCCGCCCATGTCCCTCAGCCACCTTTGTGCGATCGCCCTAGCAAGCTTGTGCGGCTGCCCAAGCCAGCCCTTCATCAAGGCCTTGACCAATTTCCTTCCAGCTGCTGTGATTACTTTGGGCCTCTTGTTTATTTAGTTGGGCTTAATCCCATTTCATGGGCCTTAATCAAATTCTGGCCCAAATGTTCATTGCTTTAGCCAGCCTTTTTGCCTTGGGTATAAATAGAAGAGGTGTTTTTATTTTAGGGTTCATCTTTATTTTGGGAACAAAAAGGAGGCACGGCTTAGAGAGAGAATTTTTGGGTTTTTATTTCTTCATCAAGATACGTTTCTTTTATGTTTTTATTAACGTTTATTTAATGTTTAATATGTGTAGCTAAACTCTTAATTTCATGGATTGGATGTAATTTTGTCACTATTGCTATGCCATTAATTATTTTATCTAATTAATTTATGTCTTGTTCATCTTTGCTATTTTAATGAAAGTTTCTTGAATTAAATTGTGGTTGATTCCTAATTTCTTCCTTTTAAATTTTTGAGTGTCAATTTCTTATATTGATTTGGGGATTTTGACTTAGACTTTTGCTAGATGATGAAATTCATGGGTTTTCTTGATTGAAACCACATGGATTTTGATTCATAAAATCTTTAAAGCTCAAAGCTTTCCTTTTTTAATTGCTTGGACTTGATTTGCGAAAAGTAATTAATTTTGGAAATAATAGATTCTAATTCGGCCGCCTTACCGTCCCAATCTTGATTTTAGTGATTGAACCCAAGATAGAAATTAATATATTTTTCTATATTAATGGCATAGTATTTTGTGATTAAATGAAATCCAATCCATGAAATCCTCTCTTATTATTGTTTTAATCTCTATTTGAATTTGCTCTCTTTGTTTACTCGTCTTCCCTAGCTTTAATTTTAAATATTGATCTTTGTAGTTATTTGTTATTTCCAAAAATCAAAACCCCCTCCCCTTTTTAAGTGTTTTATTATTTTCGTCTTACATTTCTCAAATCGACTTAATCACCCAACAATTCTTCGTGGATCGACCCCTTACTTGTGTACGTTATCACAACGACACTCGTACACTTGCGAGGTGTTTTTATTACAAGTGGGAGTTCTAACTCATCAAGTTTTTGGCGCCGTTGCCGGAGAATTGTTTATATTATTTGGTCTATTTGAGTAGTGTATGTTTGGGCGACGTTCCTTGAACTCCCCGTTAGTTCTTGGAAACAACGCCATTAATAGATTTGAGAGGGGCTTAACTCCTACTCGAGAATCCGGCACGGACTCGGACACATCGGTTTCGGGGTCGGGCGAAGAACTTAGTGAAATTAGCACTTCTTCCACTGAGGAAGAAGAAAACTTTGAGGAGATGGCGGAACCGCCTCCTATAATGAATAACTTCTTGCGGCCTAGAGTTGATACGACCACTTCTTGCATCGTCCTCACTCCGGAGGCCAAGAATTTCGAGATTAAGGGGCAATACTTTAACATGTTGCCCAATTTTTATGGCCTCCCGAATGAGGACTCTTTAAATTTATTACGTGAATATTTGATGACCGTGTCAATTTTTTCGGGTAGGCAAGGGGTCACGGAGGAACAAATGCGTTTAAAATGTTTCCTCTTTGCCTTAAAAGATCAAGCCAAAACTTGGCTTATGTTGCTTCCCCCTAGGAGCATTATAACTTGGGCACAACTCCATGATGCTTTTCTTACCAAATTCTTCTCCCATGAGAAACTTGCGCTTTATAGGCAAAAGATTATAAATTTCCAACAAGACCCCGGGGAAGCCTTTCATGAAACTTGGGATAGGTTTAAGATGCTTTTAGTGCAATGCCATCATCACAATTTCTCCCCACTTTTGCTCCATCAAACCTTCTATGATGGTTTGAACAATGTTAAACAAACCATGGTTGACAATGCCGCCGGTGGCACTCTTGGACTAAAGACTCCCAAGGAGACCCAAGCTTTGTTTGAAATGTTGGGAGCCAATTTCCAACAAAAAGGGTCTCGAGGCAAGGGAAAAGGCTTGTATGAGTTGAGTCCCAATGATAACATGGCAAGGCAAATGGCCTTAATTAATCAAAAACTTGATAAATTGTCAATGAGTGGTCCCTCTTCCAATGCTAATGTGGTAAATGATTTATGTACTTTTTGTGGCTCCAATTCTCATGCTACTAATGATTGTCAAAGTGGTCTGAGTTTTGGTAATGAACAGGTAAATGCCATGCAAGGATATGGGCAAAACACTTATGGGCAAGGTTACCAAGGTCAAGGCTATAGGCCTCCTCAAAACAACCAATTTGGAAACTCATATAATCCGGAGATGAGAAATCACCCCAAATTTTCATGGGGAGGCAATCAAAATCAACAACAACATGAGCCTCTCCATCCTCAACCTCCACCCGAACATTTTGAGCAAAGGAAAGCCCCATGGGAAGTTGCTATGGATGAGTTGAAGGCCGAGAATCAACAAATAAGGGCCGAAAGCCAACAAATGAGAGTTGAAAGCCAACAAGCAACAAAGAATAGTGAGGCGGCTCTCAAAAAGCTGGAAATCCAAATGGGCCAAATTGCGGAAGCTCTTCAAGCACACAAGCCCGGTACCTTCCCAAGCCAAGGCCACCAAGCCAAGGCTATCATTACCCTCCGAATTGGAAAACAAGTAGGTGAGGAGGTATTTTCTTCTCCATCTTCCCCTCCCCCACCTCTTGTTGAAGAGGCTAATGTAGAAAATGTGGAAAAGAGCACAAATGATTTGGGAGACAATTCCAAAAATGATTCTCCAACTCCCAAGCCATATGTGCCTCCCGTACCGTTTCCCGGTCGATTTCTAAGAAATAAGTTGAACCAACAAATGAAAGAGTTGATAGAGATGTTTTCAAAAGTAAACATCAACCTTCCATTGTTGAATGACATAAAAAATGTGCCGGCTTATGCCAAATTTTTTAAAGAAATAAATGTGCCGGCTTATGCCAAATTTTTTAAAGAAATCAACTCAAGGAAACATAAGTATGGGAAAGATGAAAAAGTTTTCATGGGAGAAAATGCGAGTGCCGTGTTGCAACATACCTTTCCACCTAAATTGAAAGACCCCGGGAGTTTCTTAATCTCTATTACTTTGGGTAGTTCAAGTAAGGTGAAGGCCATGTTGGACCTCGGGGCTAGTATTAATCTTTTGTCGTATTACATGTATCAGGAGATGGGTTTGCCCGATCTTAAACCCACCACAATGGCCCTTCAATTGGCGGATAGGTCCATAAAACGACCTTTGGGAATTGTGGAGGATGTTCTAGTTCAGGTGGACTCACTCATTGTCCCCGTAAATTTTGTGGTTCTAGAAATGCCAAAAAGTGAGGGTGGTAGCCGGGACTCACCCATTTTGCTTGGGTGTCCCTTTATGGCTACAACCAACACTATCATAAATGTGGGAAATGGGACCTTGTCCATGACCGTGGCTAGTGAGAGGATAGAAATTTCGGTATTTAATGCCATGCATGGGTCCCTAGATGATGAGAATGATTGTAAGTTTGTGGATGAAATTGAGGAGTGTGTGGATGAGACTTGGAGATTTGAAAGAGAGGGTGATGAGATTGAGAAATTATTGAATGATGGTGAGATTGAAAGAGAATGTGTAGACCGATCCCACAAGGGGTCGGTGTCTTCAATAAAATCTTTCTTCCCTCTAAAATCTAATAATAGAGACTCATGTGCTAAAATCGAAGAATGTTATTTCCTTGATATTTCTGATTCTTTCTTTGCCAAGATGTGTGATCAGGATAGCATTTCTTTTGATTGTGTTGAGGATGAGGAGGTGCTTGAGGTTGATAATCACAAGGCCTCGAATAGGTTTGGGGGAGAGGTCCCCAAGAAAAAAAAAAGAAGACAAAGGCCAATAAAAAGGCCACAAAAATCCCGTGGGCTCCCCCCGAGCTTATAACAAAGGGTTATTTTGTTTGGAAAGTGATGAGCGTGTGTGCCCGAGAATGTGCAAAATGGGTTAAGGGGAGAAAATTGAAGGTCAAAGAGAAGATGGCCACCTTTGATCCCCATTGAAGCGGGAATCCGGTCGAGCTAACGACCTTAACCAAAGCGCTAGTTGGGAGGCACCCCAACATGGTATGAGTTTACTTGCTTTCCGTTTTTTATTTTATGTCTTTTACTTTTCACCCCCCCCCCTCGAAATTTGAGTTTTGCTTTCTTTTGGTTTTTATGCCATGAGGACATAGCATTATTTAGGTTTGGGGGTGGAAGTATATTTATAATATTAGTGTAGGATGTCTTGTTAGTTGTTTATTTTATTAAAAAAAATAAAAAAATTGAGTCAAAATGTGTCTTCCTCTCATTTATTGAGGGGACGTGTTTGAACTACGGTGACTTGAGCCTATTTCAATGAGTAGTCCGCTCATTGTTTTGGGGACGTAGGCAACCTTTGGTGCGGTCAAGAATTTGAAAATTATGTTGCTCACTTTATAGTTGGGTTGCCACCCATGGTTTGTGATGGTGTGATGTTTATTTTTTATTTTTGCATCTTATGTGCCATCATAGTATAAAAGTAGAGTTGCATTAGGACATACCTATTTTGATTATCTTTTCACCACAACACTTTGCTTGCACGGGATCATGATCATCAATTTAAGTGACCGTTATGGGATTACTTTACATATCCGGGGTAGCTAGAACACGATTGCACAATTGTCAATAACAAGTCAAGAGTTTATGAGATATTGGGCATGGCTTATGTGATCAACTTAGGAGTGTGGGATTGTAATGTTGAAAAGGGGCAAGTATTTGATGTATAATTCATTGCAAAAAAAAAAAAAAAGAAGAAGAAAAGAAAAGAAAATAAAATAAAATAAAATAAAATAAAGGTGTCTTCGTAAAGAAGAGTCATGGAATGGCAAGGACCAAAGCACAAAAAAAAATGTCAAGTATTGAATCATGAAATCCTTGGCACCGATTCCTACTCCGAGATTGAATTAACTTTCTTGTACCTACGAAGACCCTAGTTGTGCTTATTTGTTAAACTTGCCCCTTACTTTGTCAAAGTTGAAATGGCCATGAATGGAAGATGATGAAGCTGCATTTTGAGTGAAAAGCTTATTTGTAGTGAGGTTCTAATGTAAACTAGAGAACTTCCTAAGCCATGTTCCCAATATGGATTAAGCGGGTTGTCAATTGTGTGAAAGTGCGTACGGAAACCTTTCTATGCTTTTTGCATCATCATTCTTGATTTAGGATATTTCTTTAGTTAACCCATAAAGTATCTTACTTTGTTGGCAATGATCCCCCCTCACATCTCTTCACGGTGAAAAGAATCATAATTGGTGTGTGTTAGTGCAATGGTAAGTTTATGTTTATGATGGCACATGATGGATTGCAATTTTGGAAAGAATTTTGAGACCGATGGTGGCAAACTTTTTATATTGTGAATAACACCCAAAAATATGTTTTTATTTTTTTTGCTTGGTTATTTTTAGTTTTAGAATTATAGGTAGTTTTTAGTATATTTGTGTTTTATTTTACTCGGGAACGAGCAAAAGATAGGTTTGGGGGCATTTGATGGATATATTTTCATATCCAAATTATATGTTCTAAACTCTATTTATTGCAAAATTCCCGAGTAAAAATGTAGTTTAATTGTTTTGTTAGTGTTGTTTTATTTTCAGGTTGAAATTGTGGAAAATGGGTGGTTTAAGGTGGATAAAAGATTAAAATTCGAGACGGAGCGAAGCGGATAATTTAACAATGGAAGAGAAGAAAAACAAAAGGGAGTGACCAAACTAAAAAATTGGAAAATTCAGTGACCAAAGTGCTACTTTGCACTTGCGAAACGAAAGGATTGCACAAAATTGGACTGCCCATGTCTTCGGCGGCCGCCCTAGCCCTCTTCAGCGTCCGCCCTAAAGCTTCGGCCAATCTACAGCGGCCGCCCTTCCACCTTCAGCGCCCGCCCATGTCCCTTGGCCACCTTTGTGCGATCTCCCTAGCAAGCTTCAGCGGCCGCCCTTCCACCTTCAGCGCCCGCCCATGTCCCTTGGCCACCTTTGTGCGATCTCCCTAGCAAGCTTGTGCAGCCGCCCAAGCCAGCCCTTCATCAGCGCCTTAACCAAATTTCCTTTCAGCTGCTGTGATTACTTTGGGCCTCTTGTTTATTTAGTTGGGCTTAATCCCATTTCGTGGGCCTTAATCAAATTCTGGCCCAAATGTTCATTGCTTTAGCCAGCCTTTTTGCCTTGGGTATAAATAGAAGAGGTGTTTTTATTTTAGGGTTCATCTTTATTTTGGGAACAAAAAGGAGGCAAGGCTTAGAGAGAGAATTTTTGGGTTTTTATTTCTTCATCAAGATAAGTTTCTTTTATGTTTTTATTAATTAGTTTCGTTTATTTAATGTTTAATATGTGTAGCTAAACTCTTAATTTCATGGATTGGATGTAATTTTGTCACTATTGCTATGCCATTAATTAATTTATCTAATTAATTTATGTCGTGTTCATCTTTGCTATTTTAATGAAAGTTTTTTGGATTAAATTGTGGTTGATTCCTAATTTCTTCCTTTTAACTTTTTGAGTGTCAATTTCTTATATTGATTTGGGGATTTTGACTTAGACTTTTGCTAGATGATGAAATCCATGGGTTTTCTTGATTGAAACCACATGGGTTTTGGTTCATAAAATCTTTAAAGCTCAAAGCTTTCCTTTTTTAATTGCTTGGACTTGATTTGCAAAAAGTAATTAATTTTGGAAATAATAGATTGTAATTCGGCCGCCTTACCGTCCCAATCTTGATTTTAGTGATTGAACCCAAGATAGAAATTAATATATTTTTCTATATTAATGGCATAGTATTTTGTGATTAAATGAAATCCAATCCATGAAATCCTCTCTTATTATTGTTTTAATCTCTATTTGAATTTGCTCTCTTTGTTTACTCGTCTTCCCTAGCTTTAATTTTAAATATTGATCTTTGTAGTTATTTGTTATTTCCAAAAATCAAAACCCCCTCCCCTTTTTATTATTTTCGTCTTACATTTCTCAAATCGACTTAATCACCCAACAATTCTTCGTGGATCGACCGCTTACTTGTGTACGCTATCACAACGACACTCGTACACTTGCGAGGTGTTTTTATTACAAGTGGGAGTTCTAACCCATCAATGGGCATTCTTAAACAATCCACATGTAAAATGATAGGATATATAGAACAATAGTCGTCTTGTTGAACTGAATTCCACTAGAAATCAGCTATGACAGGGGAAAGTTGTCTTGTTGAACTGAATTCCACTAGAAATCCCTTTTTTGATCTCTGGCACCAATGTCGCCAATGGTTATGGTAGAATGCTCGTAACTTCTGTTGGTTTGAGCACGAAATGGGGACTGTTGATGAGCTCAATAAGGCGCGACACCAGTGAACAAACGCCTCTCCATGCCCATCTCAGAAAATTAGCTACGTTAATTGGTATGGTGGGCTTAGTGGTTCCTTTCCTAGTCCTTGCAGTATTGTTTGTTTGGTACTTTACAGGAAGTACTGCAGATGATAATGGTAATAAAAGGTTTAGCAAAGGCAAGACAATGACTGTTGAATCAATAGGGGTTGTGGTGGGGATGATTGTTTCTGCTGTAACAATACTAGTTGTAGCCATTCCCGAAGGACTTCCTTTCGCAGTCCCATTTACTCTTGCTTATTCGATGAAAAGGATGGTTGCTCATAAGATTTTGGTGAAGAATATATCTGCTTATGAAACAATGGCCTCTTCCACAGTCATATGTACGGACAAAACAGGAACCCTCACACTCTGAATGTTATGAAGGTGATTAAGTTTTGGATCGGATAAGAACTTATGGGAGAAAGAAATTTTGTTTTTTTTGCGCAGACAATGTTATTGAGTTGCTCCAACAAGGAGTTGGCCTAAATACGTTTGGCAGTGTTAACAAACCCACTTTTGGGTCAAGTTCAGAATTTGATGTCTCGGGCAGTCCAACTGAAAAATCTATTCCTTCTTTGGGTGCCATGGACCTGAAAATGGATATTGAAGAATTGAATCGGGGATTTGTTATTCTTGAAAATGCAAGAATGGTATATAAATCCAAGCTTGGGAAATCTGTGAAGATAAAAACAAGACCTGATAGTTATTCTCACCCATAATCTGGTCCCATTGAGAGGAATTCTTAGTTTATAAATGTGAAAACCATTATAAAATTATTTACATCAAAACTGTGAAATAGAATTCTCAATTTATAAATGTGAAAACCTTTATACATTTATTTACATCAAAACAATGAATATATTTCAAAACTGTGAAGTAGACTTCAAACTCTAACCAAAATAACTGTGAAATACACATCACATTTCAAAAATTTATTAGTTGTTTAAGCAAAATAACTGTGAAATACACATCACAATTATTTCAATACACAATTATTAAGCTCATATACATGTCAAAACCATTTCACATCTTTATATAACTCTGAAATAGACTTCCCACTTTATAAATGTGAAAACAATTATACGGTTATTTACATCAAAACTATGAAATAGACTTCTCAGTTTATAAATGTGAAAACCATTATACAGTTATTTACATCAAAACTGTGAAATAGACTTCAAAACTGTGAAATAGACTTTAAACTATAACCAAAATAACTGTAAAATACACACCACAGTTATTTCAATACACAATTATTAAGCTCATATAAATGTCAAAACCATTTCACATCTTTATATAACTGTGAAATAGAATTCTCAGTTTATAAATGTGAAAATCATTATACAGTTTTATACTTATGTGTGAACAAATGATAAATGGTTTTCTCAGATTTTTACAAGTGAAAAATAATTTTATTTTATTTATAAAATTTCAAATATATGATGAGCAAACTTGTTTGATTCGTCTTGGCGATACGATTAAAACAGTGATTTCGGATTATTTTATCGATTTTTAGATTTTGAGATATTGCATTTTTAAAATTTAAGAGAAAAAAAAGGAAGAGAAAGAAAAGGAGAGAGAAAGAAAGTAGATAAGAAGAAAAGCACATGATCTAAGAGCGCTTAGCGCTAAATGCATGGCCTGACGCGCACACGAGGTGTGGAGGGCAGTTTGGTCCATAAAAAATTCAGGGACTTTTTGGCGAGTTTTGATAATGTAAGTCCTTAAAGGTAGTTTTTATTTGGCTGGAGGACTAATTTATCAAAGTCTCTTGATTAATTAGCTAAAATAATCAAAATCATTAATAAATGACCTATTTACCATTGTTGTCCAATTGGTGTTTTCCAAAAATTTAATATCCAGAAAATGAATTTTTTTGTTCATTTTCTATTTTACTCAGTTTTTTTATTCGCCTCTCTCTCCCTCACACACACTAAAACACACCGTCGGTGGCGCCACCACCTCCGCCGCCGTTAAACCTCGTCTTTCCAAGGAATCGCCACCCTTTAATCTTCATCTCCACAAATTCATTCATCAATCCAATTGTCAATCATTATCTAGCAGCTTCACACTAAAATCTGACCACCATTCAAGAACTCCATTGTTCACCGTCAAAGCCTCCGCCACCACCTCCATTGTCCCCTCCAAACTCAAACCAGTTCAATAATCAGTCAAAATCTTGCAAGCCCCAAATTTCATTATCTAGAATTCAAATTTGGACCATAAATTGAAAGCCACATTATTATTGAGGGAGGAAACACACTTATACTAACTCACACACATAAAGACGCATGCACAAACCAAAGGGGGACCGTTATTGAGCTACAATAATTGCGAAGAAGAAGAGGCAAGATTCGGGGGCTTCGAACTAGAGGCGTGGATCTCTCTGAGAGAGAAAGAGAGAGAGAGATAGAGAGAGAGTGAGTGAGAGAGAAGATATGTGTGTGTTTTTAGATTATAGAGAATAAAGAAGATTCGGCCATGTGAGTTGGTAATGCGTGGTCGTTGACGGAGAAGATAAAGATGAAGAACGGCGGCAGCCATGGGAGGTAAGTTTTTTTACATCTTAATTGGGTTAAGGTAAATTAATTGGGTAGGGTAATTAATAATTTAACTAGTGCTAGACTCGTGCGTTAAACGCACGGATAAAAAACTATTTCAAAGAAAGTTAGAAATAATAGAATAAGTTGCTCTCCATAGAGCACGTCACACATCTATCCCTTTTATTTTTCCCCTTTTTCTTTATAGCAAGTCACTATCTTACAAATGTGAAACGACAAAATCGATCAAGTTTTCAATTCCAAAACTGGCTGTGAGCGGGAAACAAATATGGAAAGATTTCTTGAGAAATTAAGGAGCTATGAAAAGTCTTAGTTAAGGAGTCATTAGGCGGTGATTAGGTGCCCTAGACATGACCTTGGCACCTTAGGCGTGACCTAGGTGTTGGGTTTTGGGGTTATAAACGCAGCGGAAAATAATTTATACAACAACAAAACCCTAGCCCTTAGATCCGTCTAGCATGAATAGATTAGAAAAACCATGAAATAGAATTACATACCTTGAATGCGATTTGGTTTGTCAAAAATAGATCTCAAAATTCAAGCCTTGAACTTTGATGTTGAATCTTCTAATTTCCTTCTTCGAACATGGTGATGAAATCAACAATGGAGCTTCAAGCTTTAGGAGATAAAGCAACCTCCCTCTAATGGTGATCCACACGCGAACGAACCAAGAACTCTTCTTGTAGGATTGCTAGATAATCCTCTTGATTATTGAATCAATATTCAATAATCAAAGCCAAAACAATGGAAGCCTTTTGATTCAAAATCAAAATCACAATCTAGAGTTTCATAAACCTAGAACAATGATGTATGTGAGAGAGAGAGAGAGAGAGATAATTTTTGGCTGCACACGGATTTCTATTTATACATTGGTATAAATCCCTAACACATAGGGTTAAATCCTTGTCAAACACAAAAATCTTATCAGCCAAAGAAACACGTACGGACATGCTAAGTTTGTCGCGCGGTGTCTCATGCCATTAGCTAATACTGTCGCGCTGTACCTCGAGCCAGTTCACCAGTTCCTCAGATCAAAGGGCACGAGTCGTGCCTAAGGGCACGAGTCGTGCCTAAGGGCACGAGTCGTTAGCACGACTCGTCCCGTAAGGGACGACTCGTCCCTTAATGACTGCTCACTGATTCTGTTGTCCCTTCACAAGGCACGACTTGGCTCAAGTGTGACGAGTCATCCCTCATGGCTTAGTGTGTCGCGCGATATAGCAAGCCAGAAAATGAATTTTCAATATGGCTAAGTATGTCGCACGGTATACCAAGCCAAATTTCCAAGTTTCAGCTAGAATCAAATTCATTCTTTGTGTGTGACCCAAAAGGAATTATATTATGTTGGTAGTGAGTCAAAAACATGACCTCACAAGACATAAGTGGTTTCTAACAAACCATTATATCCACCCAATTAATATAACATCAAAGCTTGATTCCTCGATAGATCAAATGTAATAATCCTTTTGTCCACGATGTCCAATTGAACATGAGTCATGGTCTAGGTCAACTCATCTCGTTCAATGCTTTCTCGATTCCGAATATGTTGATAATCCAAATGCATTTGATCTCTATCGAATCACTTGAGTGTGGCCACACATTCCATCAACATCATTCATCGAGGGGCCCAAGCAAACATCTCTCTTCATAAGAGGGACAAATCCCATCTTGACTTATCATTCTTCCCTACATGAATCCAATCATGCCAACATAGCCCTTATTGCTATGCGATTAAAGATAGTCTTAGACTATATCAAACATGATCTTCACCATGTGGAAGACGATGATAATCTCAGGTACAAAGGATTCAATAACATGACTATCATGAGATTTAATCATGACATCAGACAATGTCATAAATCTCATAAGTAGGTCATGTCCAATACTTGTTATCTAGCAAGTATCTATAAGTGTAATGTGCATCTCCATGCATATAATCATCTCCATGATTATCCATTACCAACTTATACTAGTTATTCACAACAACTAGGGACGCAGTTCAATATAATAAACATGTAAAACATATAATTAACAAAATAAACATGCTCTATAATAAATGATAAAGATGATACATAACGATTCAAGTCAAACATAACTATAGCCTAGGGGATTACACCAACAATCTCCCACTTGCACTAGACTCCATCTATGTATCTAATACCCATGGACCTCACATGACCATCATACTTAGCTTGTGCGAGGGGCTTTGTAAGCGGATCCCCAATGTTATCATCGGTTGATACTTTGCATATGTTAACGTCTCCCCGATCAATGAACTCTCGAATGAGATGGAAACGTTTAAGTATATGTTTGGATCGCTGGTGTGACCTTGATTCCTTTGCTTGTGCAATGGCACCATTATTGTCACAATAAAGTTCCATCGGATTAGTGATACTTGGAACAACTTCCAAGTCACTAATGAACTTCTTGATCTAAACTGCCTCCTTAGCTGCATCGGATGCCGCTATATATTTGGCCTCGGTAGTAGAATCGACAATAGTACTCTTCTTGGAACTTTTACAACATATCGCACCTCTATTAAACATAAACACAAATCCCGACTGCGATCGGATATCATCCTTGTCGGTTTGGAAGCTAGCATCTATGTAACCTCTTACAACAAGATCTTCTTCCATCCCTTCAAATACCGAGAACGCATCCTTAGTTCTTCTTAAGTACTTTAGGATCGTCTTGACTGCCATCCAATGGTTCTTACCCGGATCAGATTGGTAACGACTTGTCATGCTCAAAGCATACGAGACGTCGGGTCTTGTACAAATCATAGCGTACATGATAGAACCAATAGCCAAAGCGTATGGAATATCATTCATCCTCTTTCGTTCATCAGTTGTCTTAGGACACTGAGTCTTACTAAGAGTAACACCATGACCCATTGGCAAATTGCCTCTCTTAGAATTTTCCATTTTGAATCTTCTAAGAACCTTGTCAATGTAGGTACTTTGACTCAAACCAATCATCCTCTTCGATCTATCTCTATAGATCTTGATACCAAGGATGTAAGCGGCTTCACCCATATCTTTCATTGAGAAACACTCCCCTAACCAAGACTTGACAATCTCAAGCCCAAGAATGTCATTTCCAATGAGTAAGATATCATCGACATACAATAAGAGAAATAGTACAACGCTCCCACTGAATTTCATGTATACACAAGGTTCATCTTCATTCTTGATAAATCTAAACTCTTTGATTTTCTCATAGAAATGAAGATTCCAACTCCTAGAAGCTTGCTTCAATCCATAAATGGATCTTTGCAACTTGCACACCTTGTTAGAATTTCTTGGATCTACAAAACCTTTGGGTTGTGTCATATACACATCCTCTAGCAGTTTTCCATTAAGGAAAGCGGTTTTGACATCCATTTGCCATATCTCATAGTCATAATACGCAGCTATGGTAATCAAAATTCTAACAGACTTAAGCATGGCAACAGGCGAGAAGGTTTCATCATAGTCAACACCATGAGTTTGCCTATATCCCTTTGTTACAAGCCTAGCCTTGTAAGTATGCACCTTCCCATCCATGTCAGTCTTCTTCTTGAAGACCCACTTGCACCCTATGGTTTTTACACCTTCGAGTGGCTCAATCAAGTTCCAAACTTGATTATCCGACATGGATTGCAATTCAGATTTCATGGCTTCTAACCATTTATCCGAATCAGGATCGGACATCGCCTCTTGATAGGAAGTAGGTTCGTCATTCTCAATGACTTCCTCTTCATTACTTTCCGACACGAAAAATACATATCTCTCGGGTGCGGATCGTAACCTATCCGATCTACGATGGACTTGTGGATCTTGAACCGGTTCCACAACTTCTTGTGGACTTGGTTCAGTCTCTACTATCGGTTTCATGTTATTTTCGGGTTCTTGAACTTCTTTAAGATCAATTTTACTTCCGCTAGATACTTTATTGAGAAACTGTTTCTCAAGAAAAGCACCATATCGAGCAACAAACACTTTGTTCTCATTGTGGTTGTAAAAATAATACCCTTTGGTTTCCTTAGGGTAACCAACGAAAATAACCTTGTCGGATTTAGGTTCTAACTTATCAGAGACAAGTCTCTTCACATAAGCTTCGCAACCCCAAATCCTCATGAAAGACAAACTAGGTTTTCTTCCATGCCACATCTCATGTGGGGTCTTAGGAGCCGATTTAGTAGGGACTCTGTTCAGTGTGAACGCAGTAGTCTCTAATGCATGTCCCCAAAAGGATATAGGAAGGTCTACATGACTCATCATCGAATGAACCATATCTAATAGGGTTCTATTCCTCCTTTCGGAAATACCATTCCATTATGGCATTCCGGGTGGAGTCAACTCTGAAATAATTCCACAACTTTTGAGATGATTGTCAAACTCTTGGCTCAAATACTCACCACCACGATCAGATCGAAGTGCATTAATTGTTTTGCCAAGTTGATTTTGTACTTCATTTTGAAATGTTCTAAACATCTCAAACGATTCACTCTTTGACTTCATTAGATAGACATAGCCATATCTAGATAAGTCATCAGTGAATGTAATGAAATACCGAAATCCTCCCCTAGCAATGTTGCTCATTGGTCCGCATACATCAGTATGTATTAAGCCCAATAAGTCACTAGCCATTTCACTATTCTTAGTGTAGGGTGTTTTGGTCATTTTGCCCAATAAACAAGATTCGCATATCTCATATGATTCATAATCATGTGAGTCTAACATTCCATCTTTGTGGAGTTTAGAAATGAGTTTCTCGTTTATATGACCAAACCGGCAATGCCACATGAACGAGTTGTTCACGTCATTCGGTTTAGACTTCTTGTCTACACGATAAACATTTTCAACACTATTTTGTTTCTCATCAACATCAAGAACATAAAGGTCATTAAATGAATTTGCAATACCATAAAGCATATCATTTAAATAAATATAAAACTTCTTATTCGTAATAAGAAAATTATACCCCTCATTATCCAAACAAGAAACAGAAATAATATTCCTATTCAAATCCGGAACATAGTAACAATTGTTCAAAACAAGTACTAAGCCACTAGGTAAAGTTACATCATATGTCCCTACGGCTAATGCAGCAACTCTTGCTCCATTCCCCACACGTAGGTCAACTTCACCTTGTTTGAGCAGCTTCCTATTTCTCAGTCCCTACACATTTAAACAAATGTGAGATCCACACCCGATATCTAATACCCATGAACTAGAAACAGAAAAGAAAATATCTATCATATAGATACCTGAATCAGAAGCAATCGCATTGCCCTTCTTCGCCTTTAGGCCTTCCTTGTAAGCCTTACAGTTGTGCTTCCAATGTCCAACCTCTTGGCAATGCAACGGAAACCTTTGCCTTAGGTTTAGCAACACTTGCTTTACCTTTGCCATCTTTCTTGAACCCTTTACCTTTGTTAACCATTAACACAGTATCGGTTTTAGGCTTCTTGATATTCATCTCTGCGGTCTTAAGCATCGCATGCAATTCCGAGAGATTTTTATCCATGCCACTCATGTGATAGTGCATAATAAAATGGCTATAACTTTCAGGCAATGAATTCAATATCAAATCCGTGGCGAGTTCCAAACTCATCATATTTCCAAGCCTTTCGAGACGCTCAATGTGACCCTTCATCTTAAGGACATGAGCTCCCACTGATTTCCCTTCTTGCATCTTACATGCAGTTAGGGACTTAACCACATCATACCTCTCGTTTCTTGCTTGCACTTGGAACATTTCCTTTAAGCGCTCAGCAAGATCAAATGCTCCATCTATATGCTCAAGGTCCTTTTGAAAAGCCTTAGACATAGTGGAAAGCATAAGGCATGCAACATCTGTAGAATCATCATTATGTTTCTTATGTGCATCCCTATCAGCCCTAGAAGCATTTGGAGCAGGTTGAGGTGGAATGGGTTAATTGAGAACGTACAATTTCTTCTCTTGCTTTAGAACAATTCTAAGGCTTTTGATCCAATCAGAATAGTTTGTACCGCTCTCCTCAAGCTTGTCCTTCTCAAGGACTGATCACAGTGACAGGGGTTGATTATTGTGATTAGCCATTCTACAATAAAATATTCAAACAATATAAGCATATATCAATATCAACACATTAATCATCTAAGAGCAAATAACGTATTTCATAAATACTCCCACTAAATTATACACCTTCAAATACAAACATGTATCATATAATCATAGTAGGCTAAGATCCATATTTCACTTAATTCCGGTTTAGCTGAGCTAATACCCGATCAAGCTATTTAGGTAGAAACATCAATCATATCACTATATGACTCTTAGATCTTTTATGAGATTTCCTTAGACATCATATGTCAAAAATATGTTTTAAATCTCATCTATGCCTTGGGTCAAATCTCATTTGAAAGCACCAATTAAGTCAAAACCTTTTTCAAACGTATGAGACACGGAACGATGCACCTGACTATGGCCAAAACTACATCAACCATTATCTCATCTTGATCACAAATTAAGATATAATGATGCACCCAACTGAGCTGAAACTACATCAAAATACCCTAAAATTTCACAAGTGTTCTAATCAAGGAATGTCATAAGACTTAAATATTTAGAAGGTTTTCATATTGTAACAAACATCGCATGGTTGTAACATAGATCTCATGTGAACATAATCATGAACATAGGGCTTCACAAAATTTCATACAAACAATTTGATTTTAATTTTGAGAAATTATAAATCCAAATAATCATATTAATAAATCAATAACCTATGTGATAAACTAATCTAATTAATTCATCATAAATCATGAATATGGCATATCTCATATATACTTGTTTTTCATAAAAACAAAACACATAAATCTAGATCTATTTCATATAGCATGGTAGCAAATAATCAAATTAAATCTAGCATGCAATTTCAATCCTAATCATGGCAAGACAGGGCTCTGATACCACTGTTGGGTTTTGGGGTTATAAACGCAGCGGAAAATAATTTATACAACAACAAAACCCTAGCCCTTAGATCCGTCTAGCATGAATAGATTAGAAAAACCATGAAATAGAATTACATACCTTGAATGCGATTTGGTTTGTCAAAAATAGATCTCAAAATTCAAGCCTTGAACTTTGATGTTGAATCTTCTAATTTCCTTCTTCGAACTTGGTGATGAAATCAACAATGGAGCTTCAAGCTTTAGGAGATAAAGCAACCTCCCTCTAATGGTGATCCACACGCGAACGAACCAAGAACTCTTCTTGTAGGATTGCTAGATGATCCTCTTGATTATTGAATCAATATTCAGTAATCAAAGCCAAAACAATGGAAGCCTTTTGATTCAAAATCAAAATCACAATCTAGAGTTTCATAAACCTAGAACAATGATGTATGTGAGAGAGAGAGAGAGAGAGAGAGAGAGAGAGAGAGAGAGATAATTTTTGGCTGCACACGGATTTCTATTTATACATTGGTATAAATCCCTAACACTTAGGGTTAAATCCTTGTCAAACACAAAAATCTTATCAGCCAAAGAAACACTTACGGACAGGCTAAGTTTGTCGCGCGGTGTCTCATGCCATTAGCTAATTCTGTCGCGCGGTACCTCGAGCCAGTTCACCAGTTCCTCAGATCAAAGGGCATGAGTCGTTATCACGACTCGTCCCGTAGGGGACGACTCATCCCTTAATGAATGCTCACTGATTTTGTCGTCCCTTCACAAGGCACAACTTGGCTCAAGCGTGACGAGTCGTCCCTCATGGCTTAGTGTGTCGCGCGATATAACAAGCTAGAAAATGAATTTTCAATATGGCTAAGTATGTCGCACGTTATACCAAGCTAAATTTCCAAGTTTCAGCCAGAATCAAATTCGTTCTTTGTGTGTGACCCAAAAGGAATTATATTATGTTGGTAGTGAGTCAAAAACATGTCCTCATAAGACATAAGTGGTTTCTAGAAAACCATTATATCCACCCAATTAATATAACATCAAAGCTTGATTCCTCGATAGATCAAATGTCATAATCCTTTTATCTACGATGTCCAATTGAACATGAGTCATGGTCTAGGTCAACTCATCTCGTTCAATGCTTTCTCGATTTCGAATATGTTGATAATCCAAATGCATTTGATCTCTATCAAATCACTTGAGTGTGGCCACACATTTCATCAACATCATTCATCGAGGGGCCCAAGCAAACATCTCTCTTCATAAGAGGGACAAATCTCATCTTGACTTATCATTCTTCCCTACATGAATCCAATCGTGCCAATATAGCCCTTATTGCTATCTGATTAAAGATAGTGTTAGACTATATCAAACACGATCTTCACCATGTGGAAGACAATGATAATCTCAGGTACAAATGATTCAATAACACGACTATCATGAGATTTAATCATGACATCAGACAATGTCATAAATCTCATAAGTAGGTCATGTCCAATACTTGTTCTCTAACAAGTATCCATAAGTGTAATGTGCATCTCCATGCATATAATCATCTCCATGATTATCCATTACCAACTTATACTAGTTGTTCACAACAACTAGGGACGCAATTCAATATAATAAACATGTAAAACATATAATGAACAAAATAAACATGCTCTATAATAAATGATAAAGATGATACATAACAGTTCAAGTCAAACATAACTATAACATAGGGCATTACACCAACACTAGGCGCACCAACGCCAAAAAGTTGGTGTTCACAAAGGAGTCAAAGACCCCAAAATTTATATTGTTTCATTTCCTAGCACTATGCTAAGGCCTCTCAATATATACTACTCCATTTTCTCGCATTTCAATTCTTAGACGATGTGGTATTAATATCCCATTTGGTTTTCAAATGCTAAGGCCTCTCAATATATACCACTCCATTTCTTAGCATTTCAATTCCTAGACGATGTGGGATTGATGTCCAATTTGGTTTTCAAATGCTAAGGCCTTTCATTATATACTACTCCATTTCCTAGCATTTCAATTCCTAGACAATGTGGAATTAATATTCCATTTGGTTTTCAAATGCTAAGGCCTCTCAATATATATTAAATGGAAAGCTTTCTTGAGAAATTAAGGAGCTATAAAAAGTCTTAGTTAAGGAGTCATTTGGCGGTATTAGGTGCCCTAGGCGTGACTTGGGCGCGCCCAACACCAAGAAAGCTGGTGTTCACTAAGGAGCCCCAAAATTTATACTATTCCATTTCCTAGTACTTCACTTCCTAGATGATGTGGGATTAATATACCATTTGGTTTTCAAATGCTAAGACCTCTCAATATATACTACTCCATTTCTAGCATTTCAATTCCTAGACGATGTGGGATTAATATTCCATTTGGTTTTCAAATGCTAAGGTCTCTTAATATATACTACTCCATTTTCTAGCATTTCAATTCCTATACAATGTGGGATTAATATCTCATTTGGTTTTCAAATGCTAAGGCCTCTCAATAAATGAAAAGCTTTCTTGAGAAATTAAGGATCTATGAAAAGTCTTAGTTAAGGAGCTATTTGGCGATGATTAGGCGCCCTAGGCGTGACCTAGGCGCGTCAAACACAAAGAAAGCTGGTGTTCACTAAGGAGCCAAAGACCCCAAAATTTATACATCAAGAAAGCCGGTGTTCACTAAGGAGCCAAAGGCCCCAAAATTTATACTACTCCATTTTCTAGCATTTTAATTCATAGACGATGTGGGATTAATATCCCAATTGGGTTTCAAATGCTAAGGCCTCTCAATATATACTACTCTATTTCCTAGCATTTCAATTTCTAGACTATGTGAGATTAATATCCCTCAGATTTTTCAAATTTTATTTCGGGTTATTAAAGGGGGTGTGTTTAGTAAATGAGTAATGAACCTAGCCTCTATTTAGTCTCGGTTCTAGTTTGAGCAGAAAAATGGGGGGTGTGCTGAAATGCTTGGTACTTCAGTCTTTATATAATTATAGATTAGAAAGTTTAGGGTTAATTAAGTAGGCCGGCCTCAATAAAAAAAATCAGTTTTGAAATTTTTGGAAAAAATAAATGGGACAACAAGGGTATATAGATCATTTATTAACGATTTTGGTTATTTTAACTAATTAATCAATAGTATTCAGGTTACTTTGATTGTTTCGATAATATATAGATCAATGTGTAAAACTGAATAGTACTCAAGGTTATAGGAAAATAATCTCTTACTGCTATCATGTGAGAGTGACTTTAAAATGAAATCAATTGACTTGTTTGACTCGATAGTTGCAATTTTTTTCTACACCATAATAATTGTCTCAATTTTTTTGGTTTATTTCAACAAGAAAAAAATCATTCTCAGATTCTCAAATAAGAAATTACTCTTATAAATAGAGATATTACATGTTTATGTATAAACAAGTAGAGCATAATCATTAAAACGTTGACTAGACAAATACAATACTCCCTCCATCACGGTATAAGATTTTACTTTCTTTTTTATTCATTTTAGTTTAAGGTTGTTAATTGTTTTATTTTATCGATGACAAAGTATGAATAGTATTTTGGACAAAGTTGACCGCTTAATGTTCATATAATTAAAAAAAAAATCATTACTTTTCTATCTACTTTCAACAAACTTGATTTATGAATAATGTTTTGAAAATTATGCCTCAACTCACTACTATGTTGACCCATTTTTAACTTAGTTTTTTATAATAAGCGTGCGAAGTCACACTAAATTTTTTAGATTGGACAGAGGAGTATTTATTTTGAGACGGAAAAGAGTGTTAAGAAAATAAAAATTATAAACTAAGAAGATCATAAAAATACTCTTTTTATTTTAACTTAACTTCAATAATTAATTTTAGCTTTATTTAGATTAAATAAATGAGTTAATCTGGGTGCTGGGCCATATTTCTAAGTATTAATTATGAGATGAGGGCATCAGCCTATGGAGTTATTGTTTTTTCTAATGATTAAAAGCCCATTAATTAGACCATACACATGACAATTTCTCATTTTGCCCTCACTAAGTTGTTTTTTTCCCATTTTGTCCTTAAAAAAAAATTTAATTAAAAAAAAAAAAAAAATGTGTCCCGGACACGGACTTTTACTAATACATACTCCTTCCGTCCCACGTGAATACAAACTTATTTCCTTTTTAGTCCGTCCCACGTGAATACAAACTGCCCAAAATAGAAATAAATTTATTATTTTATATTCACCATATCCCACCCACTCATTCTCTCTCTTCATTTCCTATCACACAATTTATTCAACCAACTCCACTCATTCTCTCTCTTCATTTCCTACCACACATTTTCATTATCTTAATAATATTTCTTAATTATTGTGCCCAGAAAAATGGTTTGTAATAAGATGGGATGGAGGGAGTATATATGTAGCTCCTAATGTACAACAATTAAGAAGTAAAAGAGAAGGCAAAATGAAAAGGTTCAAGTCTCTCGGTCGTAAGTGACTGTAGACACCCTTTTTGCAGCGCTCATACCCCCGATTGAATACATATTCTTTCTTTTTATTCTTATTTATTGATTTTTGTTAATTTTCATCGAATTTCGTTAAGTTCCTAACTGATTTTGTTAGTTTGAACTAAACTAAATAACAGAGTTAACTTTTAAGTTCTTTTCTGTCATTTATTTATTTTGAAAATCGGGCGAATCACGCCATGATTGTGGATCTCGTGCGATTCTGACCCCCTATACGGGACTCACGTGAGTTTTGCAATCAGTGACTAATTTCCCTACAAAAGTCTATCTCTTATTTATTTTGTAACTTTTCATTCCATTACTATTGGCTTGATCCGGGGCAAGCCAATCTTTTTTGATTCATTCCTCTTCCTTCTTCTTTACCTATAAAATGGAGCCTCAAGCTTCCTTTGAAAGGGTAACAACCTTTGAGCAAGAAACACACTTTAAAATCTCTAAAATTTCTAAACCTCTCTCAAAACTCTCAAGACACATTCAAACACACACACACACACACACACACACACACACACACACAACTTCTCCTTTTCCAAAGTGAGCTCAAGACAAGAAGGCAAACCTTGAATACAATGCATTCCCGAAGGTCTTCTAAACCTAAGTACTATTTTATTCTCTTTTTTACATATTATTAGTTTTCCCTATTTATGCGATTCCCATCAAAAGGGAGACTTCTTGAAGGTCACTTTACCTATTAAAGTGAACCATAAATTGTCTCCCTAACATTCCAACTCCCATTAAAAAAAAAACTCTTTATTTGATAATACTTAGAACAAGCATAATTAGAAAACATGAACTTTAATATAGATTAGAACACCTAAAGTATCAAGACCGGCCTTAAGGCTGGGTGGGGTGGAGCGGGTGCTTAACATCTTCCCGTTCCGTAATCTAACCTCGGACCCTTTCTGTGGGGCCTCCCCAACTCCGGGACCTATAAACTCGTGCCCCGATGGTAGGGTCCCCAACCCGACCCGACTTAGAGGAAACCCTTTTTGAAAAATCATTTCAAAACAAATGAGTTTTAATAAAATTTTAGCATGACCGCTCTAAATGAAATGTTTAAGGAACCTGTTCAAGATATTAACCTGCCTTCATTCATTCCACAACAAAAGAAAGGCTCATACCATCACATATACAACCACACCACATTAATTACAAACCATAGTTTGAAAACATTTATAAAAGTTATTTGCAACTTTCCCCAAAAGAATATCATCAACCAACCTAACCCTCCTAGCAAAACGTACCCTGACAACCAAAAGACGATCCGACTGTGCCCCGGCCTCACCGGTCCTGACCTCCTGTCTCAGCGGGATCTAAAAAAATTAAAGGGAGACGGGGTGAGAAAGAATCTCAGTAAGCTATTATGTATGCAGCAAGATGCCAAATAAGATGCAACACGTAAACAAGTTGTTGAACATCATATTTAGCACAAAGTAAGCACATTACATTACCTGATCTTACCTTTGTCCCATCTGAATCATAAGTCATACTTTCTCGGAATGAAACCCATTTTTCTTGTGAACGGCTTAAGCCTATTCACGCCTTACAAGACCCATTTTTCAGGGAACCATGTAAGGTATCAGTATCCTATAAACTGCATAGGCATATCCATAGTAACTGAGCCCCAAACTGTGGCCGCAGTGGGGTGGAAACGGACACAGGTATAATGAAATCCGAGTACCTTATGTTACAACTTCTCATAAGTGGTCGTATTCCATTATACCCCCGAAATATCAGCTGATATTGATCATATTCACATTCACATTCAAGCACGTAACAGTTACTTGAAATAAATTCCACACATTGGGAAAACAGTAAATAACAGGGTATCATTACTCATATTCAACCTTTCAAATAGTGTCACACATATATATATATATATACACTATTTATTCAATCACAATCCATGTATGGCATATATGCTCATCATCAATTCCATGATGCCGTGCAACAATTATTTCACGCACCAATTTAATATATAACCATTCCCAAGTAATCACGTAGGGGTATAATAACATACAAGTAACTCTACGCGTTCACAATATCACATTTCACGACTTCCTGTCAAATTCCATAATCAAATACCAAGTTTCTACAAACTTTGGCTCTCAAACAACAATGGCTTCCAACCCATTTCAAAGCAATATTTAGACTACTTCCCCAATTCCATTTTAACTACTTGAGACATCATTATACAGCTAAAGTGTTCTACTTTATCCTAAGTTGAAGAGGGTTCAATCATATTCTAAGTTGAATAGATTTCTAAGCTTTAAAAGTTAATTCAGAATTTCTAATGCAGGGCACGAGTCGTGCCATATGGCACGACTCGTGCCTTTTCCCCCCATTTTACTCAGAACGACTTGGACCATTTTCACGAATCATTTTCACGAATGGCAAAAGGGCACGACTCGTGCCAAGGCCAAAATCAGATACCAGATTGCAGAACATCAGCAGTTGTTCCACCAAGTTCCCTTTACCACCTTCCTCTGTTTTTCCAAGGCTAACACCAGTTCCAAACATACCAAAACTAGTTTAGATACCAATTTTAACACATCAACACACTCAAATCATGCCATAGAACATATCTACCCTCTCTATCATACCCCAAATTCCCTATTTCATTGCCCTTTACCAAGTTCTTCAACCAACCCTTCTCTAACCACCTTCCAAGCCAAGAAATTTAGCAAACCAGTTTCAAAGAGGGTTTATAACACATTTTTTACTTGATTTAAACTCATATGCTCAACATTAGAAGGAACCATAATAACTTACTTGAAAAAATATGGAAAAGAACAAGGTGCTTTCTTCGGTTAGATGCGTGCTACTCCCCGCCGTGATCACTATTCCGAGTTCAAACTGAAGAACCGATTACCGGTTGATTTTCTAGGATTTTTAGAAGCTAGGCTAGGGTTTAGGATTTCTCTAAGACCATGGAAGAAGAAAGAAGCTGAGGGAAGAAGAGATTATGGAAGAAGCTTTCTTTTTATAAGATAAGTATTAAAATTTTCCAGAAAGGCCCTCCAAGTCTCAACTTCTACAACTAAACCCCTAAACTTTAATTACTCTTAAGCCTCTCATTACTTTATAATTCATTTCCATTTAAGAATCTAATTAAGACATCTTTCCCACCTTAAATCCCACATGGATCAATTAAACATGATATTACCAAATGAATTATAACCTTCATAAACACATAAGCCATGGAATAATAAAAAAAATAATCACATACTAATTCAAGGATCATGCAATGCATTAAATAAGATGAAGTGCAACCCCCACTCCCATGTGCTCCACGTGTTACTAAACAGTGCCTAGAGTTGGGGTCGTGACACTCACTCCCCCTTAAACCAAATTCGTCCCGAATTTGACTTTCACTTACCGGGATGATCAAACAAGCTAGGATACTTCTCCCTCATTTCCGATTCTAATTCCCACGTAGCTTCCTCTATCGTGTGATTCTTCCATAAGACCTTAACCACGGGGATGCTCTTGGTGCGCAATTCCTTAACTTGTCGCTCCAAAATTCTCAATGGAACTTCAACATAGGTCATATCCGCTCTAACATCATCAGGAGGCGAATTCAATATATGTGAAGGATCATGACAATACTTCCGTAGCATGGACACATGAAATACGTCATGAAGTGAAGATAGAGATGGCGGGAGAGCCAAACGGTAGGCTAACTCACCCACCCTCTCTAGAATCTCAAACGGCCCAATGAATCTCGGTGCTAACTTTCCTTTGTTTCCAAACCTTTTGATACCCGTTCGTGGCGAAATCTTCAAGAATACGGAGTCTCCCACCTGAAATGATAGTTCCCTTCTTCTCGTGTCCGCATAACTCTTCTGTCGACTTTGGGCTGTCTTTAACCTATCTCAAATCACCTTTATTTTCTCGGTTGAATCTCTCACCAAGTCCGGACCCCAAAGTCTCGCCTCGCCCACTTCATCCCAACAGATTGGAGACCGACATTTCCTTCCGTACAATGCTTCATAGGGTGCCATTTCTATACTGGATTGATAACTGTTATTGTAGGCGAACTCCACAAGAGGTAGATGATCTTCCCATGATGCTTGAAAATCCATAACACATGCTCGAAGCATATCCTCAAGAATTTGAATAGTTCTCTCCGTTTGTCTATCGGTCTGAGGATGAAATGCGGTACTGAAACTCAACTTTGACCCCAATGCTTGATGTAATGCTCTCCAAAACTGGGAGGTGAATCGAGGATCTCTATCTGACACAATAGTAACCGGCACTCCATGTAATCTCACAATTTCTCGGATGTACAACTGAGCCAATTTTTCTAAGGAATACTTGATTGACACATGTAGGAAGTGTGCAGACTTAGTTAACCGATCCACAATCACCCATATCGCGTCCATCTTCTTAGGCGTAGGAGGCAATCCCGTAACAAAATCCATCGAAATTCCTTCCCATTTCCACTCCGGAATCTCCAATGGTTGAAGCAATCCCGCAGGTCGTTGATGCTCCGCTTTGATTTGTTGACATGTGAGGCACTTGGACACAAACTCGGCAATCTCCTTTTTCATTCCATTCCACCAATATCCTCTCTTTAAGTCTTGATACATTTTAGTACTCCCGGGGTGAACGGCAAACTTGGATTTGTGACCCTCTTCTAACACTTGCCTTTTGATCTCCGGAGACAAAGGAACACAAATTCGACCCCTGAAAGTTAAAATCCCCTCTTTATTCACTGAAAATTCATTTGCTTTTCCATCTTGCAACCTTTCCCAGATTTTCTTCAATTCCTCATCCTTCTGTTGAGCTTCCAAGAGATCTCCATACAGAGTTGGAATGGCTCTAACATTCGCAAATAACAAGTGACTCTTCACTTCCCGAGATCTCAAAGATGATAGATGAGCCTTACGGCTAATAGCATCCGCTACCACATTCACTTTCCCCGGATGATACAAGATGGTACAATCATAATATTTCAAGAGTTCCAACCATCTCCTCTGTCTGTTGTTGAGTTCCTTCTGGGTGAATAGGTACTTCAAACTTTTATGATCTGTGAATATCTCAAACTTAGCTCCATATAAATAATGTTTCCACTTGTGTAAGGCAAATACAATAGTTGCTAACTCCATGTCGTGAGTGGGATAATTTTGCTCTGCTGGTGATAGTTTCCGTGAAGCATATGCAATGACTTTTCCCCTTTGCATCAAAACACACCCCAATCCTTCTTTAGAAGCATCACTGTAAATAACAAAATCCTCGCATCCATCTGGCAAGGTAAGGATCGGAGCCGAAGTCAATCTCCTCTTCAATTCATTAAAGCTAGCCTCACACTTCTCATCCCACACAAAAGGAACCTCCTTCCTAGTCAAACGAGTCAATGGCGTTGCAATCCGTGAAAAGCCCTCAATAAACCTCCGATAATATCCCGCTAGGCCAAGGAAACTGCGAACCTCTGTCACTGTAGACGGCTGCTTCCAGTTGACTACTGCCTCAATCTTCGCAGGATCTACGGTAATTCCATCACGTGATACAACATGGCCAAGAAAAGAAATCCTCTCAAGCCAAAACTCACATTTGTTGAATTTGGCAAACAATTGTTTCTCCCGAAGCAAGGACAAGATGATTCTCAAATGCTCCTCATGTTCCTCCCGCGATTTAGAGTATACCAAAATGTCATCAATGAAAACCACCACAAAATTATCAAGATAGGGCTTGAAGATCCGATTCATCAAATCCATAAACACAGCTGGAGCGTTTGTCAATCCAAAAGGCATCACAAGAAACTCATAGTGTCCATACCTCGTTCTGAATGCAGTTTTAGGGATATCCTCCGCTCTAATCTTCAACTGGTGATAACCACTACGCAAATCCAACTTGGAGTAGATAACCGAACCTTGGAGTTGATCGAAGAGGTCATCAATGTGAGGCAACGGATATTTGTTCTTGACAGTGGCTTGGTTCAACAACCTGTAATCAATACACAACCGTAGCATACCATCCTTCTTTCTAACAAATAACACCGGTGCTCCCCAGGGTGACACACTGGGATGGATGAAACCCCTATCAAGAAGTTCTTGCAACTGCACTTTCAACTCTTTAAGTTTCGCGGGAGCCATTCTATACGGAGCCTTAGAAATGGGTGAGGTACCAGGTACAAGATCAATACAAAACTCTATCTCTCTATCAGGAGGCATAGCATATTCAGTTGAAAACACATCACTGAATTCATTCACAACAGGTACTTGGGACAACTCGGGAGATTTCTTACGAACATCGACCACATAAGCCAAATAACCCTCACACCCCTTTGACAACAACTTCCTAGCTTTTAATGCAGATATCACATTTATACCAAACAATGACTTATCAGCGTCAAAGACAAATACAGGCACATTAGGCATAGAAAAGGTGACGCGCTTCTTGCGACAATCCACCAAGGCATGACAATTGCTTAACCAATCCATGCCTAAAATAACATCAAAGTCCCGGATTGGTAACTCTACCAAATCCACGGGCAACACGTGACCACATATAAGCACTTCACAATCATGGTAAATCAAAGAAGACTCGAGGCACTCTCCAATGGGAGTAGACACCTCCAACAGATAAGGAAACATCTTGGGCATTTTATGCAATGCGAATGCAAAATGAGATGCAACATACGAATGAGACGATCCAGGGTCGATAAGAATACGAGCCCTGACCCCCCGAGATAGGGACTATACCTCTAAAGACCGCTGACGGATCTACCTCGCCACGTCCTAGGGTAAACACACTACCCGGGACTCTTTCCTTAGGTTTTCCTTCCACGTCCCTCTTAACACCACTTCTGGGCTGAACCCCCCTGCGGTCTGCCACCCGCAGCCTGACTCTGAATAAATTTTGGACAGTCTCTTCGGTAGTGTCCCATCTCACCGCAACTGATACACTTCTCTTATTTTGCCCAACAATTCTCCTCCGAATGACCACCCCTCTTACACCAATTACACACATTACCAACTTTGCTAGATGCTGGATGAACAGAACCACTAACACTTCCTCCTTTAGCCCCTCCAGGAGTTGTAGTCTTTGGCTGACTCCGCTGCTGACCTGAACCTTGACCTGAAAACTTGGATTTGAATCCATCACCTTCATGCTTGCCTCGGTGCTCCTCGATGTCATTCTCTATCCTATAAGCCATATTTACCGCTGCTTGATAAGTAGGAAAGTCATGGGTCAACAATTTCTTACTGAACTCTAGTCTCAATCCCTTCACAAATCGATAAACTCTTCTTTGCTCCTCCGGTACAAGATGAGGGCAATACCTTGCCAATTCAGTGAACTTTGATGAATACTGAGCCACAGACATTGTTCCTTGTTCCAACTTCAGAAATTCCGCTTCTTTCTTATCCCTCGTCACCATTGGTATAAAATGCTCCCTGAAACTCCGAGTGAAATTATTCCATGTCTGTGGAGTATGCTCTCTTTCCCAACTTTCCCTGAGTATTTGCCACCAATGCTCGGCTGGCCCTTCCAACTTGAACACGGCACATCGAACCTTCTCCTCATCTGAGCTTCCCATTGCAACAAAGATCTTTTCCATCGCTTCTAACCACCTTTCTGCCTTAAGTGTATCCGGATCTCCGTTGTAGAACAAACTTTTCCAATCCGTGCGCTTGTCTCCCTTCTTGTTGTTGATGCTGACCTTGGCCTTGAGCTGCCATACTCTGAATAAAGGACCGGAACATGTTCATCATTTCCACATTCGGATCCCCTATGGATCCCCCGGCATCTGGATCTCCTTCCACCCTTTGCTGTTCTTTACCACTACCAGCTATCACACACTTTCCCCTGCATCAAATACTCGACGTCAGACATCACACTCCTCCTTAGACTCGACTTCTACCCTTGACATTTAACCTTAGCTCTGATACCAACTGTGGGGCCTCCCCAACCCCGGGACCTATAAACTCGTACCCCGATGGTAGGGTCCCCAACCCGACCCGACTTAGAGGAAACCCTTTTTGAAAAATCATTTCAAAACAAATGAGCTTTAATAAAATTTTAGCATGACCGCTCTAAATGAAATGTTTAAGGAACATGTTCAAGATATTAACCTGCCTTCATTCATTCCACAACAAAAGAAAGGCTCATACCATCACATATACAACCACACCACATTAATTACAAACCATAGTTTGAAAACATTTATAAAAGTTATTTACAACTTTCCCCAAAAGAATATCATCAACCAACCTAACCCTCCTAGCAAAACGTACCCTGACAACCAAAAGACGATCCGACTGTGCCCTGGCCTCACCGGTCCTGACCTTCTGTCTCAGCGGGATCTATAAAAATTAAAGGGAGACGGGGTGAGAAAGAATCTCAGTAAGCTATTATGTATGCAGCAAGATGCCAAATAAGATGCAACACGTAAACAAGTTGTTGAACATCATATTTAGCACACAGTAAGCACATTACATTACCTGATCTTACCTTTGTCCCGTCTGAATCATAAGTCGTACTTTCTCGGAATGAAACCCATTTTTCTTGTGAACGGCTTAAGCCTATTCACGCCTTACAAGACCCATTTTTCAGGGAACCATGTAAGGTATCAGTATCCTATAAACTGCTTAGGCATATCCATAGTAACTGAGCCCCAAACTGTGGCCGCAGTGGGGTGGAAACGGACACAGGTATAATGAAATCCGAGCACCTTATGTTACAACTTCTCATAAGTGGTCGTATTCCATTATACCCCCGAAATATCAGCTGATATTGATCATATTCACATTCACATTCAAGCACGTAACAGTTACTTGAAATAAATTCCACACATTGGGAAAACAGTATATAACAGGGTATCATTACTCATATTCAACCTTTCAAATAGTGTCACATATATATATACACTACTTATTCAATCACAATCCATGTATGGCATATATGCTCATCATCAATTCCATGATGCCGTGCAACAATTATTTCACGCACCAATTTAACATATAACCATTCTCAAGTAATCACGTAGGGGTATAATAACATACAAGTAACTCTACACGTTCACAATATCACATTTCACGACTTCCTGTCAAATTCCATAATCAAATACCAAGTTTCTACAAACTTTGGCTCTCAAACAACAATGGCTTCCAACCCATTTCAAAGCAATATTTAGACTATTTCCCCAATTCCATTTTAACTACTTGAGACATCATTATACAGATAAAGTGTTCTACTTTATCCTAAGTTGAAGAGGGTTCAATCATATTCTAAGTTGAAGAGATTTCTAAGCTTTAAAAGTTAATTCAGAATTTCTAATGCAGGGCACGAGTCGTGCCATTTAAGCTTTTTCCCCCATTTTACTCAGAACGCCTTGGACCATTTTCACGAATCGTTTTCACGAATGGCAAAAGGGCACGACTCGTGCCAAGGCCAAAATCAGATACCAGATTGCAGAACATCAGCAGTTGTTCCACCAAGTTCCCTTTACCACCTTCCTCTGTTTTTCCAAGGCTAACACCAGTTCCAAACATACCAAAACTAGTTTAGATACCAATTTTAACACATCAACACACTAAAATCATGCCATAGAACATATCTACCCCATCTATCATACCCCAAATTCCCTATTTCATTGCCCTTTACCAAGTTCTTCAACCAACCCTTCTCTAACCACCTTCCAAGCCAAGAAATTTAGCAAACCAGTTTCAAAGAGGGTTTATAACACATTTTTACTTGATTTAAACTCATATGCTCAACATTAGAAGGAACCATAATAACTTACTTGAAAAAATATGGAAAAGAACAAGGTGCTTTCTTCGGTTAGATGCGTGCTACTCCCCGCCGTGATCACTATTCCGAGTTCAAACTGAAGAACTGATTACCGGTTGATTATCTAGGATTTTTAGAAGCTAGGCTAGGGTTTAGGATTTCTCTAAGACCATGGAAGAAGAAAGAAGCTGAGGGAAGAAGAGATTATGGAAGAAGCTTTCTTTTTATAAGATAAGTATTAAAATTTTCCACAAAGGCCCTCCAAGTCTCAACTTCTACAACTAAACCCCTAAACTTTAATTACTCTTAAGCCTCTCACTACTTTATAATTCATTTCCATTTAAGAATCTAATTAAGACTTCTTTCCCACCTTAAATCCCACATGGATCAATTAAACATGATATTACCAAATGAATTATAACCTTCATAAACACATAAGCCATGGAATAATAAAAATAATAATCACATACTAATTCAAGGATCATGCAATGCATTAAATAAGATGAAGTGCAACCCCCACTCCCACATGCTCCACGTGTTACTAAACAGTGCCTAGAGTTGGGGTCGTGACACTCACTCCCCCTTAAACCAAATTCGTCCCGAATTTGACTTTCACTTACCGGGATGATCAAACAAGCTAGGATACTTCTCCCTCATTTCCGATTCTAATTCCCACGTAGCTTCCTCTATCGTGTGATTCTTCCATAAGACCTTAACTACGGGGATGCTCTTGGTGCGCAATTCCTTAACTTGTCGCTCCAAAATTCTCAATGGAACTTCAACATAGGTCATATTCGCTCTAACATCATCAGGAGGCGAATTCAATATATGTGAAGGATCATGACAATACTTCCGTAGCATGGACACATGAAATATGTCATGAAGTGAAGATAGAGATGGCGGGAGAGCCAAACGGTAGGCTAACTCACCCACCCTCTCTAGAATCTCAAACGGCCCAATGAATCTCGGTGCTAACTTTCCTTTGTTTCCAAACCTTTTGATACCCGTTCGTGGCGAAATCTTCAAGAATACGGAGTCTCCCACCTGAAATGATAGTTCCCTTCTTCTCATGTCCGCATAACTCTTCTGTCGACTTTGAGCTGTCTTTAACCTATCTCGAATCACCTTTATTTTCTCGGTTGAATCTCTCACCAAGTCCGGACCCCAAAGTCTCACCTCGCCCACTTCATCCCAACAGATTGGAGACCGACATTTCCTTCCGTACAATGCTTCATAGGGTACCATTTCTATACTGGATTGATAACAGTTATTGTAGGCGAACTCCACAAGAGGTAGATGATCTTCCCATGATGCTTGAAAATCCATAACACATGCTCGAAGCATATCCTCAAGAATTTGAATAGTTCTCTCCGTTTGTCTATCGGTCTGAGGATGAAATGCGGTACTGAAACTCAACTTTGACCCCAATGCTTCATGTAATGCTCTCCAAAACCGGGAGGTGAACCGAGGATCTCTATCTGACACAATAGTAACCGGCACTCCATGTAATCTCACAATTTCTCGGATGTACAACTGAGCCAATTTTTCTAAGGAATACTTGATTGACACAGGTAGGAAGTGTGCAGACTTAGTTAACCGATCCACAATCACCCATATCGCGTCCATCTTCTTAGGCGTAGGAGGTAATCCCGTAACAAAATCCATCGAAATTCCTTCCCATTTCCACTCCGGAATCTCCAATGGTTGAAGCAATCCCGCAGGTCGTTGATGCTCCGCTTTGATTTGTTGACATGTGAGGCACTTGGACACAAAATCGGCAATCTCCTTTTTCATTCCATTCCACCAATATCCTCTCTTTAAGTCTTGATACATTTTAGTACTCCCGGGGTGTGAACGGCAAACTTGGATTTGTGACCCTCTTCTAACACTTGCCTTTTGATCTCCAGAGATGAAGGAACACAAATTTGACCCCTGAAAGTTAAAATCCCCTCTTTAATTACTCTTAAGCCCCTCACTACTTTATAATTCATTTCCATTTAAGAATCTAATTAAGACATCTTTCCCACCTTAAATCCCACATGGATCAATTAAACATGATATTACCAAATGAATTATAACCTTCATAAACACATAATCCATGGAATAATAAAAAAAAATAATCACATACTAATTCAAGGATCATGCAATGCATTAAATAAGATGAAGTGCAACCCCCACTCCCACGTGCTCCACGTGTTCCTAAACAGTGCCTAGAGTTAGGGTCGTGACACTTTCTCTTTGAATCTTTGGTTTCATTTTATTTAAAAAACAATTAGACATAGGTTTTTTTATGTTCCTTAAAATTATAGGTGATGACTCTAACTAAAATAATTTAGATATCCTAGGGAAATACTTGTCGTTTTTCCGAGATATCTACAGTGGCGTCTCTGTTGGGGACATAATATAGAGGGTTAAACTTGCGTAACTTTAAGTGTTCTTGATTTTTTGCATATTATGTTCTTTAAAAAGTCAAAATCGCGCGGGTTTGATCTTTCCGAGGAAAATCGCACGAGTTTCATGTTCTGTTCTCACGCATGCTTCTTCTGCTAATCTCTTCTACGGGGGTAGTTTCTAATTCTGGGAATGAGATTTTTCCCCTAAGCCCTTTGTGTTTCTGGGGAATGGCCCAATTCAGGCGAATTTGGGCATTTAAGCCCAACTCGGGCGAGTTTAACCGCCTATGCGAAATTCGAACGAGTTTGACCTCCAGTAAGCCTAATATGTGGTTGATTAAAAAACAGTGACGAACAGGATGCGAGCCTTAAGCCTAAAAAGGCATGTAAATATTTACCGCTTTCTATCTAGTTTTGATTTATCATTTATCGGTCGCACGGGTGATTCATGAGTTGTAATTTTTCCTTTATTACGTACTTAATTGTTTTTCTCTTCCTTTTTATTTTTGTACAAAAAAAAATATTTTGACATCTAATTGTATCTCACACACGAGCACGAACTCCTATATGAACTGCTTCACTATCGATTCGCACATGTATAACCCCAAACCCGTCAAGGCCCACCTAGGGGGTTTCCAATCTCCAATGACATTGGTTCCTCGCGAAGTAGTAATCCCCAGCGCGCTACATGCTCCAAAGACGACAACAACATGTAGCCTATAAACGTCTTCGGTCATTGCACAAGTCACACTTTCTTAGATTAGGACATACACTCCGTGACTTTGTCAATTTTGTATGTCAAGATTTTCTTAAACCAATGTCATGAAACAAACACGTTGTTTCAATCCACATGGTTATTATGGACAAAATTAAACTTTGTTCATACGTGTATGTTTCATGACATTGACTTAATTAAAACCTGACATGCATAGGTTTGGAAATAAAATGGTGTAATCGATGAGTATATGGGACCGCGATATGGTCTATATACTAGTGTGACGATTCCACTATTCTAGAGCTCTAGATAGAAACTCAAAAAGGACCTCATCTTTCTGACAATGTTAAGGAATAAATAATAATAAAAAAGAGACTTTTCCTTATGTGGCGAGTCATGTGCCCAAGGTGTGTTTTCTAATGCTCTCCCTTTCGACCAATATGTTACTTAAAACTGATGGGACCCGTTCTCCTCTAGGTCCAATCCACAAAGAAAAACCAAGTCCGCTCCAATGGCCGGTAATAACAACAACAATGGTGGTGGTAATCCTTCCAAGGACGAGATGTTTGATATGATGAAATCCATAAAAGAGCAACTCGAAACCCTCATAAGAGATGCTCAAAGGAGGGATGATTGGTGGCAAGCCCATTTGTTCAATTCCCCCTAAGTCACTAACCACAAGAAAGGGGAGGAAACGAAGGAAGATATCTAGGTGGGAATGGTCAACACATTAATGGAAAATATTGACCAACGCCTTGGTGGACTCAATTTGAATAGGGGCTCGGGTTTCGGATTTCATCAAACTTCCTGGCTCATGTACCCTATCGAGGCTCTTCCCGAGAAGTTCATGATGCCCCATATGAGTAAATTCAAGGGGAATTCCTGTCCTATCGCTCATGTTTTTTTCTATGTTTGGGCCATGCTTCCCAGAAAGTCTCTCCTTAGATTTTGGCCCAATGTTTCCCTTTAACATTGGATGGAGCCACTAAAGATTGGTATTTGGGCCAGCCTGTTTCTATCCGTCTAGATTGGGATGCCACAATGAATGCCTTCAAGGCTCAATATCAAGGCAACACCACACATCTACCTATAAAGAGAGAACTAGAAAATACCATCCAAGAATAAAATGAGAAGTTTTTTAACTTTGTTTGCCGTTGGAACGACAAGTTAGCCGAGATTGTGGATAGACGTTTGGCAAATGAACCGATGGAGATATTTTTAAAATGTTTAAAGATTGACCACCACACCCATCCCATCTTAGTGGAGGCTTTTCCCCATATTTTGCTCACATGTATGATGTGGGAATAATGGTAGAAGACTTGATTCGTGAAGCAACCGAAGACTCCTAGAAGATGGACTCTGACATCGAGAAGCCTTTGAAAATGCACCATTGGAAAGCTTTAATGTCAACCTCCCTTCTATAAAGAAACAAAAAAAAACTATGTAGGATTTATTTTCTTTGTCAAAGTGTGTAATAAGTTTGTGACATCAATAAAATTCATTCTTGTCCTCATAATTTCTCCAATTTGTTTTATCTTCAATCTAATTCAATTCTTAATACTGCTTGACAAATGATGAAAAGATGTCTAAGAGAATTCAAGAATGAAGGCTATCACTTGATCATCTAGGGGATAAACACCACGACAAAAGGAAAAAATCAAATGCAAATACGTTGTTGCAAACACTCAAGAGAAGTAGAGGTTATGTATAGATCTCAGCGTGGTCTCATGAAATCACTTCCACCAACTTGTTTGAACAACTGATTGTGAACTTTTCCTTTGTATGTTAACAAAGTGATGACTTGCCTTCTTCCTAATGCTCTTAGTAGGTGCTATAAATCTAAGGGAAATAGCTACTCCAACCATTGTATGAAGCTAGTCTTATGGGATCAAATGATGTCCATGATAATAGTTTGGCTCGAATTTGAAAAGACCATTTGTGAAATAAGGCTATCATTGGGATTAAGAAGAGTGAAAGCTACCCACCAAACGATTTTCACATTAAAAAAATGGGTGGGCTCATTCTAGAGGCTGAGGAAGATTGGAAACTCGGTTTCATTGACTTATTTTGAGAAGACGAGTCCACGGGAGTGATTTCATCCTATAAGACTGGAATGTATACTTCAAAAAGCTCGACAAAGGCAAAATCAAGTTCCTTCATCACAAACTTTGTCTGATGAAAGTAAGGCAAGAAACGAAACATCAACAAGAACTACGACGAGCTTCTCACCTTGAGAAGAATGTAGACAACCTTCGGGTCCCATTAAAGATGAAAGAAGCATTTAGCCTTAGATTGTTATGGTGATTAGCCTTTTCTCAATGTTTGTCAAGATATCATTGTATGACACATTTGCAAAGCAATCAAACGAACATTAACATAATCGTAGATAGATTAACTTTCTTAGAGTTGGAGTCATTCGCGTTCCTTATAGAGTCTAGGGGTTTCTTATCATTCAGCTATACTCCCAGCTTCAATCAAACTGTGGCTTCCCTTCTCTTCTCTCTAAATGGCTCTGAAATTACTCGGATCGGGCGCGGGGGAACGCGGCGAGCGGCTTTCTCAACTTGGGACTTCGCTGAAAAAAGAGGGAGGAGTCGCCACGCCATTTTGTATTATGAGCCTAAACTTTGAAAAAGGCTGGTTTTGAAAAAGGAGATCGTTTTGATTGGTAGGCAAAACTTAGGAAAAGGCTTTGAAAAAGGGGTCGTTTTGATTGGTAGCCAAAACTTGGAAAGAGGCTTTTTTGACCGGAGATTGTTAGGTTCGGAGGTCACGTTAAATTTCGGGAAGGGTATATTGAGATCACCCGAAATGCCTCGTATGACGAGTCTTTCTACCTTTCTTGAAAAGTGTATGTGTGCGTGTGTGTGTGTTTGTGTTGTTTTTAAAAAGGAGCTTGAATGACAAGCTTTAATCTTGGTTTGAATGACAAACATTGATTATGGTAAAAACGAGCATTTGAATAATAAACGTCGGTTTTGAGTTTGAAAAGGAGTTCGAATGACGAACTGGAATCTTTAGTTTGAATGACAAACGCTTGATTTTGGTAAAAGAGCGTTTGAATGACAAACGTCGATTTTGAGTCGGAAATGAGCGTTTGAATGACAAACGTCGATTTTGAGTTTGAAATGAGCGTTTGAATGAAAAATGTCGATTTTGAGTTGGAAATGAGCGTTTGAATGACAAACATCAATTTTGAGGGGTTTTGAAAAGGAGTTCGAATGACGAACTTCGATTTTGAACCGGACATTACGATGTTACCAATTTTGATGAAAATGATGGCAAGTAAGATGCGATCAACGAGTCATTTTGTGACTCGGACATTTGTAAGTAAAATACTATCAACAAACCAAATGGCTTGGACTTGTAAATGACAGTATTGAAAAGGCGGTATCAACGGATCGAACGATCTGGACGGTAAAAATGCGATCGATGAGCCAAATGGCTCGGATTTGTAAAGGTGCGTAAAGTAAATAGCAATATCGACGGATTAAACGATCCGGACTTGTAAATGACAATCACGAACCAAACGGTTCGGACGGTAAAAATGCGAATCAACGGATCGAACGATCCGGACGGTAAATGACAGAAAAGTAAAAACGGGACTTGAACGCCATTTTAACCCGAAATTACTTCTCTTACGGGAGAGAAGATGATTAGGGACTAAAACGTATCAAGTCCCGTAGACGGCGTTACGTCTACATTTTGAGAATTTCAACCGGATCGAAAATAGCGTTTGTTGCGTCAATCGAGACAGAAATGAAGTTTAGAGAGAGAGAGAGAGTGTTACCAATTGCTAGGTATTGACACTTTGGCTCGAAAAGGCATATACAGGATATGATTTAGTATTTGGGAGGTATTTCGAAAGTGTTTGGCTCGTGTTTGGTTGGAAAACGTGGTTTTCACGCAAATTGAGGCATTTTCGAGGCCCGGGGAGGTGTTTGGAAGGCTGGAACCGTGAGGATTTTGACAAAGTTTATATTTTTTCACCCCTTTTACTGAATGACAGCCTCTGAATTTATAGGGGGTAAATTTGAAGAACAGGCTGGATAACCTTTCCTTCAATTTGGGGTGTTTTTGGGTATTTTGGAAATTGCAGGGGCTTGATGAGGATTCTGGTTTTTAATGAAGAACAGGTCGAACGACCTATCTTTCAATTTCAGGGGTATTTTGGTCTTTTCACCCTTGAATTTGATTGATGTTGATTTGGGAAGCTGTGCATGTGTGCCACGTGTCCCTGTGAGTCACCAAGGTAGGGTTTTTTGTCCCGTTAATCCCGATTTTGACTGTTTTCTAAATAACCATCCGAGAAAATGTCCAAAATAGCCTCGGAAAGTCTCGGAAATTGCGTAGTTCGAGGAAAGTGATACTTTTACGTGTGATAACGTGTGTTGAGTACACTTTGAAATTTGGATGCACGGGGCAGTCTTGGGAAGTCTCGTTGACTCGAAAAGGGGGAATTAACGGATTCCGGTTAACTTGGAAAGGGCCAGTTAACGGATTCCGATTAACTTTTAACGGATTGTAACGATCCGGATTTGGGTACTTACAGTAGCCCCTCAGCGACGTCACTTTCGAAGGAAGTGGGATCGTTGAAAAAGATAAGGATCCAAATCGGGGGATGCCTTATTTGGATATACCTGAGCAGCCAAATGGCTGGACCCTTTTAGCGAAAGGATTTCTACGTATCCCGAGCGGGAATCAAGCCGATCGTAGTTTGTGGGTTCCAGGGCATTTCGTAGGGGCCTCAACCTGTGGGGGAATGATTAGGAGGAGTTCATCCTGGTTGAGACTGATTTGAAGGGATCTAAACCCGAGTAAGACTATTCAAATGCGTCTATACCTGAGGGAGACTGTTCGGAGGCGTTCTAACCTGAGAGAGACTGTTCGTAGGCGTCTGAACCTATGGGAAACTGTTCGGAGGCATTCTAACCTGAGTGAGACTGTTCGGAGGCGTCTGAACCTACGGGAAACTGTTTGGAGGCGTTCTAACCTGAGTGAGACTGTTCGGAGGCGTCTGAACCTACGGGAAACTGTTCAGAGGCGTTCTAACCTGAGTGAGACTGTTCAGAGGCATCTGAACCTACGAGAAACTGTTCAGAGGCATTCTAACCTGAGTGAGACTGTTCGGAGGCATCTGAACATACGGGAAACTATTTGGAGCCATTTTAACCTGAGTGAGACTGTTCGGAGGCATCTGAACCTACGAGAAACTGTTTGGAGGTGTTCTAACCTGAGTGAGACTGTTCGGAGGCGTCTAAAACTACGGAAAACTATTCGGAGGCGTTCTAATCTGAGATGAAGGCGTTCGTGCCTCGGGTGCTGGGGATATGGTGGGAATGATGGGAATAGTTGTGTTAAACTTGCATTTTAACAACACTGAAGGACTGAAGTTCCAACATAAGGGTTAGGAACGAAATGTGATCTCGGGAGAGAATGACACATTGCTGGGGAAAACGTCCAGAGTTCTAACAAAGTTAGTTAGGAACTAAGGAGATTGATTGACGTTCCTTTAGAAGGAGTGTCTTAGGATCCTGCTGGGGAGAAATGTTCGGGCTTACGATGGCGGCCGAAGAGGGATTGTTGTGTACAGGCTTATATTGATTGCCGCTGAAAGGGGATGGTCGGGCTTACGATTGACGGTCGGGGAGAAGATTGTTTACCTGCTGGGGAAAAAGGTACTCGAACTTACTATGATGTCCGAAGAGGGATTGTTGTGCGGACTTACATTGATTGCCGCTGAGATGGGATGGTCGGGCTTACGATTGACGGCCGGAATTTAACCTCGAGAGAGGGGGCGTTAGAAATTTCTAACTGGAATTTAACCTCGGGAGAGGGGCGTTAGAAATATCTAACTGGATTTAACCTCGGGAGAGGGGGCATTAGAAATGTCTAACTGGAATTTAACCTCGGGAGAGGGGGCATTAGAAATGTCTAACTGGAATTTAACCTCTGGAGAGGGGGCGTTAGAAATGTCTAAATGGAATTTAACCTCGGGAGAGGGGGCGTTAGAAATGTCTAACTGGAATTTAACCTCTGGAGAGGGGCGTTAGAAATGTCTAACTGGAATTTAACCTCTAGGGAGGGGGAGTTAGAAATGTCTAACTGGAATTTAACCTCTGGAGAGGGGCGTTAAAAATGTCTAACTGGATTTTAACCTTGGGAGAAGGGGCGTTAGAAATGTCTAACTGGGGAATTTTTAACTTTTGAGGAAAAGTGTCAAATTTGGAAAGATGAGGGGCTGAATTGGCATTTGGGTCAAAATGGCCCATCACGTAAAAGAGGCCGGACGGCCTTTCTCTCAATTTGGACAATTTTAAAGAAGCCGTTGGCCATTAGAGAGAAAGAGAGAAAAGATAGAATTTCTGCCGAGAGAAAGAGAGAAAAATTCGTCATTTTTTTTCGATCTTTGTTGAAATCTTTGAGAGATTATTGCTATGGAAGCAAGATTGGGGCGGAGGGGTCGACATAGAAGGACCGACAACGAGAGGAAGAGGCTCAAGAGGACGGTGCGAACGACCACTCTTCCTATGGATCCGACCAAGTTTTACAAAGCTCGGGATAGCCATAAATCCAAGGAGGGGATAGCGAGGAAGGTAAGCATCCTCTAAATTCCTTTGAATTTTAGAATTTGCATTCTTGAAATTTTGGAATTTTGATTCGAATTGAGTTAGGGTTCTTGGTGCCCGTTTTGGGGCTTTTGACTTTACGATGCCCTTTTGTCGAAATTGCATTTAGCTTAGTGTAATTGACGTTATGGGTAGACAATGTAGAAATTTTGGTTGAAAAATTCCATGTCTAGGGGCGTTTTCCAAAAATAAAGTGAGTTTAATTTGGGAAGGAGTAATTTTGAAAGTGTTTGAAAGTTCCGGGTTTAACGGGTTTTTCAACATGATTTTGAAAGTTCCGGGTTTGACGGATTTTTCGAAATGTTTTGAAAGTTCCGGGTTTGACGGGTTTTTCGAAATGTTTTGAAAGTTCCGGGTTTGACGGGTTTTTCGAAATGTTTTGAAAGTTCCGAGTTTGATGGATTTTTCAACATGGTTTTGAAAGTTTCGGGTTTGACGGGTTTTTCGAAATATTATGAAAGTTCCGAGTTTGACGGGTTTTTTCAAAATGACTTGCACGTTTTGGGATTTCGAACCGTTAATACTCCGACTGGGACGAAAATATTTTAGGGAAATAAACCGTTAATTAACGGGATTTTGAAACTTGAACCGTTAATACTCCGATTGGGACGAAAATATTTTAGGAAAATGATTGAACTATATCTTTGTGTCGATATGTTTTTGTGATTTTGACATGTGCATGTGCATTTTGTGTACGTTATCCTGTAGTAACATACCTTTACTGTGTTTACCTGCAGGGGCGAGGATCGATTGACGTGTCCACTACCAAGAGTAGGGGAGATGTTGAGGCTGTTCGCGAGCTATGGGAAATGTTCCCAGACGTGGCTCGTGATGGAGAGAGGAGTCCACGGCAGTTTGTGATAGACTCTGGCCTGGGAGGCTTTATCAGTGCGGTGGTTGTGGTGGCTTCGACACAGAGGGTTAAGGTGCTCCATGTCGCTTTGAGCGAGTATTGGTGGGACACGACCCACATGTTTCACTTTAGGTGGGGGGAGGCATCAGTGACTCCCACGGACTTCGCTGCGATCACCGGGTTGTCATTTCGAGGCAATCCCATAGAGTGGTTTGATGGTTTTACCATGGAGCAACTGTCGGGTCTGCTTGGTTTCAACATCACGGATGCCAGGGGCCTTGGTATTCGGTACGGGCCGATGGAGGCACATTTGAGGAGGGGGATAGATGAGTATCTGGCTGGCTCCGAGAGGATGACAACTGATTGTTTGGCTAGGGGGTTTTTGTGGTTTGCTCTGTCAGCAACCCTTTTTCCCAATGCTGATACGACGTGTCAGTTTGCTTTGCTTGGCTCCCTGATTGATCTGGAGGCCGTGAGAGGGTTTGCCTGCGGAGAAGCTGGTCTGGCCGAGCTTTTCTTCGCCTTGGGCAGGTGTTCTCGGGGGGAGGACAACTAGTGTTGTTACTTTCAGTTCGTGTTAGATGTGAGTCTCCTTCTTTTTCTCTTCCTTGTCTCGCTTGTACTTGTTTGTATCTGCTTTGTAGCTGACATAACTTTCCTGGCATTTTACAGGTGTGGTGCTTTGAGATGTTTCACCCACATCGGTGGACCACCAGGGAGGCGTATGCTCCTTTGTTTCCTGCCATGCTGACTTGGCAGAAGGCGGCTAGGAAGCCGGTGAAGTCAAGGGAGAGTACCCGTGTGACTTATGAGGAGGTGTCTTTGGCTCTGGACCGAGACTTTTCGCCAAGGATCAACTTGAATTGGTGGAGCCGGTTTGATCAGGCTGTCATGAATGCTGCTAGGGAAGTGACAAGTCAGCGGAAGCTGCTAGTGGGGCTTCACTGTGATGTCATGTATCTTGGCGAGAGGGTGTCTTGCTAGTACGCTCCGGGATCTGGTCCCTTGGTTCCGAGGGATCCGCCTCTTTACATGCAGTTTCCTATGTCCATAGCTGGGGAGGAGTTACAGCGATACAGGCAGGGAGTGTCTTATTGAGAACATCATTGAGGATGTTGACTATGACATCTTTCGGAGGATGAGGCTGAGTAGCCCACATGTGATAGCCAGAGAGGGTGAGGACCCTGCGCATCCCAGAGATTATCCACTCCCCCGCACTCGCTTGGCATTCGAGGGCATTGGTGGTTCTCGCAGGCGACTGATGATTCCCATCCCGGAGCAGGCGAGGCCTCAATACAGAGTTGAACCCAGTGCTTCGGTGAGTATTTTGTTGCTTTTCTGTACTTGTAGTAGCATTCTGCAAATGTTGCATCTGTGCTGTACTGTTTGTCTTTTGATGGATTTCCTGGTTTGCAGGTTTCAGCCGTACTTATGATCAGGCCGTCAGACGTCTGGATGGGATGACTGGCTTCGCCAGGAGCTTGTTAACTTCCTGCGGTGCAGTTCTCGAAGGATTACGGCTGTTCATGAGCCGATGCCTTCCCTATCGTCTGTTGCGAGAGACTCATCTGCTTCCACGGCTGGTGGTATAGATGATGGACGGGGCTTTAGCCAGTTTTCTGGTGAGACTGCTGGATTTGGGGCTCGCCATTCCTCGTATTCGGGATACGAGCCTAGGGAGTCTTCGGGAGTACAGGCGCGGATCCGTCACTTCTCGTACTCTTGGTTTGATGAGTTCGTGGATTATCTGTCCACCACGGATCCTGCTGCTGCGGGGCAGTATGCTGAGTGCTCGGATGACGAGCAAGACTCTGAGTACTCCCGTTGATTTTTTTTAGACAATTGTGTGCACTGCCTGTAACAGATATTGTTTTGTACTTGAAAGGTCCTTGGGGCAAACTTTTGTACACTTGAGTATTTATTATGATTACTTTTTACTTATTCTTGGCAAATAAGCAAGTAGGTTGATCAAAAATAAATAATAACATGAGATGCATTGAATAATAAAATTTGAGCTAGCAAAATTTATAACTATATGCACTGCTATTTATTAATTGCACTGTTGTATGAGCCCGGGGAAGATGTGGTATTTGCAGTGAGTGAATTGATCACGGGTTGTCAATTTGGTCAAGGCATGAATAAGGCTTTCTTTGGAAATGTCGAGGGACATTGGTGCAGCAAGGCTGCAGGTTTGACTGGGTCAACCTGAAAAACAGGCCAGCCGGCCTCTATTTCAACTTCGACTTATTTAAATTGCAGTTAAGTTTCTGCAGATTAAGAAGTCTCACGCTTGTTTTTTAAGCTGAATTTTGTTTCTCTCTCAAATACTTGAAGTTTCCTTTGTTTTCCATGGCTACGTTTCCAAGATTGTCGTCTCAGATGCAAGAGCGATTTTTGGAAAGGTTCAAGACGTGAGTATGGCACAACACGAGGCAAAACAAGGAGGTTTTTTAGGGTTATTATAGGATGAGGGCGGTTTGGGCTTTGAAGGAGCTTGCGCCAGATTGGGACCTTCTGAGAGTTGCGGCTCATTTCTGGGACGAAAGGAGGCACGTGTACAGCTTCTCATATAACTAGATTACGCCCACGCTTGAGGATTTTTCGAGCTATCCTTGGAGGACCTGAGGTGGAGCAGATTGTTCATCCTTTGACGGGCGGCCTGACCACCGTTGAGAAGTTGATGTCGCTGCTTGGCGTCTCAGCTGAAGATGCATACGGGATGCTGATACCAAATACTGATCATGTTGACATTTCGGGGCTGCCCGATAGGTTTGTCGGTGTTGATGGGAGCATTTCTGCGTGGGACGCTTTTGCTATGTGCGTGATTGCTACTCTGTTCACATTCACGTCCTTGGGGGTGTGCCACCACAGTGTTCTGGACCTATTAAGGCAGTGCCGGAGCAGAGGGGATATCGTGCCTTTGATCTTGGGCGAGACATTCCTTGGCATAGGTCGGATGGCGACCGGTAGCCGATACATGTGGCGAGGAAGTCCCGCTATGCTTACTTTGTGGTTGAGGGAGCGGTTCCAAGTGATGCCCGAGGTACCAGCGACATGTGATCCTTGGTCTTTCTCTCGGCGACCCTTGGTGATAGGAGGCAGTCAAGCTGACTAGGTGGTTTGGATGGCCAAACTCCGCACACATCGTCTGCGATGGTGGGTTCCTCACTGGAAGTTGCAGGCTTGTCGGACCGTTCAGGAAGGTCTCTTCATTGTCAGAGTTCCGGGGCTGTCCCAGTCTTCTTTCTATATTGATGCTGCGGCAGTTCGGGCTGGAGCAGGTTCCGTTGACGGGCTTGAGTGATGCCGCTACCTTTGAGGTGGGATCGCTCTTTATGGATGATCCTTCGACATCAATTTTTTTCATGCGATTATGGCAATATGCGTCTTTTCCTGCCAGGGTTTTCTTCCACTGGAGAGGGGGCACTGTTCTGTCCACTCGATATTTGAACTGGTACGAGGAGTGTATAGGGGAGACACAAATGGCTCTTCTGTGGAGACGAAGTGAGCTATTGGGCCTTGACCGCCGTGACAGCTCGACTTTAAGGAGGGCCAAAGCGATGGCTAACCCTCAGGATAGTACTGGGAATGATATGGCTGACTATGAGGCCAATGCTAGTCGGATGGCCGATCAGAGCACGGATATGGCGACTCGAAGAGAGGCGGCTCGTGATAGAGCTAGGGAAAGGGCTGCGTTAGCGGCCATAGGTTTGACAGAGGCGTCGGGAAGGGTCCCAGAGCCAGGTAGAAGGACTACGGGGATATTTCCTGTAAAGGCAAAGAATACCCGCCTTGGGAAAGGGAAGAGGAAATATGAAGGACCGAGTACGGGTGACTAGGTTGACCTTGTTGTTCGGAATATCCACCCACTGTCATTGCAGACACATTAAGTTGATTAAGTGTTTTATTGTTGTTTTGCTAGCGTGTAGCGAGTCAAGAGTAGACCGTGCTTGAACTCATCAAAGATTGTTTTAACCGTAATGAATCTGTAGGTTAAATTTAAGAGTTTTTCGAAACACAAGTGATTGGTGTTGTATTTGAAATTTTATTTGTTTTTTAGACCGAACCAATGATGGCTGCCTACGTTCCCCTTTTACAATTGGACTAAGGGGCTCAGGTCACCGTAGTTCGACACTTTAGGTGAAATTTGAAAAGAGACGAAAAGTGCGACCCTGTTTTTTACCTAGATCATTTTCGGGAATGTATCTAGTTGGGTATTACTCTTTTAGCACTTTGATTTTACTGATTGGTGGTGTATGGGAAAGGAGAGTTGACTCGAGTTCTTCCTCAAACAAAGTATCTGCGGAGCTTGCTTCCGTTTACTGGGTTGACGAAAGGGTTCTCGTCCAAATCTTCTAACTTCATGGCTCCTCCGGAGAAGATTCTTTGTACCACGAACGGGCCTATCCAGGTAGGTTCCCACTTTTCGAGGGGATTGGTCTGTGTAGGAGGCTTTTCCTTAAGCACCAAGTTGCCTTTTCTTATGTCTCAGATCTTGACTTTCTTATCAAATGCTCGGGCCATTTTGCTTTGGTAGGCACGAGTATGTTTCATGGCTTTCGATCTTCGCTCGTCGAGTAGAGCTAGTTCGTCGTGACAGCTTTGGAGCCATTCGACTTCATTGATTCTGTTTTCCAAGAGGACTCGGAGGGATGGAATTTCCAATTCAACTGGTAACGTTGCTTCTATTCCGTATGTGAGCACGAAAGGAGTCTCCCCTGTGGGGGTTCTGACTGATGTTCTGTATCCCCAAAGGGCTAGATGTAGCATTTCGGGCCAATCCCGACCTCTGACGGCCATCTTTTTTATTATTCTTGCGAGAGTCTTGTTTGCTGCCTCTACTGCACCATTAGTCTGTGGTCTGTAGGGAGAAGATTTGTGGCGTGTAACTTTGAACTCGGTCAACAGCTGGTCACAATCTCCTTCAAAGTGGGTCCCATTGTCGGATATGATCTCGTTGGGCACCCCGTATCTGCACATGATGTTCTCCTTGATGAACTCGGCCACCTTCTTGGAATTCGGTACTTTGTATGATCTGGCTTCTACCCATTTGGTGAAGTAGTCGACTGCGACTAATATCATGACCGTTGCTCCCTGGTGGAGTGATTTGGTCGATGACATCAATTCCCCATGTGACGAAAGGCCATGGTGTAGTCATGCAGTAGAGCTCGTGAGGAGGAATGTGGTTGAGGTTAGAGAACCGTTGACATTTGTCGCAGCTTCTGATGAACTGGATGCAGTCTGTTTCCATTGATACCCAGTAGTAACCCATACGGAGGATGATCTGTGTCAATGCTCGGGCGTTCATGTGCGGACCGCAGGTTCCGTTGTGAACTTCGTTCATTAGCTCGCTGGCTTTTTCTTTATTTACACACCGGAGGAGTGGTCCTTGGTGGCGCTTCTTGTATAACATACCCCCCCCCAGAATGACAAAGTGGGACGCCAGGCATTTTAGAACCATTATGTTTTTGGCTTTGATCCCATCTTTATATTTTTCATCTTCATTTGTGAAGGAAGCTTCTCCATTTTGGAGGTACTGGTAGATTTGATTTTACCAAGGTTCGTCGATCGGTTCATGTTCAACTTTGATCTCACAGCAATAGGCGGGGGTTTCCCATCTACCTATTCTGAGGGGTTTTACTGATTTCCCTTCAAGAATTTCAACAAGAGATGCTAGGGTAGCCAGGGCATCTGCGAAGCAGTTCCTGTCTCTTGGCAAGTAGTGGAAAGAGATGTCCTTGAACTGAGCAATGAGCTCCTCCATGTACGTATGGTACTTTTGGAGGCCAGAATCTATTGTCTTCCATTTGTTGGATACTTAAGTTATGATCAATGCTGAGTCTCCGTATACTTCCAGTTCTGTGATGTTGCGTTCAAGAGCAGCTTCTAGGCCGGCTGTGCTAGCTTCATATTCTGCTGCATTGATGGCTATGGGAGTGTGCTCGTCTTTAGGATCGACCAGAAGCATTCCAATACCATTTCCCTTCTTGTTGGCTGCCCCATCGAAGAAGAGTTGCCAGCGATTTGCGCTGTTGAGTGAGAAGATTCCGTCATCTGGAAACTGCTTGGGAAGTCTGCCAGCTGATCTGCCATTACTCGACCCTTTGTTGATTTTCTGGTCATCTACTTGATGTCGAATTCAGCCAGGAAGAATGACCACTTGGCTAATCTCATTGATAGAGATGGCTTGTCGAAGAGATATCTGACGGGGTCCATCTTGGAGACTAGGAGCACTGAATGTGACTGCATGTAGTGTTTCAGTTTCCCGACTACCCATACCAAGGCGGTACAAGTTTTCTCTAATGCTTAGTAGCTAAGTTCACTTCCCTGAAGCTTTCATCTCACGAAGTAGATTGCATGCTCAACTCTGGAATCTTTTTGTTCTTGCGCCAGCATGGCCCCAATTGACGTTTCTGTCACTGTCAGGTATAGGAGGAGTGGCTTATCTTTATATGGTGGGCACAAGATTGGGGGATTCATCAAGTATGTCTTGATTTTCTCGAAGGCTGTTTGGCCTTCGGAGTCCCATTTGATGTCAGCATTTTTCTTCATTAGCTTGAACATTGGCTCGCAGAGAGATGTCAGCTGGTTGATGAAGCGGCTGATGTATTGAAGTCTTCCCATGAAACTTTTCACTTCAGTCAGTGTCTACGGTGGCTTCATGTCGATGATGGCCTTGATTTTCTTGGGATCTGCTTCGATGCCTCTTTCTGTAACCATATACCCCAGTACTTTGCTTCGCTTGACGCCGAAGGTGCACTTTGCAGGGTTCAATCTCATGGAGTGTTTTCTGAGTCTTTTGAAGAACTTTCTTAAATTTGTCATGTGCTGCATGTATGATCCTTTGGAATGGATGATCATGTCGTCGACGTACACTTCGATTTCTTTGTGGATCATGTCATGGAAGAGGGCAGTTGCAGCCCGTTGATACGTAGCCCCATCGTTCTTTAAACCAAATGGCATGACCGTGTAACAGTATGTCCCCCACGGAGTGGTGAAAGCAGTCTTGGCCTGATCTTCTTCGGACATATTGATCTGATTGTATCCGGCGAATCCGTCCACGAAGGATTTTACTTTGAAATTTGTCGTGGTGTCGACCAGCATGTCGATGTTGGGCAGTGGTAAATCATCTTTAGGACTGGCCTTGTTGAGATCTCAGAAATCTACACGGCATCTGACCTTTCCATTGGCATTGGTGTGAGTACCCCAATCCAACTCGCGACCCAATAAAAGTGCCTTTTACTCAATAAAAGTGCGCAAGGGAGCATTTTGGTAAATTTCCGGTTCATTCCGAGACTTCCGGGAGCTTTTTATAAGTTTCTCACTAAGGAAGGACCTATAGGGTATTATCCAGTTTGGACCTTTAAGGAATTACTCAGGAAGGGTCCAGAACCGCCACCTGGCAGGATTCTAGAAGGAAATCGGTTATTCTCCTTCAGTCGTACGACATAATAAATAATTCTAAATCAACGTTAAATAAGGGAACTCTCTCATTTTGTAAAGGGGGAAAAAGGTGGGCTCTCTCTACTCTCTCTCTCTAAACGCAATTCTCTCTCTCTCTCAACGCTAATGGCGATTCTTACAGCCTTCTCTCTCTAATCTCTCTAATGGCGACCTAGCTCCCTCTCCCTAATTGTCTTCCTCAGCATTTCTCCATCATCCCTAAACCCTTCCTCACTGTTCTCTCTCTTGACCCAAAAAGACAGAGCTCTCTCTCTCTCTAGACGGTTTTGGAGCCCTCTCTCTCTAATCTCTCCAATCGTTCCTCACGGTTGAGCTCTCCCCCAAAATCGATCCCTTCCTCACCGTTCTCCCTCTCCGGTGACGTTGATAACCGTTTCTTTCACTCCGATTCTCCCCAAATCCGTCGATGCCACCTTCCCCTGTTCCAGACCTTGAACCCATACTAGGCCTCGAATCCATTACTTTCGGCCGAGCTTCCATCATCTCCGGCCGTCTTCACAACCTTCGCCTGGTTTATTTTCGGTGGTCTTCACATATCCCTTTTCCTGCCATCGGTCCCACATCCGATCTCTATTCATACCCATACTCTGATTTCCAGCCAACAATCACCGGTGTTCATGTCCGATTACAGCTGCCTGTGAACAAAGGGAATCTTCCGAGACTGAAGACCTTAGTTCTTCACTCAATCTGAGACTTCTCATCCGATTTCTGAAGCTGATTGGAAGGCTTCCTATACCGACGTGGTATAGGAAGTGTGGACACTACAAAGGTAATCCCTAATCTCAATCTTCATCTCTTCTGCTTGTTCATCCCGCGCTATTTCCTTGTTCGTAATTGGCAATCCGTGAATCTGTGATTGGATATGTTTTGCCTTGGTTTATGCTGGTGATGTTTATGTTCTGATCTATATGTTTTAGCTTTACAAAGGTTCGGATTGTGTTAATCTGTGATTTAAATACAAAGATGAGTGTGAGTCATCTATATTCACACTCATCTGAGTGTTGATTTATCATGTGATCTCTGTTATACCATGGCTGTGTAATCTGCTGTATTTGGTTGCTGATCATATCTTGATCTCCATGTTCAATCCATGAGTCCGAATGATGTTGAGCTGCTTGATTTCGGACCTGGTAAAACATGTTTTGCTTTGGTTTTTGAATATCATGATTGGGTATCTGTTCTTAGAATAGTGCATGTTCTGATGTAGTAATGTTGTGATTTGTACATTGGATGCTTAGGTGAGTGTGGATCGTTCCATATCCACACTCATCTGAATATTGATGTTTCTCTGAGGTTTCGTGGCTTGTTTCCATCCTCTGGTAATTAATGTTGGCTATTGATTTCCTTTGTAATTCAATTTTGTGAAACCTCTGCAAATGCGTTTGTTGTGTCACGCGACACACTTGACCATCTCAGGTCATGTGTCACGCGACACATGTAACCACTTTGCAGCTGGTCCATTTCAGTTGTAAGTTGTTTATTTCATTGTAATCTGGGACGTGGCCTCCCGGAGTAAATGGCTCACAAGTTGTAATTCCTCCGTTTATCAATAAAGCATTAATATGCATTTTATTACATATTTTGACACACAAATTGCACACACGTTTGGATGTTTTGGATGTTGAACAATAGAAAGACTCGTCTACGGACGAGGCGTGTTGGGTGAACTCTCGGTTCTTCCCAACACGTAACCTGACCCCCGAACCCATTTTCTCTCTCAAAAGGTTTTCAATGTTTCCTTTAAAACGGCGTGGCAACTCCTAAAATTTTATTTTATTTTCGGCGAGCGTTCATTCAGTGGCCACTCCGCCGGGGACCATTTTTATAAATTGAATTTCCAAACAAGAAATCAATTTTCCAAGTGGGTCAAACTTTCGTGATTGTTCAACATTCATTCCATTCATTTGTGTGTGCTTTGTTGTGTGACATTCTATGTGCTGAAATGCATTTTGTGTGCTTTGTTTGTTCCCTTTTCCCTCCTTGTATTCTATTTACTGTGTTGAAGCTTGGTGTTGATCTCTTGCTTGGAGGCTGGGGCTTTGTGTTGTTTTGGTTCTGGATATTTGACTGGTCCAGTCGTGTGACGTAGTAAGCCATGGCTGTCCTGTGTCACGCGACAGGATCAGCCACCCTGCAGGAGATGTTTTGCTCTATTTGGTTCTAATTGTGGGGCAGTCCCCTTTGATCAAAGTTCGTGCTCATTTGATTATTGTGCTCTGGGGTGTGTGTGTGTGTTATTTTCCATTTCATCCCCTTTTCCAAATAAAAAATGAAAAAAATAATTAAAAAAATCATTTTTCGCAAAATAAAGGAACATAGTCATCCGCACACTACTTCACATAGAGTTAGAACCCTTGGAGTGTACGGACGGCATCGCGGACGGTGATATGTCTCGCCTACGCTTGAGCGCCTAAAGTCCTCCCGGCCTATAGAATGTTAGGAGCCACACTTATAACCTTACCCAACAGTTGGTTTTGACACGCCATTTTCAAAATACACTAAAATGAATTGTTTCAAAATTTTTAATAGACTTTCGTACCTATCCCAAAACCTAGCACGTGTGGGCATGTTGCCAATGCAGCATGGTTTCGCATAAGGACATGTCGTTCCCACGGGATGTTCTAACGAGAGATCATGTCGCTTTGTCAACGTGCACCGACGAGAGGTCATGCCGGATTTTTCCTTGAATTTCTTCGGGAATACCCGTTATGCTGCCCAAATTTCTCCAGAAATTGGGATTGCTCGTCTGTCCCAAAAATGCTTCGGTTTTATTTAGGTACTATCGCCTATTATTAATTTTTAATCAATACATTTGGTGTATTTTTGGATGATGTGTCCCTAGGTTTCCCCGAGGTTCTAGGATGCGTGAATAAAGGCTTATCCTTTCCCAACTGTTCATAGGATTTAAAAGACACTGATATTTTACTTGAAGATTAATAAGATGTTGCACGAGTCCGTTTCCTTTCCCGCTCTTCCCTCTCCCATACCTCCTCAAGGTTCTCTATCCTCCACCTTATATATGCTATCACCCCTTCGCCTCTACAGCTACGGCAAGTTGGGTGTGTGCTCTCGTTCCCGGCGCTCATTGGTCCATATTCCCAAGGCGGAAGCAGTTCAAGTGTCCAAGTGATCTTCATCTGATTCAGAATTCGAGATGTCTGGTGCAGAGAATGTGGTAGCTAGCCAGCCTGGAGTTTCTCGCCCATCCAATGTTGAAGAAGTCAATCAGTCTTCGTAGGTTCTAGAATGTCCCTTTCGGACATGAGTCTGTCAAGTCCAAGTTGGACCAGTTTTTGCTTTGCAGTAATAAAAATCTTTGTTTCTCTTCTTGCTAGACTCGAGACATCACTTACACACCCACGTTACACTTAATTAAAATGGTTTTATCCTAGATGATCACTTGCGCTGCTCAACCACTAATGCTTTGAAATGACTCATGTTTAAATTAATCAGAGTGAGAAAATCAATTGATATCCTACTCAAATTGGGGCTTACCAACTCCCCATCTTGCATCTCATATGCTCACATCTCTTTCATCATCCTCATCATTTCATTGATCAAGAATTTGTATGAATCTTCCTCAAGTAAGCTTAAGAAAGCTATCAAGACTTAATCTCGTTTAGATCATCCGGTAGGGATTGCGATGGAAGCCTTTAACCCTAGGGAAGCCATTACCTCACCCTCACTAAACAATACCCTTTCATTTCAAGATCGAAATGTTTTGAAACTCTGTTTAGCCATCACCTTTGCTCCTTGCTGAGAGAAGTCCAAGTCATGCCAAGAAGTTAGCTTCGAGAGTCGGCGACGCATAAAATACTCAAGTTGTGAAGGAAGGAAAGATAATCCTCAACTCCTCAAAGAGGCCTTCCAAGTTATCAAAAGAAGGATTTTAAATCCTCACAATTCAGCAAGAATCCTCAAGATGCTTTTCAAAAGAAGGACTTTGGATCCTCACAATTCAGCAAAAGTCTTTGACTTCTCAAGAAGCTCTTCAATGTTCAAAAGGAGCCCGAATTCTCGAAAGTTCGCAAAATTTCTCGATAGCTTGGATCTTCTCTCGTCAGCAATCCACCAACCAATCCCAAACCATCCTCTCGCTTTTAGAGGATATTCCCATTACCATTACCCTTGCTTTTGGCCAAAGTCAAAACTTGACCTCTCACTCTTAGAGGCAATCAATCTTCATCGCCGTAGATTTCCCAAACACATCCCAGCAAGCCAACCTCTCATCTTTAGAGGTTCAGTCAGTAAAAGGCCTAGCCGACCTCTCATTTCAAGAGGTCACGATGCAATCAATTTTCCAAATCACCCGATGGCCGATCGAAGCCCGAAAACCCAGCTACAGTCCCTACCGGATAGTAATTTCATTCTAATATCTTCGAGAGCTAAATCAAATTAATGCTTCATTGCTTGCTTAAATTGGAATCTAATCCATCTTGGTTCAAAATCATCGATCCAAGATTGTGCAAATTCAATCCATTCATTTGGCACTTCATTTGAGCATATTTCATTTCTCTTCCGCAAGCACTTGCCGTGGATGTCCCACTGGGGCTTCGCATTCGTGTCTTTCATCGACACTCCAAAAGGACATGTTTTTCAATTCTCCAAATCCTCAAAATCCTCAAAGGTCCTCAGATCCTCGAATTTCAACATTCATTCTCTTTTCAATCGGGATAAGCCCGAACTACGGCGACCTGAGCTCCTCCCAAGGAGGGGAACGTAGGCAACCATAACTGGTCCGGTCGAAATCACAAACAAATATCAGAAAATCCGGTCTCCTCAAGGGCCGTCCCTATACACAAATCCATCTTTCATAATTTGATTCTTGATATCAATTGGTTTTCTCCTCGTGATTAATCAAAATATTTGTTCATATCAGGATTAGTGGTTGAATAACCCGAACATCAATAAAGGGTTTTTAGCAGCCTTGTGATCATCACGAATAAGACAGGTTTTCAAATGTCTCGATATGTCTTCTCTTTCTACATTCTAGGAATAAAGAGCCAAACACTGTCTTTCTGTCAACAGGGGCTTCCATACACTTTTCCACACCTTGTTGCGCTTATACTCTCTCAAAAGAGTCAAACCTAAAAGCGAGTGTGTTACACAAATTTGGGATCCATTTCCACTTTTTGAAAGATGTGCCCTTGCACGTATATATTTCCGAGTCTATGACTGATTGACTAAGGTCTGAAAAGATGGGTGCCTCCTTGGCCGCATGATGATTCTGCCTGTAATGGGACTGCATTGGATCTCTTCAAGATGGGGCTTTGCTATGCTGTCCTCTCAAGCTCTCCTTACTAGATTCCCTCCGGATTTGCTTTGAATTATAAACTGGGGCTTCGCCTAGTCATCTCTTCAAAGCCGGGATCATTCTCTGCACTTTCTCTGCTGCTTGCCGTCTCAGGCGCGCGATACACCTTGTCCTTATCAGCAACAATCAATCTGCTGCAATCTGCACTCTCAGGGTACACCCCGACTTGCCTAGTTGCACCATATCATCCATCATTCATGGGAGAGGGTTCAACCCATACATCATTATATACATTCATCCCATACACAATCCATCATAGCATATTTGCTCCATACATATCCGCTTGTCATGCCTTGCAAAAATCCTCGCTCCATTTTCATCCCCAGCCGAGATGGACTCGTGCATCAAGATTAATAATGCATAAGCAAAATCTCAATAATTGAATAAAATGCAAAGTGCCTATTAGCGTTGTGTTTTCCCCCTCACAGGGTACAATAATCAAGTGATCATAATCTGATCGTGAGGACTGCGCCTCAAATCACAATCTGTACAAGGAGTTAAAATCTTGCAGGTGGCATATTCTGCCTTTATCATCTTCATAGGTCTCGTCATCTTCAGACTTATCAGCATCGTTTGAAAGAGCCCTAGCTGCCTCAGTCTCCAAGCAATGCTCGTCAAGCTCATCAGCCTCATTGGCAAATCATCATCAAAGGTCCGTCTTGCAATGGCAAATGTTCATCGAAGGTCCGTCTCGCAACGACAAATCATCAGCAAATACCCGTCTTGCAATGGAAAATGTTCATCGAAGGTCCGTCTTGCAACGTCAAAATCATCAACAATGTCAGTCTCGCAACGGAAAATCATCAGAAGGTCCGTCTTGCAAAAGTAAATCGTCAGCAAAGTCCGTCTTGGTAAGCACAGCACAGGTATCAGAACGTAATCATGATAATTTGTGCATTCTATCATTTGTGTGCATTTTTGCATCATATTTACAAATCAAAACAAAGCTTCTACATGCATCTTTCTTATTTGCTTTATTACTACTTTGGGTCATCCCATCTCTTTTCAAAATTTCTAGCAGTTTACAATTTTTTGGGTCCGTCCCGTCTTTATCAAGAAAAACCTTCTTCACTTTATTTTTGAATCTCATGATTCCTTTTGTTCTTTTTTTCAACGGAATCTTATCATTATCCTCTTCTATGCTTTCAATTTAGTGTTTATGCAATTTATCTTAAACATGCAATTCTTTTTTGGTGCGATTTTCTCCAAATGCTATCATGAACCCTAGAAATTCATTTTCGAAAATTAAAGGGTAGGGATTGACGGTTTAAAATCCTTACCCCCGTTTGCTCCGCAGTAGAGGTATGGAAGTCTAGTCTCGGAAAAAGCCCATTCCCCTCCGAGAATTTCTTGCGCTTGTCTCGCTCAACAAGCTTTCTCTTCGCGGACAGAACCCGCTGCACTTGTTTCCTTGCTTCCTCTCTTGGAGGCATTGTTCTTGTTAATCTCGATATTAATTTGTTGATTTTGAGAGTTTGGGTTGAGGATCGTGGAAGAAATCTTGGCCTTTTCTCTTCTCTTTTCTCTCCTGCTCGATTATTCTTTCTATTCCTTTTCTTCCTTTAATGAACTGGCTGGTTTTAATTAAAGACTGCTGTTGGGAAAGTCCATGTTGTACGACAACGGTTGGCCAGACCAGGGTGTTTTTCCTTTTTTGCCCCTGGTCCCTTTTGTCCTTCCCTCGTGGCTGTTTATCATTATTATTTATCATTTATTTTTGGGGTGACTCCCCTAAACAGTCAACCTTGGGTACAAACGCCCACATTATGGTTATCTTTCAAGTGTTTATTGGTTATCTTTTCCTCGGGTACAAACGCCCATCCTTGTTATCTTTATTTTTGGGGTGACTCCCCTAAACAGTCAATCTTGGGGTGACTCCCCTAAACAGTCAATCTTGGGGTGACTCCCCTAAACAGTCATTCTTTGGGGTGACTCCCCTAAACAGTCAATCTTGGGGTGACTCCCCTAAACAGTCATTCTTTGGGTGACTCCCCTAAACAGTCAATCTTCGGGTGACTCCCCTAAACAGTCACTCTTTGGGTATACGAACGCCCATCACCTCACTCTTGGGTACAAACGCCCGTGGCCTCTTGTTATCGCCACCTCTTTGATGAACTACGATTCGGCTTGATTCCCTCATGGGATACGTAGAAATCCATTTCGTAAGGGTCCAGTCGCATGACCATTATGGTCGCTTTTCCCCGGACACAAACGACCATCCTTTCGAACTACGATTTGGCTTGATTCCCTTTTAGGGATACGTAGGAATCCTTTCTCAAAAGGTCCAGCCATCCAACCGCATCATCCATCTGCCATATCATCAGCCGCTCGTTAGGCTTGGGATCCTTCTTATCGACAACCTCACTTCTTCCATAAGTGACGTTGCCGAGGGGCTCTGTGAATACCCCAATCCAACTCGCGACCCAATAAAAGTGCCTTTTACTCAATAAAAGTGCGTCAGGGAGCGTTTTGGTAAATTTCCGGTTCATTCTGAGACTTTTAGGAGCTTTTTATAAGTTTCTCACTAAGGAAGGACCTATAGGGTATTATCCAGTTTTGACCTTTAAGGAATAACTCAGGAAGGGTCCAGAACCGCCACCTGGCAGGGTTCTAGAAGGAAAGCGGTTATTCTCCTTCAGTCGTGTGACATAATAAATAATTCTCAATCAACGTTAAATAAGGGAACTCTCTCATTTTGCAAAGGGGGAAAAAGGGGGGCTCTCTCTCTAAACGCAATTCTCTCTCTCTCTCTCTCAATGCTAATGGCGATTCTCATAGCCTTCTCTCTCTAGTCTCTCTAATGGGGACCTAGCTCCCTCTCCCTAATCGTCTTCCTCAGCATTTCTCCATCATCCCTAAACCCTTCCTCACCGTTCTCTCTCTTGACCCAAAAAGACAGAGCTCTCTCTCTCTCTCTAGACGATTTTGGAGCCCTCTCTCTCTAATCTCTCCAATTGTTCCTCACGGTTGAGCTCTCCCCCAAAACCGATCCCTTCCTCACCGTTCTCCCTCTCCGGCGATGGTGATAACCGTTTCTTTCACTCCGATTCTCCCCAAATCCGTTGACGCCACCTTCCCCTGTTTCAGACCTTGAACCCGTCTACTAGGTCTCGAATCCATTACTTCCGGCCGAGCTTCCATCATCTCCGGCCGTCTTCATAACCTCCGCCTAGTTTATTTTCGGTGGTCTTCACATATCCCTTTTCCAGCCATCGGTCCCACATTCGATCTCTATTCATACCCATACTCTGATTTCCAGCCAACAATCACCGGTGTTCATGTCCGATTACAGCTGCCTGTGAACAAAGGGGATCTTTCGAGACTGAAGACCTTAGTTCTTCACTCAGTCTGAGACTTCTCATCCGATTTCTAAAGCTGATTGGAAGGCTTCCTATACCGACGTGGTATAGGAAGTGTGGACACTACAAAGGTAATCCCTAATCTCAATCTTCATCTCTTCTGCTTGTTCATCCCGTGCTATTTCCTTGTTCGTCATTGGCAATCCGTGAATCTGTGATTATATCTGTTTTGCCTTGGTTTATGCTGGTGATGTTTATGTTCTGATCTATATGTTTTAGCTTTACAAAGGTTCAGATTGTGTTAATCTGTGATTTAGACGTAAAGATGAGTGTGATTTATCTATATTCACACTCATCTGAGTGTTGATTTATCATGTGATCTCTATTATACCATGGCTGTACAATCTGCTGTATTTGGTTGCTGATCATATCTTGATCTCCATGTTCAATCCATGAGTCCGAATGATGTTGAGCTGCTTGATTTCGGACCTGGTTGAACATGTTTTGCTTTGGTTTCTGAATATCATGATTGGGTATCTGTTCTTAGAATAGTGCATGTTCTGATGTAGTAATATTGTGATTTGTACATTGGATGCTTAGGTGAGTGTGGATCGTTCCATATCCACACTCATCTCCACACTCATCTGAATATTGATGTTTCTCTGAGGTTTCGTGGCTTATTTCCATCCTCTTGTAATTAATGTTGGCTATTGATTTCCTTTGTAATTCAATTTTGTGAAACCTCTGCAAATGTGTTTGTTGTGTCACGTGACACACTTGACCATCTCAGGTCCTGTGTCACGCGACACATGTAACCACTTTGCAGCTGGTCCATTTCAGTTGTAAGTTGTTTATTTCATTGTAATCTGGGACGTGGCCTCCCGGAGTAAATGGCTCACAAGTTGTAATTCCTCCGTTTATCAATAAAGCATTAATATGCATTTTATTACATATTTTGACACACAAATTGCACACACGTTTGGATGTTTTGGATGTTGAACAATAGAAAGACTCGTCTACGGACGAGGCGTGTTGGGTGAACTCTCGATTCTTCCCAACACATAACCTGACCCCCGAACCATTTTCTCTCTCAAATGGTTTTCAATGTTTCCTTTAAACGGCGTGGCGACTCCTAAAATTTTATTTTATTTTTCGGCGAGCGTTTATTCACTTGGTGACCGTTACAATGTTGGAGAGAGAAGTTGGGTACTCAGTTACTCTGATGAAGTCGACACGGAGCATCTTCTCAATTTATTCTTTCACTTGCAGAGACCATTCTAGCTTGATCTTGCGTAGTTTCTATTTGACAGGCTTGGATCTGGATCCAGATGGATTCTGTGCTCCATGTTTGAGGGACCGAGTCCTGGCATGTCTTGGTATGACCAGGTAAACACGTCAATATTCTTTGAGAAGATCTGTCAGGGCTTCTTTTTCTGCACCAGCGAAGAAACTGCCCACTTGTGTCTCTTTAGGCTCTTGCACTGACCCCAGGTTCACTTTAGTCATAACCTCTTCGGCAACTTGGGCCCGATTGTCCTCTTGGTCGACTACACGCTTTAGAACTTCTTTAATGTATTGTTCGTTCAGTGTGTCTGCTTCTTTATCAAGTGAGTCATTATTAACTTCTTTTAAGTTGTTCGTTAACTTATCAGTTTTTAAAGTGGCAATGAGGGGATAATCCGAAAGGTCAAATTTTCATTTAAGACGAACGAGAATACATTGTTGGCTACATTATCATAGTCTTCCGGCGTGAGGCCGTTGGACGACTCAGAGGACTAGACTTTGACAATGACAGACTCGAAGGGTTTGAGACTAGGTTTAGGGAGATATGGGTGCAGGCCCAGTTTGTCTACCATTTCTGTCTGGCTTGCCCTTGGTCCGGTGAAAGTCACCCAATTTTTCAGTGGCATTGTTGGATGCTTGGTGAGGGTTCGGGGGTCGAGAGGCTTGGCTTCTGATGTCCCAATCATGGCGATCACGTTGTTCTCGGAGCCCAGGTCAATCAGGTTTGGCACCTCCATGACTTCTTCGAAAAGATTCTGTAGAGCGGTTCCACTGAGAGCATCTTCCACAAATTCTGGTTCTTTCTGCTTTGGAGTCACTGTTTCGAATGTGGCCTTGTAGGCTGACCCGAATAGTTTGCTTCCCATGAAGAGTGTCTCGAGCTGCTCCTCTATGTCTGGGATCCCTTTGAATGAGTACTCATGCTGAACTGTGGTGGCAACTAGTCCAGGTAGAGTAGTGATGTCGAGGAATGCTCCCCTTATCGGATTAGCTTTGAGTCCTCTGAAACGCTTGAGGTCGTGTGCCAACTTTCCCATCCTTTCTGTAGTCTATATACTGACTTTTCTTGTTCCTTTCTCATCTTCATCAGTTTCACTGTCGGTTCCCTCAGTTCTGCTGTCGGTTCCCTCAGTTCTGCTGTCGGTTCCCTCAGTTCTGTTGTTCGTTCCTTTGATGAAGTAGCGAGCGAGGTCGAAGCTGTAAGGTCAGAGGTTGGGTGTGCCGTTGTAGGTTCCCCTTTGCGGGCTGCTGCTTTGATGCTGGCGAGCCTCTTGTTTTCCCTGATGTCAGCTGGTGTTGGCACATAACCGAGCCCCTAGACTGTAGTGTGGGTGGTCCTTGGCTTCGATGACTTGGTGTTGGCCTTGTAACCTTTTGCCGAGCCCCAGTCCCTGGATGAAGTTCATGAGTTTCATCATCTTCATGGCAGGAGGGATTTTGTCCCAGAATAGTGGAAGGTCCACGCTGCATATTTGGATCTTGGAAGTCTCCAAGGTGAATCCAGTTAATGCCATATCGTCCCAGAATAGTGGAAGGTCCACGCTGCATATTTGGCCTTGTAAGCTTTCTGGATTCTGTCCCATGATACTGGTTTAGGTGCCTCTGCCGAGAGGGAGCCTATGGTTCACCGCAGTTGTTCGAACGTCAGTGTGCAATAGTGGTTACCAGGACTGAACTGTGTCTTGTTGACCCTCGAGGGGAGGCTAGAGAGTTCTTGGTTCATGCGAACTGTTTCTCTGATCTCTTCACGGTATACTGCGTTTTTCTCCTTCTTGCTGAGCAGACTCATGGAATTCTTGAGTTGAGATAAGCAGTAGTCATGGTTTGCTAACTTTCCTCCGCTTTTAACCCAAATCCGCTCTCTTGCAGCCGAGCCTTTGTCGAGAGCTAGCGCTTGCATTTCTTCCCATGTGAGAATAGCCAACGCTTCTTTGAACCGTATGCGGAAGTCTAGATAAACTTCCATCGGGGAGAGTTTTCTCTTTTGCTTTAACTGAGTGGCGGATATGTCGGAAGGTGAGTACACGGCTTCCCGGACGTCTGCCCATGTGACTGGCTTTTGTCCCAGTTGATCATTTCTGTAAACGAATGCTGTAGTCTATGGAATCTCCCTGAGGAGTTGTTGGAGATGTATTTCCATCTTTCTCTTATTTTTGAATAGACCTTCCTCCTTCAGTTGACCTTTTAGCTTGAGAACACAAATGATCCGTTCCTATCCTCCAGGACCCTTGGGATTCCAGTTTTGTTGACTTCATGATCGGCTTGGAAGAGAATAACTTCATCGTCTTCGTCGTCGCTTTCACAAAGGGCTTGCTTCTCTTGAGGAGATAAGCGCTTATATTCCTCATGCTACTGGGCTAGGTATTCTTTATGTTGTGCCATTCCATCTCCTAGGTCGTTTGGACCATTGACTGCCCTCCCTTGCCAGAGGGGGTTTATTGAGAAGCGATGGTAATCCAGGAAGTTGCCGTGGGCAAAACCTTTGAGGTCGAATTGGTCTAGAGAGGCCTCTAGTTGTCTGTCCAAAAATGCTTGTGACGCTTTAAGGGCTTGGTCCCTGTGAGTCTTCTGAGCTTTGTTTTCGTCCCAGAGGTGATTTTCTTGTGCATCTAGTTCCAGGAGGGCTTTTCTTGCGAGAGTTAAGCAGTCTCCGTAGGTGCGCGCTGTCTAACTGGTGTCTAGAACTGTCATCACATCCAAATATCCGAATGGCAGAAACACTTGGATTATATTGACAAAGGAAGTCATGCTCGGACATTCCATGCGGCCTTCTTTGATCTCGTTCACCAAGAAGTCTGCCCAAATCTGTTTGATCAAACCAACGGGCGTGTTGAATTATGCGATACTGATGGTCTCGTGATCTCGTTCGAGAGCCAAATCTATCAGTACCAGTAGCTTACTGGCGGAATGTCTGGATCCATAGCCGTGATGGCTAGGAATAGGGTTGAACTTGAGCATGTTGATGCTGAGGTGATCTTTCATTTCTTCGGAAGCTTGATCTGTCTTGCTAGGAGCACTTTCGTAGATGTTCTCAGGGTGGCTGCTGGAGGCGTTCTCGAGGCTGATCTGACTTGTAGCAATGTGAGGAGTTTCGTCTCCTTTGTCGATGCCTTCGGCCTTGGCGGCGCTCTTGGCTGTGAGTTTGACTGACGACATGGGCCGGTTGCCACTGGGGCTGATAACTGGAAATGATGATGAGCCTTGAGCTCTTTTGGCGAGGGCCTCATTTACCATGATTAGGAAATCGTCGAGGGTAACTTCCGCATCGCAGAATCTGATAATAAGGACTGGATCCTTGGTTTCGTCGGGATATCTGGAGAAGATGATGTTGGTTACATGATCAGAAGGATTCTTTCTCATGTCCACCATTTGCTTCCATTCGCCGAATAACTGTCTATACTGGACATTAAGTTTGACAATTTCCATGGTATTTGAGCCTTCATCGTAGGTGACCTCGTCGGAACTGGTGTCATCCCCGAAACTGAGCATGTGTATGTAAGGATCTTCCTGCTGATCTGCCGCATCTTCTACTCCGGAGAGTTTTGATTCGTTGCCGCCTGACGATTTAACCCAAACCAAAGGACATCTCGTGCCCCGTTGAGAAGTTGGTACTGCTAGAAAAACTTCGTGTCCTTTGCTTGAGCAGAGGGGCTCGGTGGGAAATTCCGTGTGTAAAACATCCCAGACGACTGCCATGCATTCTTCACAAGTGTGCCAGTTCCTGTTGACCTTTATTGTGAAGACTTCTTCGTCTGGTGTGTCCAGAGAGTTTGCTCGAAGGATGCTGACGAACCTTCGATCGGAGATGGGGGGTTTGTGTCCCTGTATCATTGCGGTATCCAAGGTTTCTTTCCATTCTGGATCCAAGTCTCGGAAATGGCAGTTGAACTTGATGAATATGATTGCTTCAGGATCTTCCTGCTCGAGGGCGTTGACGTGGTTAGCACCTCCAGACTCTGAGGGATTCTGATGAGATTTGCCCCGGTTGTCCTTTTGTCGGTTTGCAGGAGGTAGCCCAGGTGCATGGCTGCGGGCACGCTTAGTTGGCATTTCGGCTTTGTTGCCTATGAGGAAACTGTCTCCTCTGATGACCTCGAGATCTCCTTGTCGGTTTTATGAACTTGACACACTGATGGAGAGTAGAGGCTATGGCCTTCATGTGGTGTAGCCATGGGCGTCCAAGCAGAGCTGTAAATTCGGACGGAATGTCCATCACGTGGAACTTTACTGGCACCATTTGGGTTTCGAACCAGAGTTCCAGAGTCACCGTTCCCAGGATGGGATGAGACGTGTTGTCGTATGCTTTGATAGTTCGGGCAGATGGGGTCATATGACCTTCATCGATGCGTAAGGCTCGCATCATGCTGAGGGGAAGGATGTTGACTGCATATGTATCGAAGAAATAATATCCCTCCTTTTGTCTAAACCTTTTGGCTACTAACCGGACTTTGTCCTTATCTATAGATCCATCTGTCTTATACTTCCTTTTAAGGATCCAATTGCAACTCAACGATTTGCATCCTGGAGGGAAATCAACCAACTCTCAAGTATTATTATGCATAATGGATTCTATTTCACCATTAATTCTTATTTCCAGAACGGACTATCCATACCAGATAAATCTTCTTTAACAGTAGCTCATTCGTTTTCTAACATATATGATAGAAAATCAGGATCAAAAGACTTTTCCACTCTTGCCCTCTTAATACGTCTAGGTCCTTCATCTTCTTTTTGAGATGGACCACTTGTAGCTTTATAAGTCTTACTAGAACTTGAATCTTTCCTTTCCTTCACAGGAAAGATATTATCAAAGAATGACGCATTCCTTGAGTCTATCGTCATTCCTTCATTCATATCAGGAATGTCCGACATGTGCACTATAAACCGATAGGCACTGATATTACTCAAATATCTAATGAAAATGCAGTTGATTGTATTTTGCCTGATCTTGACTTGCTTTGGCTTAAGTACTTCAACCTTATCTAGACACTCCCACACTTTAAGGTATGTGTAACACGGCTTACGATTATGCTATAATTCGTAAGGAATCTTATCAATTCCTTTCTTAGGTATCTTATTAAAAATGTAGTTGGACGAGAGTATGGCTTCCCCCCCCCCCCCACAAGTTTTTGGGTAAGCCAGAGCTTATTAACAATGCATTTATCATCTCTTTAAGAGTACGATTCTTGCGTTCAACTACTCCGTTAGACTAAGGTGTATATGGTGATGTCGTTTGATAATAATGCCATATTACCATCATATATCTTCAAACGACACTACATATTCTCCTCCTATATCGCTTCGAATCTTCTTGATCTTTACATTAAGTTTATTCTCAACTTCATTATTACAAGTCTGGAAATCCCCCAAGGCTCATCCTTACTTTTCAATAGATTTATATAGCAATATCTTGTGCAATTGTCTATAAAAGTAATGAATTACTTTTTCCCATCTCGAGTTTGCACATACTTTAGATCACATATGTATGAACTAACTCAAGAGGTGTCGTGTTTCTTATTACTAAGGGAAATGACGTCTTTGTCATTTTTGCTTCAACGCAAATTTCACACTTGTCAGTAGAATCGAATTTAGACATAAGAATAAATTATTGACCAACTAACTTCTTAATTGTATTAAAATTCATGTGACATAATCTAGCATGCCATAGATTAGGACTATCTAACAAGTAAACATAAGAAACACCGTTATTCTTCACCTTCGAGCAGTAAGCATTCATTACATTCATCTTGAAAAGGCCTTTATCAGGGTACCCTTTTCCAAGGAACATACCATTCTTGGCCAACACAAAGTTATCCGACTCAAACAGTAGTCTAAATCCAGCCTTGCTCAACGCGATCCGAAAACCAGGTTCGTACGAATGTCTGGGACATGCACCACATTCACGAGAGTCAGTTCTTTGAATTCATCTTCAGCACAATCTAACACCTACACCAAATATGGACCGAACGTTGGAAGTGGGAGAGTTTCCTATGTACACCTTCCTTCCATTGATGGGAGTGTAGGATGAGAAACTCTCCTTATTTTAAGTACGCCAATCCAATTTGCGACCTTTATTAGATGCATTTTAATCTAATAAAATTGCATTCATGGGCATTTTGGTAAATTCCCGGTCCATTCCGAGACTTCCGGAAACATTTCATAAGTTTCTCGTGAAGGAAGTACTTTTCAGTACTTTGCTCATGCTAAAGGACCTACAGGGAATAAACCTGTTTTGGACCTTTTGGGTATTTACCAGGTTTTGGCGCCAGAAACGGTTGGTGACACCTTGTGTCACGCGACAGATCGATGCATGGAAAATGGTTACAGAAGGTCGTGCAACACCTTGTGACCATCACCTGCAGCCTATAAATAAGACCCTACCCCTCTCAGAAATGGATCCGAATTTTCACATGCTGTTACTCTGCCAAAATAGGAGCGTAACACACATACTACAAACACACACCTCTCTCTCTCCTACCCAAATCCACCTTCAATTCCCCCCAATTCACTCCAATTCACCCATCACCACTTGGATCCTTCATCCATCAATCCTTCCAGCTCAAGCAACCTCAGAAGCAGTTGTAGAAGGGTTCTATACCAGCCTTGGTATAGAATTCATGGAATCATCAAGGGTAACCACTCAATTCCATCTCTATCTCTCTCTTAATCTTACCATTTTCATAATCCAAGCATTTTATCCTCTTTGGGTTCAGTAATCCGACTCCATCTGTCTTGATTACTGAACCCCAATCGCAATCTCTCTGTTTAATCATTGTGTTTTGAATAATTGAATGCTTATGGTTTGATCATTGGTGGAATTGATATTTGATTCCCAAGGGAGTGTGGATCTAAACATATCCACACCCCCTTTGTCGAATTGTTGTTAATTTGTTCATTTCGAAGCTGAATTGGTTTATTGTTTAGATTTGTGTTGGTTTCTGGTCATTCTGTTGTTCATTTGTCAGATCTCTGCAGATGGACACCTTGTGTCACGCGACACATCGTGCCTGGGTGGATCCTGTGTCACGCGACACATCCAGCCAGGCACATCCTGTGTCACGCGACACACTTTGTCTATTTGCAGAGATCACTTTCCTTTGTAATCTGTTCTGATCTATTGTAATTGGGATGTGGCCTCCCTAACCAAATGGCTCACAAGTTGTAAGATCTCAGTTCAAATCAATAAAATTCATGGTTTATCACATTTTTTCATTATCATTGCTTGCACACACTTTGGATTATTTGGATGTTTAATTAGAAAGACTCGTCTACGGACGAGGCGTGTTGGGTGAACTCTCGGTTCTTCCCAACACGTAACCTGACCCCCGGACCCATTTTCTCTTTCAAAGGTTTTTCAAAGTGTACCTTAAAACATGGCGTGGCGACTCCTATTTTTCATCATCGAAAACAAATTTTTCGGCGAGCGCACATTCAGTGGCGACTCCGCTGGGGATACACTTTTTGAAAACCTGTTTTTCAAAATTAAGAGGGTCATGCTTTCATTCAATTAAACATCCAACATATCCATCTTTGTGTGCATCCTTGATGATCTTTTGTGGTACATGCATTTTATTGCATTGTGAGACTTGTGAGCCTTTTGTGGCCATTTTGTTGTGCTCTATTAGTGTGCTTTGTCCCTTGCCATGGAGAGGCAAGGGCTAATTTCATTTGCAGGTTCTGGTTCAGTGATTGACCTGGTCGTGCGACAGCTTTGTTCTATGCTGTCCTGTGCCACGCGACAGGATTGGTCACTGAACAGTCTTCAGATGCTGGTTTGAGGGCAGTCCCTTGAATCAAATTGCGCAGTTGATTGTTGTACCCCTTGCTCCCTGTGAGAGTGTGTGTTTTTTTTCCTTTGTTTTTCCTTTTCAATAAAAAAATAAAATATAAAAAAAAATTTGTTTTTTCATAAATAAAAGAACATAGTCATCCGCACACTACTCCACATAGATTTAGAACCCTCGGGTGCGATTGACGGCATCGCGGACGGCCATGAAATTCGTCTACGCTTGAGCGCCTGAAATCAAACATATCCCCCTATGTAGACACCCCATTCTGAACACATCGGATCATATTTATACCACTCTAAGTCTTGCTTTGAGTCAAGAAGTAGAAATCCACCATTTCGTCATGTTTCGTTAAGTTTTGACTAACCATCATTAGTTTGGACTAAACTGCATACGAGATAACGAGGAAAGGATAGAATTGTCCACAGGAACAATATCTCGCCGCGAGATGGCGTGTCTCGCGCGAGATATCGTCCCTCTGCAGCATGCAGAAGACAGTTTTCTCATCGATTTCAACCTCTTTTCGGGATAAGATTTTATCCATCCGGCCAACCAATAGAGTTTGGGGTCCAGAACCTTCTGAAAGGGTTTTACCTCTCCACCTCTACCTATCCAACCCCTATAAATACTTGGTGACTTCCAAGGATCAAGGGGGAGACCATGAACTTTCACAACACACACATATTTTGTTGGTTTCTTTCCCTGAAAGAATCCTACAAAATCACTCCTAAAAATCACCTCAAAGTTTGTTTGTTAACCTTGTTGATAAACAAACATCAAGATCCAAGTCAAGGACTGAGGCGAAGCTCTGTCCATATCAAGATTCGATTCTAAACTTGAATCGAAACTCTGCCCAAATCACCTCACGCAAGGTAACCCCTAAATCCCTTTCTAATTGATTATTAGAGTGGTATAAATATATTGAATCTAGGATCGGCATAGAGCCTCTCCAAATCATGGGGACGGTCTCGAAGCAATCGATTCTACATTCTGTTTAACCCCGTTAAATGGATCTTTATTTGTTATATTTGAAATCGTCTTATTTTCTCTGAAAACCTCTCTTTTCTTTAGCAAGACCAATCTCCGGATTGGGTGGAATGGATGCTCCTTGACCTACCCATTCCATAACCTAAGCCCCGAACCCAATCTCTTTCAAATAAATGGTTTTTCTATGTCTTTCAAACGAATAATATAGGTGGCGACTCGAAATCAATCACAACGCTCACAGTGGCGACTCCGCTGGGGATTTGAAATTAAGAGGCTTAAACTTGCGTCAAAATTAAAAGAGAGGTTTTCAAAGAAAATTATTGTAAATTCGATTTTCTGCTCTCAGATGAGGCATATCTCGCACGAGATATCCTATCTCGCGCGAGATATCGCCTCGGCAATCTGGTTGTTTTCTGGTTTCTGCCGTTCATCTCATAGTTCAAGACGAGAGCCGAGCACGCAAGGGGGATCCCAGAATTCACTATCTGCAGAGTTCCCGCATCTTAAGGCCTCCCTTAAGATGTAGAACTTGAATCTTTATTTCATTTAAATAATTGATTATTATTTATAAATTGCGTGTGATTGGGTTTTATTTAATTAAAGTCCGATCCATTGGGGATTCGGGAGTTGTAAATTAATTTATTTATCTCTCTTTCTCTCTCTTTATGTGGAACTACGACGGCCTGAGTCTTCCTAAATTGGAAGAAACGTAGGCAACCACTTGGTGCGGCCACTATCTGTTTTCCTTTTGATTTTCAAAAAAAAAATCTCTATTTTATCTATCACCTAGACTGACTATCACACACGCGCACTCATGATATATCTGTCATTGCACTGCATACCCTCTATAAACCCGGGACCCACACTAAGGACGGATGACGGTAACCACCTAGTCGCCGGTCTCTCCGAAGTTGGACCATCCCACTCCGCGTATTCAATCCACTTAGATTGTCATATCGCGGGGAGCCTAGCCTTCCAGCCCTGCATCGCCACATTCTCATGTAGATTGTCTTTTTAGGATCACTCCGTGACCGGTCGGTTTTGACTCGGTGATCTTTTCTTGTTTTTGACCAAAACAAAGCCATGTAAAACTGACAATAAAGAAGGACTCGGAAAAGTCCCTTCGGAAAAAGTCCCTTCGGAAAAAGTCCCTTCGGAATGACCCTTTCGGATGTCCCTTTGAAAAAATATATATACATATAATCCTTCGAAAAACGATCTTACATGGCTTTGTTTTACAAAAATCGGATTGATTGCTTAGTCGTTAGGTTCTGATAAAGGCCTTAGAAACCCCTCAAAACGGATTTTCCGTTCCGACCAAAATTTAGGTCTAATAAAAATCGACTTTCCGTGTGATTATCTCGCGCGGGACTACATATCTCGCGCGGGATAATGTATCTGTTTACTGAAGCTGAGCCTGAGCCATTTAAGCCTGCTTCCGACTCGTTGGGGCAAGATTTGATCCTGATATCCCTCTGCACCTCTTCTGTCAGCTTTCCGAAGCTACTCAACTTCAAGACTCCCAACACAATGTCTACGGAAAAGTACTTCGTCACTAAGAGAGATCTCAAAGAGGAATATTTGCGAAGGATGACCAAGTCTCTTGTCGCCGAAATGGAGCATGTTGGGGGTTGGAGGGAAGCCTTTGATTTACCTTCCACCCGCATTGCTAGGGATTTCCGAAAGATGGAAAGTGACTCCGACAGTGGACGATCATCCGTACAAGAGGAGCTAAGTGACATCAAAACTCAACTTGCCAAAGCCCTGCAGCAAATTAACGACAATGACTCGTGGCATCACATGGAAGAATCCATCCAAGCTGAAAAGACAAAGATACTGATTGAAGAGCTCGAGGAAGTCAAGAGCGAACTCGAGACCATGACCCAAAAGTGTATCAACCTTGAAGCCCACATTGAAGATGACATTGATGAGAGGGTCAAGTATTGCCTTAATACTCTCTACCGTGACCTCAAAGAACAAATGGAAGCAGAATATCAGTCTTGCCACAACGTCTTTGTGCAACACTACGAGAACCATATTCGAGACCTTCACAATCAAATGGCCAAGCGAAGGAAGGGAAGGATTTTCACTTACTTTGGAGGGATCCCTCTCGGTCTCATCTTCAGAGGTCTTCATAAGGATGGAGTGATGAAGCCAATGGAGGGCTACCAACCCAAGAGGGAAGGCCGAGCTCCACACCTCTATTGTTTCTACCATCAATGCTATGGCCACCACACCAATGATTGTTTCAACCTGAAGAATGCAGTACAAGACTTAGTTGATAATGACACCATCAAACTTGCTCCTAGCAGTGGTGCCCTTGGTTGGATTAAGAAATGAGGGCTTCCTTTTCCTTTTTCAGTTATTTACTTTTAGTTGCAAAAGAAACAGTTAGTAGGCTAGTTTAGCTTATTTCCCTTCTCAATTTTTTGACTACACCGTGAATGTCATAGAAACGTGCAACGAAAACGATTACTCCAAGGCACTTTGGTTTTCTGGAAGCCTTCCTGTCTGGAGAATGATGCTAGCAAAAGGATACTTCCCTAGCTTGGGGCTCGAAAAGCACTTACAAGGGATAACGGAACCACCACCAGTTCCCCCACCTCACATAAAGCATGGCCTAGGATACATCATTTCCATCCACGATGGGGATGACGAAGACGAGTGGGACTTCACTCAAATCAAGTGGGAAGGAACCGCATACAAAGGCTACAGAGACCCAAAGGCCAAAAATTACAACCTCGAGCCATATCGAAAGACACTCAATGGCTACTTCGTCCGGGAAGGGGAAAGTACTCCCTACTTTATCTTTTCAGAACCATGGACTGATGATAAAGGAAAGCGCCAACCGGGCTTTGAAATCTTCAGCGACTGCGATGCTTCTTCAGATGTAACAGAACCTGTCCCGTTAATCCCTAAATATTTGTGGGGCACAAAGGCAAAAATGACAAGCGAATGGGACTTTGTGTTGGGAGAAGACATGCTGCGACAGTTCCAAGACTGTGCGGTTAGAAGACGACGGATCCATGCAATCTCCAAGGGGACGCTCCAACTATTGATTACACAAGACTAATACAGAAATGTGATAAGCCAATTCTAAACTGGCACATCACCGGAGGACCAGTTGTTGATGAAGACTTCATGATCAAAGAGCTTGGTTGCACTCCCCATCCCCGCAGGAAGATAGGCCCAGTAACTTTCACATTAGAAGCAGGCTCCACCTCCGATGAACTCACTTAAGAGGAAATCGAGGTGGTGGCTGAACATGTATTCCCTTACTTCCTTAATGAAAACTTTGATCTTTCCGAGTACCCTGAGATTGCTAACATCGTGAATGATGAATTAACTAATAATAATCAATATAACGAACACGTTAATAATGAATCATACGATGAGATAGATCAAGAAAACGAACAAATCTTAAAAGAATTTGCTAAGCAAGTAGGTCGTTGTGGAAAGAATGGCCATGTTGACGATGAGGAAATGCAAACGGTTAATCTTGGGACAACGGAAGACCCCAGAGAAACAAAGATCGGCAGCTTCTTCAAGGGGGAAGACAGAGAAACCTTGACGCATCTCCTCAGAGAATATGTTGACGTCTTCGCTTGGTCCTACAAAGATATGCCTGGGTTGAATCAGTCAGTTGTAGAACACAAGATACCGCTGCTACCCAACGCCAAGCCAGTCAAACAGAAACTGCGCAGAATTAAGCCGGAATGGTCAATGCAAGTGAAAGAGGAAATCATGAAGCTCTTGAACGTAGGGTTTATCAAAGTGATCGAATATCCGGAATGGCTAGCAAACACGGTACAGGTAGCCAAGTCAAACGGGAAAATACGAGTCTGTGTTGATTTCGGAGACTTGAATAAGGCATCCCCTAAAGATGACTTCCCGCTACCAAACATAGACATGTTGGTCGACGCCACAGCCGCATACGAGGTGCGCTCATTCGTCGATGGCTTCGCAGGGTATAACCAAATCCTCATGGCAGAGGAGGATCAGCACAAAACAGCATTCACCACACCTTGGGGAACGTTCTGCTATACGGTCATGCCGTTTGGTCTCAAGAACGTCGGGGCTACCTACCAAAGGGCAGTCACGACACTATTCCATGACATGATCCACAAAGAAATAGAGGTATACGTGGACGACATGATTGTTCACTCAAAAGGGACGGATGGTCAGCACTTCAGAGATCTCAGAAAATTCTTCAATCGACTGAGACAGCACAAGATGAGACTCAACCCCGCCAAATGCTCATTCGGAGTGGTCAAAAGGAAAGTCTTAGGGTACATGGTCACAGAGCGTGGCATAGAAGCAGACCCCGCTAAGATAAGGGCTATCATCCAATTAAAAGCTCGGTCCAACGCCCAGACAGGTGGATCGTCAACATAAAAGCCCGGTCCAATGCCCAGACAGGTGGATCGTCATCAGAAAAGCTCGGTCCAACGCCCAGATAGGTGGATCGTCATCAGAAAAGTCTGGTCCAACGCCCAGACAGGTGGATCGTCAAAAGAAAAGCTCGGTCCAAATTCCCAGACAGGTGGATCGTCGAACCAAAAGCCCGATTCAACGCCCAAACAGGTGAATTGTCATCCTCAACAACAAAAAGCCCAATTCGGAGCCCAGAAAGGCAAATCGTCACAAAACTGACAGGACTCAAAGGACCGGAAAGGTAAGCCTTTGTTTTCTAACATATTTCCCGCAGGTTCGGATCTCAGATAGGCGAATCTTCAGACAGACAGGTATATTCAGAATTGGGTCTTGATTTGATTCCTCAGTATGAATTTATCTTTCAAAACAAAATCTCCTCGATTTTTAAAATAATTTTCAAAATACCTAAAGCAGCCTTTTCGTGTTTTGGAGTCGAACTACGTCATGGTCTGATTCTCCGATAGAGATTCGTAGGAAGCCGTGCGGCCCGACCATCCCGATGTTCAGAATGATGTCTTTTCTATTGACAACATGACTTCTTCCATAAGTCTTGTCGCCAAGGGGCTCTGTAGACACCCCATTCTGAACACATCGGATCATATTTATACCACTCTAAGTCTCACTTTGAGTCAAGAAGTAGAAATCCACCATTTCGTCATGTTTCGTTAAGTTTTGACTAACCATCATTAGTTTGGACTAAACTGCATACGAGATAACGAGGAAAGAACATAATTGTCCACAGGAACAATATCTCGCCGCGAGATGGCATGTCTCGCGCGAGATATCGTCCCTCTGCAGCATGCATAAGACAGTTTCCTCGTCGATTTCAACCTCTTTTTGGGATAAGATTTTATCCATCCGGTCAACCAATAGAGTTTGGGGTCCAAAACCTTCTGAAAGGGTTTTACCTCTCCACCTCTACCTACCCAACCCCTATAAATACTTGGTAACTTCCAAGGATCAAGGGGGAGACCACGAACTTTCACAACACACACATATTTTGTTGGTTTCTTTCCCTGAAAGAATCCTACAAAATCACTCCTAAAAATCACCTCAAAGTTTGTTTGTCAACCTTGTTGATAAACAAACATCAAGATCCAAGTCAAGGACTGAGGTGAAGCTCTGTCCGTATCAAGATTCGATTCTAAACTTGAGTCGAAACTCTGCCCAAATCACCTCACGCAAGGTAACCCCTAAATCCCTTTCTAATTGATTATTAGAGTGGTATAAATCTATTGAATCTAGGATCGACCTAGAGCCTCTCCAAATCATGGGGACGGTCTCGAAGCAATCGATCCTACATTCCGTTTAACCCCATTAAATGGATCTTTATTTGTTATATTTGAAATCGTCTTATTTTCTCTGAAAACCTCTCTTTTCTTTAGCAAGACCAATCTCCGAATTGGGTGGAATGGATGCTCCTTGACCTACCCATTCCATAACCTAAGCCCCGAACCCAATCTCTTTCAAAAAAATGGTTTTCTATGTTTTCCAAATGAATAATATAGGTGGCGACTCGAAATCAATCACAACGCTCACACCCTAGCGCGTTATAGGTGGTGCCACACTTAAAGCTTACCCACGGTTGTTTTTTTTTTTTTTTTGATACAACATTTTAATCACACTAAAATGAATTGTTTTTGAAATTTACAATGGGCCTTTATACCTTTCCCAAAACCTTCCACCTTGTGGGCATGCTGCCAATGCAACATGGTTTCATGTGGGGACATGTCACTCTCGTGACGTGTTCAAACGAGAGATCATGCCGCATTGTCACCATGCACCGACGAGAGGTCATGCCGGATTTTTCTTGGAAATTCTTCAATAATACCCGTTATGTTGCCCAAATTTCCCCAGGAATTCGGACCACTCGTCCGTCTTGCATAGTGCTTAGGTCTTGGTTAGGTATCATCACCTATTATTAATTTCAATGCAAAGCATTTGGTGTAATTTGACTGTTGCGTCCCTAGGTTTCCCCAAGGTGTAGATTGCGTAAATAAAGGCTTATCCTTTCCCAACCATATTTAGGATTTAAAATACCGATTTATACTTGAGCATAAATAAATTGTTTGCGCGAGTCCGTCCTTCTTTTCCTTTCCCTCTCCCGTACTTCCTCAAAGTCTTCTTCCTTCACCACCTCATAAATCCATATCTACCCTCTGTAGCTGCAACAAGTTGGGTGCGTGCTCCGGCTTCCAGTGTTCGTTTGATTCTTGTCTCCAAAATAGTTGCAGTTCTAACGAAGCTCTCACCTGTTCTGATATTCGAGATGTCTGGTGCAAAGGATATGTCCTCCGCTCAGTCTGGAAGTCCTTTTACTTCGGGTTAGTTGGATATGAATGATTTGTCCGTGATAGAGTTACGAGCTACTCTTGAGGCTGCCATGGTTCATGAGTGCAAGGCCCAATTGCTTGCCCAAATTGCTAAGGCTCGAGAAGAGGAAGCGCACACTAGGTTTGTGGAAGCCATGCGTGTCTGAGGGATCACAGTAATTCGTCACGAAGACGGATCCTACGAGGAAATCATTGGTGCTATCAACGTTGAGCAAGGGGCTGAAAATGTGATGAAAAGGATAAATGAGAATGAGCAAGATAAGATTCTTCCTCCGGCACCTCAAGTGGTCCAAACTCAGATTCAGGATGGACAACCGATCCCTAATGCTTTTAGTTCTCCTAAACAGTTTGGGTTGCAGAGTCAGTATCAGCAAGATTCCCAAGGATCATGTCATTATGTGAACAGCCATTTCAACCAGAAAGGATCACTGCCATTCCATGCTGACCAAACTCCTCTTCAAGGAAGTGTTTCTCAACCACCAATGAGTTCATATGGCTTCAATTCATCATCTCCGCAAGATCAACGTTCAGGACCAGCCTCGTACGTAACCGTTAATCAAATGTCTTTCATTCCTGCCGTGAATCATATCCAGCAAAGGGCGCCAATACCCGGGTCCTCTCCAAAGATAGCTCAGATGGAAAGGAAGAAACAGTACTGGGGTGATTCGGGAATGCCTATGAATCAATTCCTCAAGGTCTTGGTGAGCGGAGGACTGGTTCAGCCACTAGTCAATTATAGCCCTCCTCATCACAACATAAAGCTGGACCCAAGCAAGTATTGCTACTATCACCAATATCCTGGCCATACCACTCATGAGTGCAGACAGTTGAGGGTGATCATCCAGGAACTCATTGATGAAGGGAAGATCGAAAAGGGCTCCCATGAGGAAAGTGGTGTTCGAAATCGTGATCGGTTTCCACCTCACAAGCAGCGAGAATTTGATGACCTTGAAATAACAACTGAGGAAGCCTTCAACGGGTTAGTGAGAAGAGGGATGATCAGGCCACTTGACAATTACCATCCTATCAAACCCAATCCGGATTTGGATCGTAGCAAGTATTGTTACTATCATCAGTATCCCGGTCACGTCACCAACGACTGCGTTCCTCTAAAGCTGCTGATTCAAAGGCTGGTTGATGAAGGCAGGATTGAGAAAGCTCCTCCCAAAGTGGTTGCCAATCCTCTTCCACAATTCCAAGGATCTCCCATTTGAAGAAGTCAGTCAATCAGTCATCGTAGGGTCTAGATTGTCTGTCAGGTCATAAATAAATGTTGGCTTTGAATATCGAGTCTGTTAAAGTCCATTATGGGCTAGTTTTTGCTTTAAAATAATAAAAATATTTGTTTCTATTCTTGCTAGACTCGAGACATCACTTGCACACCCACGTTACACTTAATTGAAATTGTTTTATTCTACATGATCACTTGTGCTGCTCAATTACTGATGCTTTGAAATGATTAATATTTAAATTGATCGGAGTGAGAAAATTGACTGATATCTTTCTCAAATTGGGGCTTGCCAACTCCCCATCTCTCATCTCATATGCTCACATTTCTTTTGTCAAATTTGTTTTGGTCAAATTTCAACAATTAGATTTATAAGAAGGGAAAAGTGACTAAAGTGATATGAATCTAGGTACAATGATCATCGTATTAGATAGAAATAGGCACAAGTGGTTTGTTGACTAGGGAAAGCCCTTGAACAACTTGTTCGCCGGCACAAAACCCCGGGAGGATGTGGCTCCTACCTTCACCAAAAGTTTACTAAGAATTCACTGATGATTACAAAGCTAAGAGCATATGAAAAGGGAGCTTAGGCTAGTGTCGTACGTGTGTGTGTTTACAGTGTCTGTTCCCCCTTTTTATACCTCAAGAAATAAACTAAATAACAATAAGGGCCTTAAAACTCGGAGAAGTGGTTGATCTTGAGAGACATATCCGCACTTGTTGTTGATGAAGAGATAATGACGAGATTTCTTTGGAGAAACGTGGGTGGAACCGGTCTTCGGCATGTTCCACTAAAAAATAGGGAAACGTTATGCGACCCAACTGCGAGAGGTCCAAGTGGTAAAATAGAACAACTCAAGTTGTTAGTACCAAGTTGTTAAGTACAAGTTGTAATCACATTATTTGAAAAATGTAGGGCCCAACAATTGCCCCCAAACTTTTTGAAAAATGAGGAATAGGAAGAGACAAAAGAATTCAAAAAGTTTGCCCAAACAAGAAGGAAAAGAATGACGGTTTTTTTAAAATGGGGACCAATGGATGCGACGGTTAAGGAAAAAGGTTTTACCTTTTAAGAAGGTCTCAACCACTTTCTCTTTCATTAAATAAAAACTCTGCTCCAACTCTCCCTTTCAACAAACGTAGCTTTCGAAAGATTTTACGGGAAGAAGAAGGAGAACCGAGAGAAGGCGATTTTCGGAGAGAATCAAGTAAAAATTAGTGGTGAGTTTCTTCGCTTCCTTTTCGGTTTCACTTTCGATTTCTTGTTTTTCGCTTTGTAAAAAATGGGGAAAAGGAAGGCGGTGACTTTATTTGAAAGTGGAGAGGGTTTACTGAGGGTTTTTGACCCAAAGTATGTTAAAGAATCTGAAAAGGAAAAGTGCACCATCCCAGTAGTTAATTTAGAAATTATCAAGAAAAACCATGCAATGGCCTTTGAAACCGAAATCTTTACCCACCATAACCTAACTCCCGAGTGTTTCTCCCCGATTGGGTGTGCTTTCTGAATACCCGTTCATTATTGGCACGAGGTTTCCTTTCCCAACTTTAATTACTCAATTCTTCGTATCTACCAAACTTAACTACGCTCAACTTACGCCTCAAGGTTGGAGGAATCTTCAAACCCTAGTGAGACTAAACGCGAAACGAGTTAGCCATCGGTCTAGAGGAATTTGCTTTTACGAATGAGTTTAGGAGTTTCGGTTTAGGGAGGTATGGTTTTAGGGTTAGGGTTGGTAGGAAGCCTTTGTGATCGACAATGTTGACAACGGCGATAGAGGGTGGAAGAACAATTTCTTTTTTGCCAAGAAGAGCACCCTGGTGAAGGGCGTGGGTGCCAACTTCAAATGGAGGTCCCAAGGTAGTAGGCGGTTTTTCTATTTTCTAAGGATGACTTTCAACAATGTACTAACTATTTCTCCAACTTTCTTTTTGGCCTAGTTGCAAAATTGGATGTACTTTTTCCCTTTAAGGAAGACACGAAGAAAGAGTGAGCAAGATCTACGACTTGGAACCTTTATTGAGAACTTTTAAGGCACTACCGGTTCTATTTGTTGCGAGATCCTAACGAAGAAGTTGGTCGAGAAGAAGCCCGAGGCAAACCTTGAAGAAACTTTATGCGAGCACGCTCCAATGTCTACTGAGTTAATCAAATGTTTTAAATTTTTGCCTATCTCCAAGTTGTTCTATTCTCTTTAACTTGTTATAACTCTTTATCCTTTTTTGTAGCCGCTCGCTCGAGGGAGCTGTTAGTCTTGCTTCTCTTCTTGCCCGGGCCGGAGCGAAAGAGTACGGCCAAGCGGGATGGAAAACCCCCTACCCCTGTATGCGTAGTAGCTAGTTCTCAAGTGGTGCATCCAAAAGAAGGGGGATGCAAAGAAAAGGAAGGCTGGTGGAAGTGGAAGCCACGGATGAAAATAGTGAAATGGACCTGGAGAAGTTGGGAGAAAAATTTAAAGCTATGGTTGAGAAGGTAAGGACGAAGGAGCTTTTAATTTTATCAACTAACTTGGATAATCTATTGACATCTTTTTGGTGCGGGAACTTATGGCCCGATTGTGGCTTATGTTGATGTTCTAAAGATCAAAGCGGCGAGATTTAGTCACGAAGGCTGCGGAATCAAAAAAGGAGGCTAACAAAAGTGCAAAGGAAGTGGAGAAGGCTGAAAAAAGAGGCAAACAAGCATGCCGGCGAAATGGAAGGTTTGAGGAGTGACTTGAACGTTTAGGAAAAGAGGTAGAGACCATTCGTCTTTGAGAATAAAGCTCACATGAAGGAGGCTGGAGGTTGCGAGAGGGGGACTTTACTTTTAACGCCACCAAAACTCTGCTTTGGAGACCCGCATTCAAATGATTGAAGAGTATCGAAAAAGGACGGGCCTCGGCTTGGAACTTGGAGTATGAAAGGAAAGTCTTGGCGGACCACGTTGGGGAACCGGCGGATGAAGGAGAGGTGAATTCCGCGACTCTGGAAGCTACGGTAGATGATGCTCACAAGGAACTAAACATCATAGTGGCTACCCCAGCGATCAAGTGGAAGGTGTAACACCGGCGGCGGCGAGCGGGAGGTTTAAAAACACTTTAAAACTTTAAGTATTTTGGATGGGAAAAACAATTTTTTGCTTTGTGTACCTCTGTTGGTACAACAAATGGGGAGTGTCCCTTTAAAACAATGTTTTTGGTTTGTAATGGTTCATAAGAACCGAGACAATTTCTTTTGGGGGTACTAGGTTGGTCTAGTACTCCAAGTTTTTTAGGTTTTTAGGGACTTGTTTGGCCTAACCAACTTGTCCTTTAATTACGAAAAGATCTTTTGGAAAACACTTAAGCTGTTTTTAGCAAAGTAGTCTGTGTCTCCAAGAGACGCTTGTTTGTTCTTTAGATAACATGTAAATGTTATAACCGATAGGTAACATGAAAATGTTACAACCAAAAGTTCACAACTTGAATAAAGTGTGAAAACGTGCGCCCGGGCGAAGGTGTCAAAACCTTAATTCGTAAGAAAAGATGAAAATCTTTTAACCATAAGTACCTTGATCGAGGTAAATCGTTTGAAGGGATAGAACAAGTATCGGCCGTCTGGCGTGTCAACAAGTTCTATACCTCTCCGGCTAGAATTCCAACATGTATCGGCCGTGCGGCGTGTCAACATGTTGAAATTTTCTTCTTCGAGTTCAAACACGTATCGGCCCGTGCTTGGCGTGTCAACATGTTTGACCTGCTCCTGCTTGAGCCTCAACAAGTATCAGCCGTACTGGCGTGTCAACATGTTGAGACTGTTTCGTTTGCCCAAGTTGCACCTTGCAAAACAGATTTACGTTAGGGTTGGGCGTTAGCGTAGCTAACGCCCCTCCGACGCTCAAGTCGGTAAGGATTCGATAAGAGTAAAAATTGAAACGTGTAATTGAACTTGACATAAATTCTAAACCGTACTGAGGGGTCTAGTTATAAACAACTAGACTCACATGAAATAGAGTTTCAAGTGGATTGCGTTCCAACTTCTAGGGATTCTGTCTCCACTTGGGGTTGACAACCAGTATGCACCTTTGCCAGCTTCAGCATCGATGAGATACGGGCCTTCCCATTTGGGAGCTAGTTTACTGCATTCGGTTCTCTTGTATTTTGAAAAACTTTTCTCAAAACTAAATCACCAACCTGGAATCTTCTTATTCGACATTCTTGTTGTAAGACACGGCGATTCGGCTGGCGATAGTTTGCCATCCTTATCTTGGCTAAATCCACGATCTCATCAATTGTATCTAAATCTTGAGTTAGCGAGGTTATTTTCATCTTGAGTCAATAAGCCATACCTTCTTTGTGGGGATTGTCACTTCAAGCTGGAATTACGGCTTGACTCAGTACACTAAAGAATAGGGGTTCTACTGTTGCTCCTTTAGAAGTGGTTCTATACGCCCAAAGCACAAGTGGTAGTTCTTGAACCCACTTGCCCTTCTTTTGATCCAGGCAGCTTCTTCAAGTTGTTGATAATCAACTTGTTACTAGATTCAGCTTGGCCATTAGCTTGAGGATGGACGGTGTTGACATGATTAACTTGATGCCCCGGCGAGCACAAAAATCTCTAGTCTTCTTACTTATGAATTGTGACCCGTTGTCACATATAATTTCTGACGGCACACAGGCTTGCTAATGATATTTTTCTTTAAAAACGATATTACCTCTTTGTCTCGACTTGTACATAAGCTTACGCCTCGATCCACTTTGAGAAATAATCGGTTAGAGCCAACATGAACACTTTGCCTCAGGGAGCTTTGGGCAACTTGCCTACAATATCCATGCCCCACTTGCATGAAAGGCCAAGATGAGACTATAGGATGTAGAGGTTCGACGAGAGTTGGTGCAAGATGTTCTTTGTGTCTTTGGCGGGCATCACACTTACGTACATAATCCATGGCATCTTGACGCATGGTTGGCCAATAATATCCCGTCTTGAGAGCCTTTGATGCTAACGCCTTTCCTCGAGAATGATTCCCACATACTCCTTCATGGATTTCTTTGAGCACAAGTTCAACTTGCTCATTTGTCTACACATCTCAAGTAATGCCACAAAAGATTTCTTGAACAACACATTATCTATTAACACGAAAGTTGAAGTTCGAATTTTAAATGATCTAACATTTTTAACATCGGGAGGAATAGTTCCAAGTTGAAGGAACTCGATGACGGGTTGGGTCCAAGAAGGCTTAGCATCTTGTGCCCCGGTAGGTGGAAGAACCACTTGAGTTTCTTCAACTTGGTCTATCGCGGGTACTTAACATAAATAATGGGGATATTAGTATGTAACATTGATTTGCAAGTTGAACCCAAGTTGGCCAAGGCGTACGCCTCCGCATTCTCTTCTCTAGGGACTGTTCCAAAGAGAATGATAAAAATTTGAAGCTAGTGCTTTAACATGTTGGAGGTACGAGTCATCTTGGAATGCTTTGCCATATAAGCGCCATTAAAGCGGTTAGCTAGTAATTGAGAGTCAACAAATACATTTAAATGTGTTATATTCAAACTTAAAGTGTAGTTAAACCCATGATTAGGGCTTCATACTCGGCTTCATTATTCGTTGCATTAAATTCACAAGATACGGCTTGTGGTATGATATCACCTTGAGGGGATTTTAGGACTATTCCCAAGCCAATTCCCTTGGAATTTGAGGCTCCATCTGTAAATAGTGTCCAAAATCTAGGAATAGTTTTACCTTCAAGTTCTTTGCACTTCCAGTTCTACCTCGAGTGCAAACTTGGGTGAAGTCGGCTACGAAATCGGCTAGGGCTGCGATTTGATGGTCATTCTTGGCTCGTATGATATGTCATACGTGCTCAACTTGACGGACCACTTGGCCAATCTACGACATCTCTGGAGTTCTCAACACATTTCTCATAGGATAGTTAGTCCTAACGGTTATGGAATGTGTTTCAAAATAATGACGCAATTTGGTAGCGGCGGTAGTTAAGGCTAATATTAATTTTTCTAGATGAGAGTACCTTGTTTCGGCATCTAACAAAGACTTACTTACATAGTAAACGGGATGTTGTTCTCCTTGGATCTCTTTCACCAATCTTGCACTAACGGCGTTTTCGAATCTGACTAAATATAAATAAAGATGCTCACCATGTTCGGGTTTAGCAAGTAGGGGTGACGTCATCAAATATTCTTTAAGTTGTTTGAAAATTTGCCTCATGTTGGTCGGTCCATTGAAAGAGCTTATTTTTCTTAACACTTCATAGAATAACTGCACTTATCGAGATGATTTGGATATAAATCTATTCAAAGCGGCTACTCTACTGTTAACCTTTGCACGTCCTTGATGTTTTTAGGGGACTCCAAGTTGAGAATCGCTTTGATTTGCTCGGGACTTGCTTCGATTCCCCTCTTGGTTACCATATATCCCAAGAATTTACTGCTCGACACCAAAGTTGCACTTTGCCGGATTGAGCTTCATGTTGAAGGCTTTCAAGATGTTGAACGCCTCGACAAGGTGTTACGCATGATCTTCAATATGTTTGGACTTTACTACCATGTCATCTATGTAAACCTCCATTGTCTTGCCAAGTTGATCTTTGAACATCTTGTTCACCAATCTACGGTAGGTTGCCCCTGCATTTTTAAGACCAAATGGCATAGCAATATAACAATATATACCTTACGGAGTCATGAATGCTTTGTATCCTCTTGGTCAGAAGGCTCCATTTGAATCTGGCGATATCAGGAAGATGCATCCATGAATGTCAAGATGTCGTGGCCAGTTTGTCTCGTCAACTAGAGAGTCAATGTGAGGGAGAGGGAATGGGTCCTTCGGACGAGGCCTTGTTCAAGTCGGTGAAGTCCACGCATACCCGCCACTTGCCATTCTTCTTCTCCACCACTACAACGTTAGCCAACCATCTCGGGTGCTGAACTTCTCGATCATCTTGGACTTGGCGGCCTCTCAACTTGACCCTTATGATCGATTCCTTTCTTGGGCAAACTTCCTCCTTTTACGATGGACGGGACGGATGGTTGGGTCGATGTTCAATTTGTGAGTAATAATATCCTTGCTTATCCTGTCATGTCTTCATGCTTCCAAGCAAAGCGGCATTTCGACTTTCGGGAACTCAATCGGCTCCTCCTCAATCTCGGAGGGTAGGTCTACCCCAACTTGTACTTGGGCCTCGGGATTCGAAGCATCAGCAGGAACGCTCTTCGTATCATGCTCCACTTTGCTTCAAGAACATCCGGGGCCTTTTCTTTAATTGCTATGCTTGCCGAGGGTGAACTCGCTTTCATGTTGACCTTGTAACATTCCTTAGAGACTTCTTTGGTTCCCCTTCAACTTGGCAACACCCCAAGGTGTTGGAAACTTGACGCATTGATGGTAAGTTGATGGTACGGCCTTCATGTTGTGGATCCAAGGTCTTCCCAATATAACGTTGTACGAGGAAAGACATTCAATCACACAAAACCTTTCCATGGAATTCATACCCTCTAGATAGATGGGCAACTTGATCTCTCCCACCGTCTGTTTCACCTCACCGCTTGAACCCTACCGGTACGGATGAGTTTTTCACAACTTCGGACAAAGGAATACCCATATCTTCAAGAGCATGAGTAAAGATAATGTTGGCCAGAGCTACCACCGTCGATCGGGATTCGCTTGACTACACGGTTGGCAATGCATACGAACAACTAGACCATCATGATGAGGGTCCAAGGTGTTATCTTTATCTTCATCTTCAAATGAGATGATGTGACCATCTGTGAAGTCACGGTGCCTCGCGAGCAATTCGATTGGTCTTCTTTAGAGCTCTTGGCATGACGCTTGGCGTGAGTAAGTCGTGCCACAAATATGGGACCCACCGAAATGACATTCACCACCTTTGTGGGTGGAGGGTGCAACTTTTTCGGGCCTAATTTGCTCTTACGAACCCGGTTCTTTGGACTCACTCCGACCCTCTTCTTGCCCAACAAATCCTTGAGAAGACCCTTGGACAACAAATGAGCAATCTCCTTCCTCAAAGCGAAAGCAGTTCTCGGTGGTATGCCCGAAATCTTCATGAAATGCGCACCACTTGGACTTGTCCTTCCAAGTTGTTATTTGGTCATTCTTCTTGGGCCATCTCGCTTTATCTCCAAGATTTCCCATGGCGCATAAGATTCTGCAATGTCCACGAAACGGTATTCGAAATCTGTGGATAATCATTATCATCTCCTTCTTGATCATCATCTACAACATGAATTCTAGAAGGTTCGGTTTTAACGGGGTTTGCCTGTTGGACTTATAGTGATGGGAATCCGATCGTGCGTCGGAAGGTTCAAATAGAGGAGTAGGAGTCCTCCCGGTTGATTTCCCTATTGCCAAGCTATCTTCCTCCAATCGGATGTAAGGCGAGGCCACAGTTACGATTTCTTCAAGTTGTTTCGCGGGGGTCATCACCAACTCGTTGTAAAACAATGAGCTCTTCTTCAAGCCTATGCGGAATGCCTCCGTTCTTTGTGGACACGTCCAAGTTGGGTATAGTCACTTTGCCTCCTTATTGAACTGTGCAAATATTCTTTGAGACTTTCATTAAGTACATTTGCACAATTCTATAAAGATCATTTGGTCGACTTGTCGAATGCCCTATTGCATGAAAATTGGTTAATGAACATGTTAACAAGTTGAGCATAAGAGGAAATAGAGTTTAGAGGAAGTCTGTTAGCCATTTTAAGGCTGGTCACGACAAGGTTGAGCCAAAGCCCCTGCAAAAACATGCTTCTACGAACATAGGGGAATACTTATGACATCCATTGACTCACGATATAACAACACATGCTCTGCTGGATCGGTACTCCCATCATACTTCTTCATATGAGGTGCGAGAATTTCTTCGGGATCTCCACACGGCTATCGGTACAAAACGAGACTCATTGTAGCAAGTTGGGAGACTGGTGATATGGCAAGTTGACTCCGAGGCACGCTTCGGAGCAACTCCTTAATGGTTTGCATCTCTCTAACAAGTTGGTTCTCTGCAAAAAGAGGAGCATTACTAACCGGAGGTGCGAAAGTGTCAAAAGTATTGAAGAAACTCCCTGTTTGCCCCAGTGGGGGAGTAGCATAGGTGTAGCAAGATGACAGCACGGAGTTGGCTAGGCGGTCGGTGAACCTCGGTTGCTCGGTTGGAATAGATGTCACAATTGTGCTCTCCGCTGGCAAGGTGTTGGACATAGGAATATCTCCAACATGGCTTGGTCCTGTACCTGCACCAAACAAAGATCTAGGAAGTAAAGGTGAAAACGGAGTGGATACTTGAGGCTCAACTTGCTTCCCTTTACGCAGACTATCAATGGCGTTGAATATCATGGCATTAGTATGCTCTGGGCATTTAACGGTCATTTACTTTTTCAACATATCGGCCATCTTTGGTCATTAAGTCAGATTGACGGCTTACGCATTCGGGGACGGATTGCTTGGGGAGGCTGGAAACGAGGGTCGGCGAGTCGGCTTGCCGGATGAAGGATTGGCCATTTCTATACGGATAATCAAAGTTTCCCACAGACGGCGCCAAATTGTTTTGGTCAAATTTCAACAATTAGATTTATAAGAAGGGAAAAGTGACTAAAGTGATATGAATCTAGGTACAATGATCATCGTATTAGATAGAAATAGGCACAAGTGGTTTGTTGACTAGGGAAAGCCCTTGAACAACTTGTTCGCCGGCACAAAACCCCGGGAGGATGTGGCTCCTACCTTCACCAAAAGTTTACTAAGAATTCACTGATGATTACAAAGCTAAGAGCATATGAAAAGGGAGCTTAGGCTAGTGTCGTACGTGTGTGTGTTTACAGTGTATGTTCCCCCTTTTTATACCTCAAGAAATAAACTAAATAACAATAAGGGCCTTAAAACTCGGAGAAGTGGTTGATCTTGAGAGACATATCCGCACTTGTTGTTGATGAAGAGATAATGACGAGATTTGCTGGAGAAACGTGGTGGAACCAGTCTTCGGCATGTTCCCTAAAAAATAGGGAAACGTTATGCGACCCAACCTGCAGAGGTCCAAGTTGTAAAATAGAACAACTCAAGTTGTTAGTACCAAGTTGTTAAGTACAAGTTGTAATCACATTGACTGAAAAAATGTAGGGCCCAACAAAATTCATCGTTCTTCGCTCAACGAATTTACATTAATCTTTCTCAAGTAAGCTTAAGAAAGCAATGAAGTCTTGATCTTGTTTAGATCATCCGGTATGGACTGCAGTTGAAACCCTTCACCCTTAGGAGAGCCATTACCTCACCCTCACTAAATAATATCACTTCATTTCAAGATCGGCATGTTTGAAACCCGTCTAACCATCTCCAAAAGAAAAGGGACTATCCTTGAGGCTCCCATAATGCAAAAGAAGATTGACTGTCTCCAAGCTCTAGAATGACGAAATGCAATGATTCATCCTGGGGACTAGCTAAAATTCTCTCAAAAACAGAATTGAAAAAAAAGAGAGAAGAATAAAAAAATAAAAAAGAGATATAAAAAAAAATAAAAAAAGAGGAGAAAAGAAAGAGAGCCTAGTCCCTAGCGATTCTCTCAAAAGCAAAAGTCAAAGGATCAAGTCGTTACTCAAGAGGAGTCTCAGAATGAATAAAGAGACAGCGCGGACGTCCCCTCACCATTGCCTCTAACTAATCCCAAGCCATTCCCTCATTTTCAGGGGATATTCCCATCCCCATTTACCTTGACCAAAACAAATTTGGACCTCTCATTCTTGGAGGCAATCAAATATCCTAGCCTTAGAAATCCCAAACACATCCCTGCAAGCCAACCTCTCATCTTTAGAGGATCAGTCAGCAAAAAGCCCAGCCGACCTCTCATCTTAAGAGGTCATGATATCCCAAATCATCCGAGGGCCGATCGAAACCCCGAAACCCAGTTGCAGTTCCTACCGGATAGCAGTTTCATCCTAACATCTTCAAGAGGCAAATCAAATCAACTCTTTGTTGCTTGCTTAAATCAGGAGCCAAATCCATCCCGGCTCAAAGGATCATCAATCAAAGATTGTACAAATTCAAACCATTCATTCAACATTTTCATGTGAGTATATTCCATTTTCTCCTCCGCAAAACACTTCCCGCGAATGTCCCACTGGGGCTTCCCATCCGTATCCTTCATTGACACTCCAAAGAGACTTGCGCATCAACTCTCCAGATCTTAGAAAATCCGGTCTCCTCAAGGACCGTTCCTATACACTTTCCATCATTCGGAGTTTGATTCTTGATATCAGTTGGTTATCTCCTCTTAGTTAAATGAAATATTTGTTCATATCAGAATTAGTGTTTGAATAACCCGAACATCAATAAAGGGTTTTAAGCAGCCTGGTGATCATCACGAATAAGACAAGTTTCAAGTGTCTCGACAAGTCTTCTTTTCTACATTTTAGGAATATAAAGCTAAACACTGTTTTTCTAACAGCAGGGGCTTCCATACACTTTTCCACACCTTGTGACGCTTATACTCTCCCAAAAGAGTCAAACCCAAAAGCGAGTGTGTCACAGAATTGGGATCCATTCCCACCTTCGAAAGATGTGCCCCTGCACGTAAACATTTCTGAGTCTTGACCAGTGACTGATTGACTGCGGTTTGAAATGATGGGTTGCTTCCTCGGCCATAAGATGATTTTGTCTGCAATAAGGCTGCATTGGATCTTCAAACCGGGGCTTCGTTAAGCTGTTCTCCCAGATTCCCTCCGGGTTTGCCTTGCATCATCAACTGGGGCTTCACCAAGCCGGGATCATTCTCTGCACTTTCTCTGCTACTTGCTGTCTCAGGCACGCGATACACTTTGGTCTCATCAGCAACGAATCAATATGCTGCAATCTGTACTCCCGGAAGCGTCCCCGACTTGCCAGGTTGCACCATATCATCCATACATTCCTCAAATCATCACTCATAAATTTCCCCACCTCATGAGAGAGGGTCCATCCCATTCATCATCATAAACACTTTCGTTCCATACACAATCCATCATAGCACAACTGCTACATACATATCCGCTCGTCAAGCCGTGCAAAATTCCCACTTCCTTTCCATTCCCATCTGATATAGACTTGTGCAACAAAAGATCAATAACGCATAATAAAATTCAAGTCAAATAAAATGCAAAGTGCCTTGAGTGTTGTGTTCTCCCCCCCCCCACAGGGTGCAATAATCAAGTGATCATAATTTAATCATGAGGACTGTTCCTCGAATCACAATCTTGGACAAGGATTCCAAATCTTGCAGGTGGCATACCCCGCCATAATCATCTTCATCAGGCCCATCATCTTCGTACTCATCAGCATCATCTGAAAGAGCCTTAGCTGCCTCAGTCTCTAAGCAATGCTTGTCAAAAAAGGCTTCAGCTGCCCCAATATCCAAGCAATAATGTTCACCAGTCTCGGCGACTTCAAAAAGCCTATTCTGCATGACAAATCACCGAAAAAGACCGTCCTGTGAACGGCCATCCAGCAACTCTTCAACAAGCAGTAGCCCAAGTCCTCTGACAACTACCATTCATCATCAACAACAGTGGTATAAGTCCCTCCGGCAGCTACAACCCTCCACGATCATTAGTCGTAGCATCAGTCCCTCCGGCAGCTACAGGTAAGCACAACACAGGTATGAAGGCATATCTCAATCAATTACTTTTCAAATGATCCCTTTCAGGTCAAGAGACCTTCAAATAATCTTGTTCAGGTCAAGAGACCTTCAAATGATCCCCTTCAGGTCAAGAGACCTTCAAATGATCCCTTTCAGGTCAAGAGAGCTTCAAATAATCTCGTTCAGGTCGAGAGACCTTCAAATGATCACCTTCAGGTCAAGAGACCTTCAAATGATCCCTTTCAGGTCGAGAGACCTTCAAATAATCCCCTTCAGGTCAAGAGACCTTCAAATGATCCCTTTCAGGTCGAGAGACCTTCAAATAATCCCCTTCAGGTCAAGAGACCTTCAAATGATCCCTTTCAGGTCGAGAGACCTTCAAATGATCTCGTTCAGGCCAAGAGACCTTCAAATGATCCCTTTCAGGTCGAGAGACCTTCAAATGATCTCGTTCAAGTCAAGAGACCTTCAAATAATCCCTTTCAGGTTGTGAAGCCTTCAAATGATCTCATTCGGGTCAAGAGACCTTTAAATGATCCCTTCCAGGCCGTGATGCCTTCAAATGATCTCTCACCCAGGTACAGACACCTTCAAATAGTTTCCCATATGTTCAGACTCCTTCAATCAGTTTCCTTCGAACTACGACCGACTTGATTCCCTCCTAGGGAGACGTAGGAATCCTTTCTCTAAAGGTCCAGCCATCTGATCTCCCAGATCATTGTCCAGCCATCCAATCTCCCAGATCATTGTCCAGCCATCCGCCTTATCCCCAACCGCTCATTGGAATTGGGTCTTATTTTATCGGCAACCTCACTTTCTCCAAAAGTGACGTTGCCGAGGGTCTCTGTAAGTACGCCAATCCAATTCACAACCTTTCTTAGATGCATTTTAATCTAATAAAATTGAATTTAGGGGCGTTTTAGTAAATTCCCGGTCCATTCCGAGACTTTCGGAAACATTTCATAAGTTTCTCGCGAAGGAAGTACTTTTCAGTACTTTGCTCATGCTAAAGGACCTACAGGGAATAAACCTGTTTTGGACCTTTTGGGTATTTACCAGGTTTTGGCGCCAGAAACGGTTGGTGACACCTTGTGTCACACGACAGATCGAGGCATGGAAAATGGTTACAAAAGGTCATGCGACACCTTGTGACCATCACCTGCAGCCTATAAATAAGACCCTACCCCTCTCAGAAATGGATCCGAATTTTCACATACTGTTACTCTGCCAAAATAGGAGCATAACACACACATTGCAAACACACACCTCTCTCTCTCCTAATTTTCAGAAATGGATCCTGTGTCAGGCGACACATCCAGCCATGCACGTCCTGTGTCACGCGACACACTTTGTCTATTTGCAGAGATCACTTTCCTTTGTAATTTGTTCTAATCTATTATAATTGGGATGTGGCCTCCCTAACCAAATGGCTCACAAGTTGTAAGATCTCAGTTCAAATCAATAAAATTCATGGTTTATCACATTTGTTCATTATCATTGCTTGCACACACTTTGGATTATTTGGATGTTTAATTAGAAAGACTCGTCTACGGACGAGGCGTGTTGGGTGAACTCTCGGTTCTTCCCAACACGTAACCTGACCCCCGGACCCATTTTCTCTTCCAAAGGTTTTTCAAAGTGTACCTTAAAACATGGTGTGGCGACTCCTATTTTTCATCATCGAAAACAAATTTTTCGGCGAGCGCACATTCACTTATCTACACATATGTGGCGGGTAGCTACAGTGTCTCTCAACCATTCTCATAGGTTGTCTTCCAACTTTTCTAAGTTGGCTTCAAACACCATTACTGCTAAATCAAGCTCATTAAACCTTTCAATGACATTGGCTTGATTTCTGGAGTCGGTTACTTGAACCTTATAGGCCCATTCCAAAGAATTCCACAACTCCTTGGTTATCTCCACAAGTCAGTACTCTCTGTAAAGGGCATCATTTAGCCCACTCAATATGTACATTTTACATATGAGGTTGCCATGATCCCATGCCTCTTTGGCTATTCGCCTTTGCTAGTCGGGATAATCATCTTGAATAGTTCGGTTGTCCTCTTACAAGAACTTCTTCAAACTGTTTATGTAAATAAAAATAAATTACATATTTTTAATCTACATTTGGAGTAGATTAATGATATATTTTTATTTTCTCAAAACCAAATTGTGGTGAATGAGAAATTAATGATCAAACTGAATCTTTTCGTGTATTTCCATGCTTTCCCGGTATGGAGCCACGTCGTTTGGTATAGTATAGCTTAAGGAACTCCATTTAATTATGAATACTTCCTCACATTGAGCGGCTTCTTTCTCCGTCCTAAGTTATGCTTCGAAGCTCTCGCTTCAATATAGTTAGAAGCTCCCGCTTCTTATACTATTTTGAAGTCATAACCATTCTTAGGAGACAAGGTCCCATCTCAAGCAATCAGAGCCTTCTTGTCATACTCGCTCTTTAGGCAGACTTGGTAGTTCCATAATTGGACAGGGATTTCTTTAATTTGTCACTAACTGGAAGATTTATCCGAGCCTGCTAGTCTGAGCGAATATGTTTCTCTGATCATCTAAGAAATTTATTATTTTTGTTGTGAATTTATACTTCTCCCGTGCTTTAAGTCTCTTTAAGAACCCCTATGGAAACTTAAAAGTATAGGAAAGGGAGCCTCCATACGGCTACCTTTTCTAATACGGCGATCTAACCCCATCCCTCCCCCTACTAGCCCAAAAGCGATAGGGGGGAGGATGGGGCATAGAGAGCAAAGAAAGGATGAGGATTTGAAATGGGTTTATGAAATATTTTGTGAATGTGGAAAGCCATATCTCACATTGCCTAGAAAGCACAAAGTAGGAGAGTATTTAAACTCATACACTTCAAGGAGGTAACAATCAATTACTAATCTCCTACCATTCAACCTAGTAGTACATAGGAGCGCATTGGGCGCTTTAGAGGCACACTTTGTACTTTCCACATGCACATCGGTCGATGGGAGCTGTGGAGCCTTAAGCTTTTGAGAAATTCAGTCAAGGTTCGTGGCTCATCTAGCTCGGGTGCAGGTGGGCGGTTCGTGGTTGCATTGGTTTGGACGAGGTGTCGGCTCAGTTCAGGTGTCGTTGGTTCGGTCTGGGTTGTCCAGGTGGGACGGGTTGTGTATTGGGCCGAATAGACACGTACGCTTGACGAGGATTGAACCAAATAGGTACGATGGGTCGAATGAGTGTGTGCTGGGTAGATGTGCCTTCTCGAACTGATATAGGTCGGTTCAGATGGAGGATCCGAGTCTTCTCGAATGGGCGTGGGTTGTGTTTGGTCAAATTCAAGCAATTCAACTTTAAAGAGAAATATTGGGCACAATGGAATATGATAATGTAAATTCAAGATGTAATGACAAGAAATTTAACGAGGAAATCCCTTGAACAACTTGTTCACCGGCATAAAACCTCGGAACAATGAAATATTATTAGTTTGGTGATGTAGAGAGAAAATGTAAGTACAGAGAGTATTGCCAACTGAGCATGTGTGTCCGTGTATACATGTGTTTTCTTGCTTAAATATATATGAAAATAACGGTAGCAACAAGATAAATGTAATCCCTCATATTGCGCCTAGAATCTCGCCAAAAGGTTAATGATGATAGAAATATATGTTGCCAAGTAAATGTGGTTGAAGACTCCCTTTGACTCGGTCTATAACGCTCATGGAGCTTCAAAAACGGTTCCTGTAATATCGCCATTCTGTAATCTTGGCCAGTATGTATAGTTCATCAAGTTGTATTGCCAAGTTGTTATCACAAGATGAGACGTCAAGATGTAACATGTTGCTGTAGGTTTTCTACCCCGAACAGGTTGCTCCGCTCAATCTGGTGCCTTGATTATGATCAGATCGGAAGGTCCAAATTCATCCAATCTGAATTGTGTTTATTCCCTAAAAAGCACCACAACTCTTGGAAAACTATAAAAGGTCCCCTCATATTTGACAATTTCATTCATTCAGTCATTAAGCATTCAATAGCAGCTTAGAGAGAGCATATTGAAGCATAAATTCTTTTCAAGTCAAGAAGTTCCAAACATTCAGATTTGTTCGCCGAAGTCGTTAATTTGGAATGCTTCTATTAACGACAGATAAAGTCGTTGTTGTTGGACTTTTGGTTAAGGCTTCTTAAGGAAATAACAAAAGAGATGAGAAAGATAACGGAAATATAACGGAAATTGAAAAAGCAAACCACAAATAGTCGAGTCTTGTGTTTAACACAATTTCCGTAAGAAGTATTTGCTCCGCACAGGTGCTTACGGTTGAATGGAAAACTCCTCGTAAGATAAAACGACTTCTAGTTATCTATAGGAGCACTCCAAATAAATAACTCTAGCGAACAATTGGCTATTTGGAACTTTGGACTTCAAGGAATTATATGCAACAATATGAAGATGATTAGGCAATGTTAATCTATCTCAAAGAGGGTAGGAAAGGCTCAATTTACTGTGTGTATGAATTGAAATTTGGATGGGGAAGTATATAAAGAGAGTTAAGGGATTTGTTCCTTTTCCCACGAAAGGACACAACTTTTCTGTTTGAATTGGTGACTGTTCAGGATCTGCTCGGCCGAGTCAAGGGACTCGCTCGGCCGAGCACCAAGCTGCACGGCCGAGTCAAGATACTCGCACGGCCGTGTTAATCACACTGCTCGGCCGAGCAAGCATATGCCTCGGCCGAGCAAGCTTGTCCAGAGACTTTGGCCAATTTCTGTGCTTTGCTCGGCCGAGTCAAGGACTCTGCTCGGGCGAGCACATCAAACAACATCAAAACCCTTTAAACAACTCTTGTTAAGTTACAAATCTTTTGTCATTAATTTCTCATTCACCCACAAATGGTTTTGAGACAATAAATGAGTTATATAATCTACAACAAATGTAGATTACCATTTGTAACAAGTTTCGTTAACAAATAACAAACTTTCGTAAGAAACCTAGATCAACGTTAAGTTAAACTTAACTTTTCGTTACCCATTTCCAAAAATTGTATCTTACGAGAAGATTGTAAGTAACCGTTAATACCAGTGCGGGGCAATTACTTTTTACAGAGATTGTGTTCAACACTATGCTCAACTTTCCGTATTTCGATTTTATTTATTTATTGAGTTTAATTTATTTTTCAATTATTTCTTTAAGAAAGCCTTTTTGAATTTCCGTCATATTTTTCTTAACAATCGTAAGAAGTATCTTACTTTTTGTTAAGGAAATGATAGCCGAAAATAAAACACCTTACGTTTGACAATTTCATTCATTTAGTCATCAAGCATTCAATAGAAACTTAGAGAGAGAGCATATTGAAGCATGAATTCCATTCAATTCCAGAAGTTCAAAATATTCATATACGTTCGCCGAAGTCGTTAATTTGGAGTGCTCATATTAACGACAGTTAAAGTCGTTGCATCTTAAGAGATATTGTCAGTAACCATTAGCTACAGTGCGGGACAATTACTTATTATGGAAATTGTGTCTAACACAAGCCTCGACTTTTCGTATTTTGATTTTATTTATTTTTCAGTTATTTCTTTAAGAAAGTCTTTTTGAATTTCTGTCATATTTTTCCTAACAGGATTATCCTAAAATTCCCGGCAAGAAAGCCTCACTATTCAAGAAGGAACTATTGTACTGGATCAAGGGCTTATCACAGATGAAGAGGGATACTTTTAACATAGCATATGGGTGAAATGTCTCTGGTTACTCAAATCCATTTACACTAATTAGGATTTAATAAGGTAGGCAGCCTGATTTTAGGATGATGATCTGCACCTTTTCAGCGTCTCCTACAACGAACTCGTGCCGACTGTTTGTGGTAGAATTTTCACTCAAGACTACACTGACATCTTGACTAGTATGATTCTTCAGCACATCATCTTTAACATGACATCTTATATTAACAACTTGAAGATGCAGGTACATCTGTTCCTATTTTTTTAGGAGATAAATATCATACAAAGACCAACGACCAAGTCAAGCATATTTCAAACACGTTTCTAACGGCAGATCAAGTTATGGCAACGACTCCTACTTTTTAGCAACCTACGATGGATTTTTAGGATGAACCGTTACTTTGTAACCTTCATCTTTCTTTGGGGTATTTAAAGAGAGCTAGGAGTAGGTGCCATGGACGGCAATTTTTGTAACTCTCTTAATACTTCCACTTTGTACTCACTCAAGAAAATTATAAACACTATTGGTTTTAGGTAGGTTTCCTAAAACCTCCCGAGGTTTTATGCCGGATATCAATTGATCAATGGATTTTCTCGTTACATCTTGGTGTCACATCTTGAAATTTCTCATTCTAATATTCCATTTGTGCCCAAAAATCATTCCACTAAAGTTCAGTTTCAAAGCATACAAGAAATTGACCAAAACAATTTGGCGTCGTCTCTGGGAACTTTGGTTTTTTAAGTTTGCTAGAAGGTTTCAAGATGAACAATCCCAGTTCTGGTCAAGTGACTCCCAGCGTTTCAATTGGAGTATCCAGAGCATTCGGAGCTCAAGTCATCAACACAAATGGGACGTTTATAGGCACTTCCTCAACCGTGATTCCTTAAGAGCTGACCTTTGATTTTATCACCAACATGACCAACATGATGGAGTACTTAAAAAATCAACAAGAAACTCAAAAGTACACTAAAGAAAGGTTGTTCAATGCTATCTCCCGTCTTCAAGGTGCATCTGCTCAAGTTCCTGGGCCGTCTCCAGTGCCAAGCACAATCTCTCCCCTACAACCTAGACATTTCAGTTTCGCAGGAGAATCAAGTGCGGGAGGCTCGAGGAACCGCGTAACTCAGTCGGAGAGCATCATCACCAATCCATGCACCACTCTGCCAACCTCAATTCCATCATTTCATACACCATCTTCAGGATTAGCAGGGGTTTTTCCAAATTATGCATATAACTTTGTTAATCCTGATCGTAATCCCAATAACTCGGATGCAGGAAATTATGTGGCTAGACAGTTGCAGGATTTAAGGGAAATGATTATGAATGTTCCAGGAGTTGCATCTCCCATGTATAGATCATCTCCAACATGTTACAATGATACCCGTTTTATACCTGCTATTGCCTATGCTGAATTACCCAAGAGATTTACTGTTCCTCAAATGAAGCAGTACGATGGTACTACTGACCCGTTGGACCATATAGCCCTTTATCAGGAAAATATGGATGTCATCCATATCCCTTTACCATACAAAGAAGCCAGTCTATGTAGAGGCTTTGGATCAATGTTGACTGGAGCAGCCTAAAGATGGCTCACTAATCAGCCTTTGAGTTCTATTCGATCTTATGCACAATTAATTGACATGTTCACTAATCAGTTTTCTTGTAACATGGTATTTGAAAAGCTCACTAGTGACTTATCGGATAACTCAGCAACCTGAAGAAACTCTCAAGGACTATTTCAGCAGGTTCAATAAAGATGTAGTAGACATACCAAACCTAGACATGTCAACATCAACCGAAGCATTCAGGATAGGTCTCAAGAAGGACTCACCATATTATGAAGATCTAGTCAAAAACCCATGCAAGAAACTTGAAGATGTCAGAACCAGAGCTATCCAATTCATACGTCTTGAAGAAGATAGGCTAATCAGAGATAAAAATGCCAAGGAGACTCTTATCTATGAAAGCCCAAGGAAGGCATAATCCTCTCATCAAAAATTTAATAAGGGAAAACCCTACACTAAAACCGAGAACTTTAAAATTGCTTCTGTTGAAGATGCAGTAAATAATGATGATTCTGAACATCCAAGAATCAATGACTATTGCTTTTCTATTAATATTGCAGGACTATTATGTGTAATGGACAACTTGGGCGAGAAAAAAAGATGGCCCAGGAAAAATGAAAAACCAACAGATTGGAAGGATAAGTCTAAAGGGTGTGCATACCATGAAGACTTTGGCCATACTATCGACAACTGTATTGCCCTTCGCAAGGAGATCAGTCATCTATTATCTAAAGGCCATCTTAAGGAGCTGTTGGTCAGGAGGAAAGAGCATGGTGAAGCTAAGGATCCCACTCCAGAAACAAATCTGTCACCCCCATCAGTAACAAAAACTATCAATGTCATCTCTGGAGGCCCAATATGAGAGTCATCCCATCTACATATCATCAGTGTGTCAAGTTACCAGAATCATGGGGTATAATCACACTTAAAGGAATCAGTAGATAGCCAAGGAATGTTATAAGACCTCCATAAAAGCCTCATCTGCACCTCGTCAAATATAGCAATCAAAGATGACATCATATCTTCAACATGTCAAAGTCCTTACAAGTCGTGTCATATCTTTCACCTTTTGAGCAAAGTTCCAAAGAAGGAAAATACAGAAGCGAATGCCCTAACTGATATTCAACATGTCAAGCGATGTTGAAACAATACTATTATGTCAAGTACCCTGCTATCCATCAACTTGAAGACTGTAAGCAAATTGATCCAGCAAATAACAACTGAAATGGCAATCAAGAAACATCTTGGACTCGACCTTATTATGAATACCTCCTCAATAATGATAGAGATTGTGATAATCATTTGGGGGCAAATCGTTGTCATCTAAGGAAAATTACCAAAAGAACCTAGGGGCATGTTGATTGTCAAGTCCAGATGGTACACGAGTCCTAAGGAAGTGGAAAATTATTTATCTCAAACCCTATTTTATGTAAGTCACACTACAAAAAAAGTGATTTTTAGGGACTAGGTATTTTGGGACCAATAACTTGGACAGACCTTAAAACCCACTAAATAAATCAGCCCTCGTGTAATGGGTTTGAAAGGACGACAAAATTGGTCCTTAAAAAAATCACAATAGTAATGATAATAGTAATGATCTATGAATTAAAAAAAAATTGGGAAAACCCTCCCTATTCCAACGCCCACTTCTTCCCCCTCTACTCTCTCGCACCTTCTCCTCTCTCTCTAACGATCGATTATTCCATCTTAGCCGGCCGGTGCCGAGAACCCTAAAAATTTCAAGCAGTCGTTCAATTTCATCTTGTTCATTTTATTTTGCTCGTCTGATTCAAAATTCATTTGCAAAGAGGTATGTCATCTTCTTCCTATTATCACTAACCTCTTTGTCTTTCTCTCGCTCTTTGTATAACTAGGTTTCATATTTGGGCCTAATCCCTATCAATTTTGAGCAGCTATCTTTTGTACTTCAAGATCTGTCGTATGGATCTGTATTTGGCTCTAAATTCAAGCAATTTCGGGCAATGAATCAGATCTTGTGCCTTTTCATCTTGTTCTCTCCTGTGGCCCTAAACCCTAACGATTCAAAGCACTATTTAGTTCCACGATTTTAAAATCACAATGATTTCTTATGGCCGCAGTTATGTAATGCAGTTGCTGTGGCATCTTTACTAAATGCAACATTAGTTATTCCCAGGTTTCTCTTCGGCAATGTATGGAAGGATCCAAGGTCTGTCACTCAATATATACTTATACATCTTCTATATTTATTTTTATTTTTAATTTGTATCAAATATAAATTATTTTCTGAAGAAATAAATGTTCCATTTGATTTTGCAGCCAGTTTGGTGATATATATCAAGAGAAGCATTTCATAGACGTTCTAAATTGAAGGATGACGTAAATATTGTAAAAGATTTGCCTCCCCACTTGATGTCACTCGAGTTTGAATCAACTGGTACTCTAGTATGATATTTGACATATATCATATAATTATATGCTATGAATGCATGCTTTTTTTTCTTCATAACTTGTATTATTAGTAATAAATGGTTAAAGCTGCGTAATTATATTCTCTAGCTCTTTGCCATTTACTGCAGGATTTTGACACCATCTGCAGAGGGGTCCCAACTCTTGTGGCTCTGAATATATCAAGCAATATTATGTCACATGGTATTGTTGAGATGTCCAGACTAAAGAATCTTCGCATTTTAGTATTGAACAATACTGGGATAAACTGGGTTCAGGTCAGCAACATTGTATCAATTTCTTATTTCCATTCAGCTTAGTCATCTTTAGTTCACGTGTTATTCACTTGATTGGAGTGAAATTTTGAAGCCTTCTCAACTGAGAAGGTATTGGAAAGGAGAACATGCTTGCTTGTTTGCCTCTTTATATCTATGTTTGAACATTAGTTTCGAAGTTTACGTTGCTAACAGCGTAAAAAATGTATCCAGTTTGGAGCAACTTCATTTGAACAACAATAAGATAGAACGCAGCTTGGTACGGTGATGATGGTACAAAACATGAACAGGGAAAAGCTATGAGCCCCTTTGATAAAAGCATAGGCCTTTCAATCTACGCTTCTCGCAGTAACTGGATTTTAATATTTTTCTTTTTTCTGATTTTAGTTGAGGGCTTCGTTGATTGTTGTGTGTCACACCTTGTAGGAGGTAATAACATTGAGGATCTGGCTTCCACTGATTTGGTGAATTGTTATCCTAGCTTGACAGTAAGGTTTTCTGATTTGATCCTTCAGACGTTATTGAACTCCTCCATATTCTTGATAAGTAAGATTCCTGCAGCTGTTAATGCTACTACTATTCGTGTCCCAATAGAAGAGTAGTGTTTTACTAATGGACAAATTAAGAAAAACATTGAAAATTTATTGGTCTTCTAAATCATCCCTCAAAACATAGTCGGCTAAATTTGAATTCAAGCAAGGGGGGATATTTGAAATGAGCAATCAACTTTGATGAAGGTTAATACTTAATAGTCAATCTGTTATATTAGTGCCCTTAAACAAAATGCTATTCTTCAAGTGGGACGATCTGAAAAGGAATACTCACCTTTTCTATTGGGATGGAGGGATTATATGTCTATGACTACATGTAATTGACAAGTAGACAAAGTTAAAGTTGATATGGATCGTCTCCAAGAGATGGACAAGAGAGATGTTGGACCTCTAATTTATCATGGACCCTTTTTATTTGTATTTTTTATCATGGACCTGGAGGAAGGCTATTGTTGTTTGTCAAATTTGGCTCACCATTCTTAGTTTTTCTTAATACCACATCTCTTAGTTTGATTTGTCTTTTGCGATGATGAAGTCGGTGGAGCAATATTTAGGGAATTTTCTATCAGTCCAGGCGTCTGCTAGTAAGTCCATTCACCGGAACTGTACTGAGGTAAATATATTGTAAAAAATCTGAATTGTGGAATTGAATTCTAATAACTCATTGTGACCAAGTGTAAGCCAGTTGATGTTAGCCTGCGTAAATCATCTGACATTATTTCTGAAAATTTCTTACGCTTCAGCTGTTATTTGCATGAAAATCTCTTTGCTGTTGTTAAGAATTTTCGGATCTCGTTAAATCTGAATTGTGGATGGAAAATTTTGTACAGAAGGGTACGGAAATCACTGCCCATATCCCAATGGCCCCACCAGGAACCACTGGCCTTGGTGGCTTTAATGTTCCATCATCCAGAGGATATACACTGCGTTCTCATGCTAGTAATTTGAATGTCAGCGTTCTCCATCTCGTACTCACTTTGGAAGTGTTTCCATTGCTAGCTAACCCAAAGAAGTACAAAAACAAATATTCCCTACTTCTATTCTGCGTGCCATTTATGACTCATGTTCATTTTGAAAATTATTGATGCCTTACCATTTATCACTGATGTTTATTTTTCTTTGCTTGTCTGCAGATACGAGCCTAACACCTTTGATCTCGCAGATCCTAGTAAGCTAGAGTGAGTTACATATTTTACACCAATCTTTACCTGTCTAGAGTAAGGTGTCTCTGCTTATAACGCATGCAAATTTTGTTGTAGGTATTGGTTCACTGTCCTGTCCTAGCATATGTCAGACCTTGTTGATAAGGTAGTCTGTTGGAGCACGAGATGTTCTTTTCTTCCTCTCTCTTCCTCATGGATCTTTATTATTGCTGTTGACACACATACATATGGGGGGCACACAGCTAAGATAACTCTGTCCATTCAAATACTCAGTTAAATATATTCTTTACCTTTTTTTTTCATTTTCGTTTTCTTGTCCAGTTTCTTCCTAACATTTTCAATGTGGTTTTAAACTTAATATAGGTATCCACTTTGGCGTGGATCTAATGCACAGAAACGCAGAGGTGAAAGCTATAATTACTGATGTTGTTAATATGTCTGATGAGGAAAGTGAGCAAGAGGAATATGAGAAAGAGGGGCCAGAGGATGGCAGTGAGGCTGAAGATAGGAAGGAAGATGAAGATGATGATTAATGACGCTTTAGTTCTTTAGATTTTACTGAAAACCCTTGCAGACATTTTGATGCAGGAGGTTTTATCCAGTCATTATGCCAGGTAATCAGTATACAAGGATTTCTATCAGAAGTTTCTGTGCAGGAGATACAACAACAATTACCTTCACGTTTCATGACTTCTATACTTGATGGCTATAAACTGGGGTTTGTTTCTTCTGTTCGTACCATAGACTTCAGCTCTGTAGGGATTATGTCCTAAATATTTCTGAGCTCACTTCCATTAGTCTTTATAGGTATAAGTTATATACTCTTTTGACATTGATTTTATTGTAGTTTTGTATTTTTTAATTTTTTAGTTTGAGGCATTTATAAGTTACCGGAGATGTGGATTTAGTGTGGGGTAAGGTAAAAGAGTAACATTAATCTTGCTTTGTATTAAATAGACACATAAAGAGGCTTTGTGCTTCCTGAGATTGTAACTTTGGAAATTGTTTTATCTTTGAATTGACATCACTGTTTGTTTAGATGATGCCATCTTGTACTCCCTGTCCCAAAATGCCAAATTTTGACAAAATTTGGTCCCTAATAATTTCCCCCCAAAAAAATGTTTGGCGCCAAATATTATTAAGGTCGGCAACCTCGTCCCTAATAACCGGTACCAAAAACTATTTGGCTCCAAAAAATTCCCGCAAAAAAAAAAATAAAAAATTATTTTTTATTAGGGTCGGCTAAATCCCGACCTAAATATAGTATTTGAGACGGTGACGGGGGTCCTAAAACTTTTAGAGTCGCATGTTATTTAGGACCCTCGTTTCCCGACCTAAAGGCCGACCTAAATAGTATTAAGGACGGCAAAATGCTTATTTGGGACGGGAAAGTGCCGACCCTAATACCACTGTTTCTTGTAGTGTCAACGCATGTTTAGTATCATTGGGATCAGGTACACATTCTTTACTCATCTTGTTCTTTTATTTCATGTCGTTTTCTTTTATATCTTTCTTGGAACATTACTGACTTAAGCATCGGAGGGGTGTTAGCTAAGCTAACACCCAACCCTAGCATGTTTCTGTTTTGCAAGATTCTATGTATCTACATGTTAAAAATGCGAGATGAACTTCAGAAAATCTATATCACAAGTTGAAGATAGCTCACATTCTAGAATGAAAGGTACATACTTACTAATTGTTTCTTAGATTATACATCTTTTCTAAGAATACCTGTTATTCAAATCTCGCTTGAGCGCACATTTTTTCACTATACGTTAACTAAGTTCTTAAGGTTGTAACATTTACATGTTACTCACAAGTTCTTAAGGTTGTGACATTTACATGTTACTCACAAGTTCTTAAGGTTGTAACATTTTCATGTTACTCACAAGCTCAAAAGGTTAAACACATTCAGTGTTTCATACTATCAAAAGAGTTACTTGATTGAAAATCTAAATGTTCACCTGCTGAGATACCAAAAATAGTGTCATGCCAACATAAACATGACACATCAAAAACCCAAACTTGTATGCCAACAGAGGCATACCAAATGTTTACAAACCAAATTTCTTGTTTTTTGAGGACACACCCTCAATTAAAACTAAGCTAATTGTTTTTTCAGTAATAGTTATAAAAACCTTCACTCTTTTTGGCCAGCTGCCACAATGGTACTTACTTCATTCTTTCCTTCTTCACCTTATTCAAACTTGTCCTTTTCCTCCCCTGCATCCTGCATCTTTGCATCATCCTGGCTAGGAGTAACATCCAGAGCTGGAGAATTAACTTCGTAACCATCCACTTCTTCTACTGTATACATCTTCAACAGGCGGCGTGCTTCCTCAATATTCCATGCAAGATGATTCCCATATTGAAAATCTTGCATCATTTCAACCTTGGTCTCCAGCATTGTTTTCGCAACATCATTGATAAACTTTTCTTTTGCTTCACCTAATTCCTTCAACCGATCAGCTTTAATGGTTGACAACCTATCAGACTGCTCGAACACCAACTTGTTCAACCTCACCTTGCATTCGTTGGCATAAACTTCAGCTTCCTTCTCAGCTTTGATAGCCCTATTACCTTCAAATTTGCATTTCTACTCGAGAATTTTGATCCTGTCAACTCTGATCTCTAATTCTCCAAGTAAAAAAGCTACCAAATCTGTTGCCTACATTTGTAAGCTCATCATATTAAGATCCTAATCAATAACCATATTTTTTCAGAGTAGTATGAAAAAAGTAATTTTACCTTCTTGGATGTACCCTCCACCTTCTTGTTCAATTCCTCCATACTACTCAAAGCAGTCTCAACCTTCCAAACTTCCTTGTTAACAACTTTCACAATTTCAACCTCATCAATTTTCCTCTTCTTTGCTTCAGAGCCAACACTCTTGGGTATGCTCATCTTGGAGGATGAGCTTTCCACCTTAGGATGTGGCGGCTTACCAGTATCAAGCTTGACTTCTTTCTTGATTGCAGCCTTGGCCTTGATTCTGGACAGAACATCATCCTTAGTAAACCCTTTAGTTTGAGAACGGGTCACTGTTACAAACAATGTGGAAATATAAGGTGCAAGTTCAAAGTTCAACATGACAAAAGTTCGAAAATACCATAACGAAACTTACTTGAAGACATCCTGTTGATGCTGGGGTTTGGTGAAGCTATGCTCTCGATTTGTTCGGCCGTGTCTCCCTCTCCAACACTTGTAATCTCAAGATCAACAGACAAAGGTCTATACTTACGAATATCCACTGGCAAACTCAAAATCTTCTTCACATTAGCATACGTATCCTCTTTCTCGGGAAACAACATGTTCAACTTGGCAACTGAAAAATCTAGAAGGTAAGCAACATGTTATACAAAAGTAAGGCAGGGTAAAAGTGATAAGAGAAAAATCAAGGTTATACCTTGAGACCTCCATTTTGTTATCAACTCATCACCCCCCATCCAAGGAATCCTTCCTCACATAAAAGAACTTATTCTTCCAACCTATATCCTGAGCCTTGAAACCTATTACTAAATTATCCGCAGTCGACTTAGCCCTAATAAAGTTATACCTATGAGGGCCATGTGACCTAATTTCGGATGTAAAAGCCAATTCTTCCAAATCAACAGTCAAACCAATTTCAAGGGCAAGTCTATCTAGAGTTTGAAGTATCCTCCATCCTATAGGCATAAGTTGAGGATATGCTAACTTGGTAGCCTTAAAGAAACGATTCACTAATGGGGAGAAAGGGAATTTAAGACCAATGCTAAAAGGTTACTCGAGGAATCTGACCCAGTTTTCAGAAACACAATCGGCTGTAAAAGATTTATCAGGGATCAAGAATTCGGTACCTATAGAAAAGGCATTGTGTTTAACCAAGTTGTCTATATGGATTTGCTTGATTGAACTCTTCTCAGAATTTGACTTGAGAAGTTCAAGGGATAAAATCCTCAGGAAGTACGGGGACATCGACTTTCTTACCCTTACCCATTGCTAAAGACTGAAAAGAAATCAATGAAATTAAGAGAAAAAATCGACTTACCTAAAGGAAACGCCGACAATGGAGGAACCTTTTTGCTTGAATGATTTTTTGAAATCGCCAAAAGAGATGGCTTATTTATGGGAAGTTATAGGATGTTATAAGAACCCTACTCCTACTCAATAGCCACCTTTTCCAAACCGTCAAATCAAGGGTCGCGTCACTTAAATGGTGAACAGTGGAAAGCGTTTTTTGAAAATTTCTGACTCTTTGGCTCCACCTAAAAGATTCAAAATTTAGGGGGCAATTGTTTGGGGTAGAATTTTCACTCAAGAGTACACCGACATCTTGGCTAGTATGATTCTTCAGCATCTTGACCCTTCATCATCTTTAACATGACATCTTATATTGAAAACTTGAAAATGCAGGTACATCTGTTCCTATTTTTTAGGAGATAAATATCATATAAATACCAACGACCAAGTCAAGCATATTCAAACACGTTTCTAACGGCAGATCAAGTCATGGCAACGGCTCCTACTTTTTAAACCTACGACGGATTTTTAGGATGAACCGTTACTTTGTAATCTTCATCTTTCTTTGGGGTATTTAAAGAGATCTAGGAGTAGGTGCCATGGACGGCAATTTTTGTAACTCTCTTAATACTTCCACTTTGTACTCACTCAAGAAAATTTAAACACTTTTGGTTTTAGGTAGATTTCCTAAAACCTCCCTAGGTTTTGTGCCGGAGATCAATTGATCAAGGGCTTTCCTCGTTACATCTTGGTGTCACATCTTGATATTTCTCATTCTTATATTCCATTTGTGCCCAAAAATCATTCCACTAAAGTTCAGTTTCAAAGCATACAAGAAATTGACCAAAACACCGACTTACGAGGATTTTCAGGTTTTGATAGAGGAGCGGGCTCTTCATAGCCTCATTCACGTGAATACTAGATTAGTTGATTTCTTGCACATTCATTTTGACAAGGCTAAGAGTATGATAATAGGCTCTGATATTAACTTGTTCAGTTAGGATTTTGCATTTTAAGAGATACGTCTAAAATGATAAATTTTGCAATTTAAAATAGGGCTCTGATAATCCAATTTCGTCAATTTAAGGTACAAAGTTAAAGTTGATAATGCTAGTCATTTTGGAGTTTTTTGACGAAATTGCTCTCACACTAAAGAACTTTTCACATACCATGCACATGTGACTTTTTTGGGGTTATTTTGATAGTTTTTGCTTGGGCTTCTAGTTAATTTGCACATGAGTAAGGCTATGATCCCCAAATCTAGCCCATGTATTTCTCCTCCGTACATTCCTTATCTCCTGCTCCAACTATCGACCCAATTCCCTCACTTCATTCATTCCAAGTCACGCTTACCCGCCTCCCAACTCCGCCTGCCTCCACCACTTTCATCCCTGCCCGCTATCGGTGACGAATCCAAAATTTATATCCAATGTGGGCCAGAAAAATTATTTCATCCTGTAGCGTTGTGAAGGATTTCGAATATCTCCTTTTTATTTATCTTTCGAGTCGCAACCTATATTATTCGTTTGGAAAACATAAAAAACCATTTTTTAAAGAGATCTGGGTTCGGGGCTTAGGTTATGGAATGGGAAGGTCAAGGAGCACCCATTCCACCCAATCCGGAGATCGGTCTTGCTAAAGAAAAGAGAGGTTTTTGAAGATAAAAGGATTTCAAATAAAAATAAATAAAAAATCCATTTAACGGGGTTAAATGAAATGTAGGATCGATTGCTTCGAGACCATCCCCATGATTTAGGGAGGCTCTAGGCCGATCCTAGATTCTATGGATTTATACCACTTTAACAATCAATTAGAAAGGAATTTAGGGGTTACCTTGCGTGAGGTGATTCGGGCAGAGTTTTGACTCAAGTTTAGAATCGAATCTTGACATGGACAGAGCTTCGCCTCAGTCCTTGACTCGGATCTTGATGTTTGTTTATCAACAAGGTTGACAGACAAACTTTGAGGTGATTTTAGGGGTGATTTTACAGGAATCTTTCAGGGAAAGAAACCAATAAAATGTGTGGGATTCTGGACCTCTGAAATACTGGAAGTCACCAGTATTTATAGGTGTTGGAGAGGTAGAGGTGGAGAGATAAAACACTCCTAGGAAGGTTCCAGACTCCAAAATCATTGGTTGGCCGGATGGATAAAGTTTTATCCCGAAAAGAGGTTGAAATTGACGAGGAAACTGTCATCTGCATGCTGCAGATGACCAATATCTCGCGCGAGACACGCCATTCTGCGCGAGATATTGTGGTCTGTGGACAATTCTGTCCTTTCCCCGTTATCTCGTATGCAGTTTAGTCCCAAACTAACGGTGGTTAGTCAAAACATAATGAAACATGACGAAATGGTGGATTTCTACTTCTTGACTCAAAGCGAGACTTAGAGTGGTATAAATATGATCCGATGGGTTCAGAATGGGGTGTCTACAGAGCCCCTCATCGACAAGTCTTATGGAAGAAGTCATATCGACGATAGAAAAGACATCATTCTGAATATCGGGATGGTCGGGCCGCGCGGCTTCCTGCGTATCTCTATCGGAGAATCAGACCATAACGTAGTTCGACTCCAAAACACGAAAAGGCTGCTTTAGGTATTTTGAAAATCATTTTGAAAATCGAGGAGATTTTATTTTTGAAAAGGTAAATTCGTACTGAGGAATCAAATCAAGACCCAATTCTGAATATACCTGCCTGTCTGAAGATTCGCCTGTCTGGGCTCCGAACCTGCGGGGAATTATGTTAGAAAATAAAGGCTTACCTGTCCGGTCCTTTGAGTCCTGTCGGTTTTGTGACGATTCGCCTGTCTGGACTCCGAATCGGGCTTTTTGTTGTTGAGGATAATGATTCACCTGTTTGGGCGTTGAATCGGGCTTTTCTGACGACGATCCACCTGTCGGGGCATTGGACCGAGCTTTTGTGATGACGATCCACCTGTCTGGGCGTTAGACCGGGCTTTTTTCTGTTGACGATCCACCTGTCTGGGCATTGGATCGGGTTTTTTTCTGTTGACGATCCACCTGTCTGGGCGTTAGATCGGGCTTTTTTCTGTTGACGATCCACCTGTCTGGGCTTTGGACCGGGCTTTTTCCTGTTGACGATCCACCTGTCTGGGCATTGGACCGAGCTTTTCTTTTAATGACTCACCTTTCTGGGCCCTGAATCATGTGGACTGAGTTGATTTTTGGATCACTTGGTCTTCGGGCGACTGGTGCCGTACCGGACGATTGTACGGGTGTCACGTTTGGCTCATTTCGTGACTTGCAGTGCCAATTTTTCCACGTTTCCTTGCTAGTGTATCATTTTTAAGGGTAAATGTGTCAAAATTTTGAATTTTGACGTTGCGTAGACGCTTATTGTCGAGGACAATTTTGTCAAATTCCAGAAGGCATATCTCGCGCGAGATAAGATATACCGTGCGGGATATCCACTGTCGGGGCAATATATAACAGCAGCTGCTATTTTAATTTAAAACATCTTTTTTTTCAAATTCCCTCCCTAGCTCGAGCCAAGGCAATTTTCTCTGCAAATTTTCGTGAGTTGCTTGTTGATTCCTCCCTCCAATCAACTCTCAATCCTTCCTCCCTCCACAATCAATGGCTCAAGAGAGAAAGAATCCGATTTTGGGGAGTTATTTGTTTGGGAAAGATTATCCTCGCGACGACCTCACCTTTGATAGGGACGCGCATATCTCTACCGCTGTTCGGGAAGGCTTGGTAGGAGCTTCTCTCTCAATTCTTGTTTCTTGTATTGCATTGAATTTGAACCCATACTTTTTTTATTTCAAATTTCATCAATGGCAGTTTTTTTGCTTTTTGGTTAGAACTTGGTTCTACCTTGCATGTTTTGTTTTCTGTTAAATTTGTTGGATGCTTGTTGTTGCATTGTGTGCGTATGAGTCCCTACATATCATGGATTGTAGGAGGGGTTGATTCGGGTCATCAATTGCATCTTTGGGAAAGCTTTTCTTGTGCGCATGCCAAGTGTTCGATGAAATGCTTCAATGAAGATTTTCTTCTATTCCTTTGAATTTCTGACATGGAATGATTTCTAACATTGTTCTTTTGCTCTTTCTCTATTTTGCAGATGTATAGGCCGACGAAAAACTGTCGTGGGAGCCCAAAACTGGCTAGGGCTATGTGGGACAAGATCAAGGACCTAAATGGGGTTCGAGCTAGGATGGCCCAAACGGGGCTTTTGACCTTTGTTGATAACCTTCAGGGGATGAGACGGACTCCCTAAGTCCTTCAGGCGATCAGGGAAAGGTGGTGGGATACTACTCACACTGTGCATTTGCGCTTCAGGGAAGCCACTATGACTCCGACGGACTTCCTTGCTATCACGGGGCTAGAGTTCACCGGCGAGCCCCTTTCGAAGACTGCGGGTTATAAGCCTGCGAGCCCTGCTGTGTGGAGGCAGTTGATTGGTTTCGCCCCTAACAAGGTTAAGGGGTTTGCTGGTGAGTTATCTCCTCTCCGGGGTCAGATTGAGACTTATGCTGAGAAGCCGAATGCGGACACCGATCGTTTGGTGCGGGTGCCCTCTGGTATATTCTTTCGGAGACTATTTTTGCGAACCACTCTTCTACGGCCCGTCTTTCTCTTTTGGGTTTGTTGGTGAATTTGGATGAGGTGAGGACCTATGACTGGGGCTCAGCGGGGCTGGCCTTCTGTTATCACACCATGGACGAGGCGTGTAGGCACACCAAGGATACCCTGTTGGGGTATTCTTATGCTTGGGAGGTATGCTCTTGATTCTGTTTCTGTCCTTTGTGTATACTCTTTGTCTGTATTTCATATTGAATCTGCTCTGTTTTCTTGTGCAGATATGGGGCTATGTTGTCTTCGGGTTGTACAAGTTTGAGTTGGAGAGCCGGACCCCTTTGTTCCCGGATATCAGGAGGTGGAGTCACCCTAATCGGAGTGTTGATGAGGAGGAGGATCAGGAGTGGACCCTGACGGTTGCAGAGGCGCGAGCCATGCTGGACACCTTTGAGTATGAGCGGCTGGGCCTTTATCCATGGACCTTGTTGGAGCGGGAGGTCCACCGTGCTTGGGATGCCACTGCGATGTAGAGGATGTTGGCATCTCTGGAGGGGGATACCATGTATCTGGGCGAGCGAGTCTTCCCTCAGCATGGCCGGGGTAGACTGCCATATAGGGTGCCAGCGGATCCGCCGAGGGCAATGTACCCCACCCACTATATTCCTGATGATGGTTATGCTGCTCTTGTGGTGGGTTATGCGGCTATGACTCGTGTTGTCCAAGGAGCCTCTTATGCGGAGTTCCTGCCTCGACTGATGGGTCCCCTTCCGGTGGGTGCCAGGTGATCGCTTGCTCGTGGCTCTATTTCTGCCTCTGCCTCAGGTTCGTAAGCCCCTAGCACTTCTTCCCAGTCTACTGGTTCTTTGCCCTTCATGCCAGATTTCGGCCCTCTGAGCTACACGTACATGATGGGGAGTATGCCGATGATGGGCCACATCCCGACTCCGGATCATATTCCCGAGGGTTACCGTCTTCCGCCTGATGTCTCCTCGGTATGTTTCTGTTCACTATTTCACGTATTCGTCCATATAAGTGTATATGTGCGACTTCATATGAGCATTTCTTTTATTTTGTTATCAGGTCACTATGTTTGCGGCCGATTACAGCCGTGGAGCAACCAAGATGGCGGGACTGATGGCCCTGGTGTCGGACCTGTCTGAGAGGCTGTTCCAGAAGGCATCTTTGGCGGCTTCGACGGTGGCCTCTGCGGTGACTCCGACTTGTGGAGCCAAGAGGTCGAGGAGGGATGGTAGCCCTCATGGTGGTGAAGGAGGAGGTGCCGGCGGCTCGGGTGATCTGATGGCTTGACCCCCCTTTTCTCCCTATTTGCTTTCTCTGATGATTTGTAAATATTGGCCGTGTGGGCCCAGACAATTTTCTTTTCTTTTTGGGTACCTGTTAGCAAGTAGATAACACAAAAAACATGATTTTCTTAATTCCTAATCCTAGGTCTAATTAGTTAATTTTTTAACTTTCTCAACTTTCCGTGGTTGGAAATGGAATGGCCATCTAGGCCACAATTTTGAGCTTAATTTTGGTGTTGCACTATACGTTGGGAACTGTATGTGCAAGTTTTTCGAGACTTGCTTCGTCAAGTCGGGGCTAGATCGTTATTTGTGCAGAACTGTTGCTGTTTTGCCGTGGCGATGTATCGCGCGGGACAAGGCATCTCGCGCGAGACACGCTACCCAGGCAGAATCCTCTTCCTTCTTTGAACAGGATTTTGTCAGTTTTCCCTATAAAAACACCCTGTAGTCCGGCCAGATAACTCATCCTAGCCTTTCAAACTCTAGAGATATTCTGTTAGGGTGAAGTTCTTGTCTTCTTTTTCAACCCTGTGATCCATGGCTTCCAAGGAGATCGTCCCAACGTCCATGATTGTCGATGATTTTTCTTTATCGTCTGAAGTGGTTGAATCTTTCAAGCAAGCATCAAGAGATTTTGTGAAGTCGTTTCGCAACCGATCTCGCAATAAGTTCATAGCAAAATTCGGATTCAGAATCCTCTTCACCTTGAAGAACCTCCAACCGGATTAGAATCTTTTGCAGGGTGCTGCTCGATTTTGGGATCCCTCTGTCCATCTCTTCAATTTTTCTCTTAATGAGATGGTGCCTATTGTGAAGGAATTTGCCATTATCTTGGATATGCCTTTGACTGGTGAGATTGTTGTTCCTAAATACAATAGGAATCATTCAGAGGCCTTGAATGAATTGATAGGGATCCCCCTTGATACTTGCTATGAGTTGGTTCACCACAGGTGGGTAGATTGTTCTTCTTTTCCTGAGCAATTCAGTGAAGATTCAGATGATGATGCCTTTCATGTCTACAAACGGAACTTTCTGGCCCTCTCTCTTTTCGGAGATGTTTTGTTTACATGCAGGGATGACTTGGTTGACTCCCAATTGGTGGAAATTGTTCTGCAAGCTAGGAAACGTTCTAGGAACATTATTTCGCTTATTTTGGGTGAAACCCTGCATGGTCTTGATGAGCTGCATAAGATCGGTGCCATGACTCAAGGGAGTCCTCTTCTATTGACTATTTGGCTTAGGGATCATCTCAAGTTGATAGGTCCCCCGTTGGAATATTCCCCGTTCACATATCATACGCGAAAGTTACTGATCAAGGATCTTTCGGTGGATGAATGGGCTGAGTTGATTGCGAAGACTGAAACTGCTGATATCCTTTGGTGTCCACCTTATTGGAGGTTGAACAAGTATGTTGCCAATACCAAGGGTTTTGACAGGGTTGTTCTTCCGGGTTTGCGAGATTCCTCCTTTTATTTTCCCAAGCGGGTGCTCCGTCAGTTTGGTCAGCAGCAGGACACTTATCTTTTCGAAGGGGCCTCTCGTGATGTGTCTTATATTGGTGTAGAGTTTGCGCGAGTGCTAGCTCAAGCATGGGGCGAAGGAACTAGTCGGGACCGCTGGTCAAACCTTCGGGCTTTTAATGCAAGTGTCTTTTTATCTGACAAGTATTTGGATTGGTTCCTTCATACCGGTCACCCTAGTGTGGAGAAGATTGATGATCTGCGGCTTTCACTGTTAGGGGATTCCTTCGTAGCTAGCAGCATTTTGAGAAGGAGTGAGGCTCAGTCTGATCCTGCTAATGTACGGACCGATCCAACCCAGGATTTTCTTGATGGGGAGTGGTACGAGAGGCGAGGTAAAGGGATGCCTGGAAAGACGCAAGCTTTAGATAGGCCCAATGTCTTCAAGAGGCTTTCGGAGTCTGTCTTTAATCGTCTCGAGGGATGTTCTGCTTCGAAGGGTCCAAAGTGCAAGAAGGATCGCGAAGACAGTGGTGATCATGTCCGCCGGCCTACCAAGTCAATGAAAGGCTAGATCTTAAGGAGTACCAAGAGATTGCTTTGATAGATCAATAGTTTTATTTTATTAGTAGTTTTTTTTCAAGATTGTTAGCTTATCAAATCAGTCGTTGTGGTTAGGATTTCCCTTTTGCCGTTAATAAAATGCATTCGATTAATAAAAGGACAAAATTAAATTTATTTATTTGATTAGACCGAACCCGAAGGCTGCCTACGTTCCTCTTTTATAGCAATTAAATAAGAGGCTCAGGTCTAACGTAGTTCATTTTTTAGAGAAAAAAGGACAAGATACGGCTTCAGGCCGAGGGGTAATCTCGCGCGAGACAAGGCCTTTTTTTTATTATTCACACCCTTTCTTTGCCTAGACTGCCCTTTCGGATTTTTCAACCTAGCGGGCTTCTTTTCTTGTGCAAGCTCTAATTTTTGCCTAGGCCGTCCCCTTCGGGATTTTCAACCTAGCGAGCGATTTTCTTTTTAAGAGGCCAAGTCACGCGAAGTATTTCTTGAGTTTGTCCATGTTGACTGGCTTCGGTAGCTGATCTCCGTCTAAGTCTACCAGCTGAAGGGCTCCCCCAGAGAATATCTTCTTTACGATGTAGGGTCCTATCCATCTTGGTCCCCATTTGCCTAGTGGGTTAAAAGGTCCAGGACGATGTTCACGGAGAACCAGGTCGCCCACTCTGATGTTCCTTGTCTTGACCTTTTTGTTGAAAGCTCTTGCCATTCTTCTTTGGTAAGCTTGGATGTGCTCGGCTGCTTTCAGCCTTCTTTCGTCTAGCAAAGCTAACTCTTCGTATCTGCTTTCTAACCAGTCGACTTCATTCACTTGGTTTTCTAGGAGAACCCTTAGTGATGGTATTTCCAATTCTATTGGCAAGACAGCCTCCATTTCGAATGTGAGGGTGTAGGGAGTCTCTCCTGTGACTGTTCGGACTGAAGTGCGGTATCCCCACAGTGCGAAGGGTAACTTGTCGGGCCAGTCTTTCCCGGTGATTGACATTTTTCTGATGATGGTTTCTATTGTCTTGTTTGCAGCTTCAACTGCTCCGTTCGTCTGAGGCCTGTAAGGAGATGACTTGTGTCTCGTGATTTTATACTCGGTTAGGAGGTGATCGGTTTCCTTCTCGAAGTGCGAGCCATTATCGGATATCATCTCTTGCGGGACCCCGTATCGGCAGATGATGTTGTGTTTGATGAATTCTGCAACCTTTCGGGCATTCAAAACTTTGTAGGAGGCGGCCTCGACCCATTTAGTGAAATAGTTGATGGCTACTAGGACGAAGCAATGCCCATTGGCTCCTGTGGGTGTGACCTTTCCAATCACGTCTATCCCCCATGTCGAGAAACGGCCAAGGAGAAGTCATAAGGTACAGCAAGGAAGGCGGCGCGTGCTGAAGGTTGGCGTGTATCTGACACTTTTGGTATTTCTTGACCATTCTGGTACAGTCGGCTTCCATGGTTAGCCAAAAGTACCCTTGTCTGATGATCTTTTTTGGCGAGCATGTTTCCGCTCATGTGAGTTCCACATATGCCTTGATGAACATGGTCCATTATTTCTCGGGCCTCTTCTTCGGTGGCGCAAAGGAGGTTTCCTTGGGAATGCTTCTTGAATAGGCGGCCGGCTATGATGGAGTAATTAGCGGCCAATCTCTTAAGGGCGATCTGAGTCTTCGGATCTGTCTCAGGTGGGATGGTTCCATCTAGGATGAAATTCCAAATATCCTGGTACCATGGTTTCTCTTCGGAGTTCTCAACAATGGCACATTCGGATAACCATTTGTCTTTGCAGTCATGGAGATCTATAACGGCGCAGTAGGCGGGAGTTGAACGCCGTGTTATTTTGAAGGGTTTGACTGCTTTTCCTTTAGGGATTTCGACCAAGGAAGCGAGTGTGGCTAATGCATCTGCGAACCGATTTTTGTCTCTAGGAAGATAGTAGAACGAGACATCCTGAAATTGTTGCGCCAACTCTTGGAGGTAGGCACTGTACCTTTGAAGGGTTGGATCTTGGATCCTCCACTTTTTCAGTGTCTGATTGATGATTAGCTGGGAGTCCCCAAATACCTCGAGTTCGGTCACGTTGCGTTCTAGGGCTGCCTCAAGCCCCGCTATACAAGCCTCATATTCTACGGTGTTGTTGGTGGCGTCAAAGTCAAGACGTATTGCTAATGGAGTACAGATGTCGTCAAGGTCTACCAACAACATTCTGATGCTGAACCCTCTCTTGTTGGCTGCGCCATCGAAAAATAATTGCCACTTATTTTCGTCTTCTATGCTCATGATGTCTTCATCAGGAAATCGCAGTCTTCCCCCTTCGCTTCGTCACAAGGAAATTCGGCCAACTGATCTGCGAATACACTCCCCCTGACGGATTTCTGAGTGACGTAAGTGATATCATATCCCGCTGTGAATGTGTGCCCAAATTTGTTGGAATTCACGCGAGTTTGAAGACATCCGGTTTAATTTGAAAAACGGAGTCGCCACGCCATTTTGATTTCCTCAAAACTTTGAAAAAAAGGATTTATGGGTTCGGAGGTTAAGTTACCCCTTGGGAAGAACGGATCGTTGTTCACCCAAGGTGCCTTGCCGTAGCAAGTCTCCCTAGATTCCGTTTATTTTGCTTGCTTGCGTGCTTTCTTGTGTGCATGTGTTTGAATGAAAGGGGAGGGAATGTCCCAAGTTGTCTTCCGGACGTACAAACCATTTATTGGTTGTCGCTCGGGATTTCTTGGATTTTATGTATTCGGGATTTTGATCCCGTCCTCATCTTGGACTTGTGATCATCGCATTTTTAACCTCGGGACTTGCGTGATCGAGAGAAGGACTCTCTTTTATAGCCCAAAAATGAGGTTCTTTAGGAAGGAATGTCCTTAGCCCATCAATCCTACACTTTAAGCCGATTGAGCTTATATGAATGATTCATGCTCGTCTTAAGTGATAATCGGAGATATAGGGTTCAAGATTGTCCCTTTCTAAAGAGATTATGGAACCTTTAATGGAAGAAACGATGTAAAGATGGGATCTTTACACCGGTCCGTTCCGAGGTTGCTAATGGGGACATGGGGGAATGCATGTAAAAATGACATTTTTAGTTAAAAGATGACATTTTTGGGTTGCAAAGGATGCATTTGATTTGCAAAGGATGCATTTTGATGTAAAGACATGATTTTTATGCAAAGGATGCATTTTTATGTAAAGAAGTGATCTTTATTGCAAAGGATGCATTTTTATGAGGAAATTAGCATTTAATATGCAAAGGATGCATAAAGATTGCATTTTGAAAAGCAAAGGATGTATTTTTATGATGAAGGAATGACCTTTAATGCAAAGGATGCATGAAAATGGATTTTATGTGCAAAGGATGCATTTTATTGTAAAGACTTGATTTTTATATGCAAATGATGCATAAAGATGGTGTTTTTATTGTAAAAGTGGGGTTTTTAGGTGCAAAGGATGCACCTTTGATTCAAAGATTACATTTTTAATGACAAATGATGCCTAATTCATGCAAAGGATGCAAAGGGGGAAAGGGGGTATGATAAAGATATGATCTTTAATGATAAACTACCAAGTCCCAAGCAAAGATAATAACAATATATGAATGCAAGGAGCAATTTAATTCACATAGAGCATATTAAAATGCAAGGTTAGGGAGTGAGAGGTTACCAATGGTGGCCTCTTCTTCTTTGGGTTGAGCTAGGTGGAAGGACCAATCTTGGGATCTTCAAGGAGGAGGGAGGTGGCTTCTTGGCTTGCTTCTTCAACCCTTGGGATTCCCAGCAGTATTTAGGAGTATTTTTGAGTCTGAATATGGAGTGTGGTGTGTATTTTTCGTATGTAAAATGGGTAGAGGAGGGCTCTATTTATAGGCAGTCTGGATAAGGCCAATGAAGCCGTGCGGCCAGAGATCCTTGGCTAATGCAGCCGTGCGGCATTATCCCTTGTGACTCAGCATGTTTCTAGAATCATGCAAGGTGGAAATTCTAGAACCTTTTTCAAATTAAGAAAAACGTGTTTCTTAATTGGGAAGCATTCCCTTCAGCCCTTATATGATTTGGAACAGTTCCGGAATTGTTCCGGAACTCCGGGAAAGTCTGGGGAATTACCGGGAAATTTACCGGAATTGCCGGGGAAATTAATCAGAAGGCATGAGCCAGATTTGGGTACTTACAGAAGCCCCTCGGCAACGTCACTTGCATGGCGAGTGGGGTTGTCGATAGAAAAGGATCCAATCTGGCGAATGCCGAGACGGATCGGGTGACCAAGGTGGTCGAGTGGCTGAACCTCTGGAAGGCTACCTACGTATCCCGAGTGGGAATCAAGCCAGGCCGTAGTTCTGAAGAGATCCGCTGAGGAATAGAGAAGAGAAAACTGGTCTCTTGATGGGGAAATAGCAGAGAAAATGACCTAAGAGGTCAAGCAATTGATCCTACTGGGGATATGCTAGAAGTGACCAATGTGGTCGGATGTCAAGACCTTTATGAGGGGCTATTTCATCACTGAGGAGTGACGAAGGAATAGGGTGACCAAAGTGGTCGGATGGCTGGACCTTTTATGAAAGGCTACCTACGTATCCCGGAGGAATCAAGCCTTGATCGTAGTTCAAGCATCACTAGATAGGTTAGGAACGATGTCTAGGATCCTTGAAGGTTTTGACAATTAATGGAGGTTGTCACCTGATTGACAATTAATGGAGGTTGTCACCTGATTGACAATTAATGGAGGTTGTCACCTGAGAGAACTAGAGCTTACGTCACTATCGAGGAGATAGAGGTAGCTAAAGTTTGGATAACTTGAGCATACTTCACTATCCGTGATAGAGGTAGCTTAAGTTTGGAGAACTTGAGCATACTTCACTATCGAGGAGATAGAGGTAGCTTAAGTTTGGAGAACTTGAGCATACTTCACTATCGAGGAGATAGAGGTAGCTTAAGTTTGAAGAACTTGAGCATACTTCACTATCTGTGATAGAGGTAGCTTAAGTTTGGAGAACTTGAGCATACTTCACTATCGAGGAGATAGAGGTAGCTAAAGTTTAGAGTTCTGCCAATTCGGAGGTTGTCACCTAGCGTCATTCCGTTATAACGGAAGTAACGAAGGCGACTGGGGAAGAAAGCTTACTTGCTTAGGAGATAAGGGATATCTTTTAAAAACGACGTTATCTTGGTTAAAAGATAACGGGGATTACATGCCCAAGTGGAAAGTCCAGGGGCAAAAGGGTCATTTCTGCTCAGAGCGAAAGAAGCCGCCCGGCATGAGATGGGGGCAAAAGAAGCCGTACGGCTAGAAGTCTGTTTTTTCCAGATTATTTAAAACAGATTTGAATGGGTATTGGGCATTATTGCCGCCCAAGAACTGCCGAGGAAGAGAGAGGAGAAGGGAGAGAAATTTCGAAATTCCTTCAATTCCCTTTGGCTCTACTGATTTGGAATGGATCCGGAGGGGAACCCAATGCCGAGGCAAGCTAGAAGGAACATCTTCGCGGCTGCGAGAAGGAGGAGGAAGGATCTTGTTCGGACGGAGTGGAAGTATGACTTCCTTACGCCTCCATCGGAGCTCTATCCGGGGAGAAGGGAGCATAAATCAACGAACCCTCGATCGGTTGGGGTAAGCATTCTTAGTTTGCTCAATTCCGTCGATTTTGATTGGATTTTGATTGATTTAGGGCTTGACCCGAGTTTTAGGAATTTTTCGAATTTTCCTAGGATTTTTGAATGATTTTGAAATCTTGATGATTAACCTATGAGGCTAAAAAGATGAAAGAATATGCATGTGCAATTTACTTGACAAAAATAATGAGAATGACTCACTTTTTTCTCGAAAATAAAGAAGAAAGGATAATTGTCTAAGAGGTGACGGAGTTCTCGCATGTGCTAAAACTAGGTCAAATCTGAATCATAGATGAGAAAACGGGATTTTGGGAGATGAAAAGGATTCATGCATGCCATTTTTGAGAAAAAATTAATGCTTATTTGCAAATAATTGTGATTTTGTGCTTTAGGAAAGCAATGTGCTCGACATGATGTGTTTCAAGTGATGAAAAACGTGTTTTCTATGCATAGGATGCTAGAAAAATTTTTATGAATGCTTTTCTTTTGAAAATATGTGCACTTTTGAATATATGCATGCTTTTTGAAATGAGATGAAGGACTGACGCATTTCTTTGCTGTGCTTGTCTGCAGGAGAACAAGTCTAGAGGGCCTTCGGAGATTGCTGTCAGGCTATGGGAGAGGATGCCTGATTTTGAGAAGAATGGGGCGAACCCTAAGCAGCTGGTGCGGACTACCGGCTTGGATTTGTTCATTGAGGCCATCGGCAGAGGTATTCACATTACCTCGAAGAGCAAGGGCTTGGTCCAAGCCCTATCTGAGTTCTGGTGGGACACTACCCACAGCTTTCATATTAGCTGGGGGGAGCTGACGGTGACTCCGGCCGATTTCACTGCTATCACGGGCTTACAGTTCACCGGGAGGCCTGTGACTTGGAGGGACCATATCACTGCCGAGGAGTTCAGGGCTTTGGTTGGGTTTGAGCTGATTCCCAAGGGGCTTAGAATGGAGACGAGGAATGTCGAGGTGGCAGTCCAGAACTGCATGCGGGATTTGCCGCTAGTGAGGTGACTGCCCACCAGCTTGCTAGAGCCTTTGTGTGGTTGATGCTGTCAGTCACTATTTTTGCAAATTCTGGGACTCTGGCTATTACTTGCCTCCTCGACTCTCTGGAGGATGTTGGTGGGATTGGGACAGTCTCGTGGGGCGAGGCCGGATTGGCGAAGCTATACTTCTCCCTGGATATGTACAGCCGTAACAAGGCTGCCTCCATGGACTGTTTCTCCTTTGCCCTTGAGGTAGCATCACTTTCTTTTCTCTTTTACTTTCTGTCTTTGAGACTTTTTATGAAAGAGAAATGACCCTTTTTGATGTTTTGAACATGCAGGTCTGGTTTTGTGAGGTGATCAGGTTCTTTCCGTGGAACCAACAGAGCGATGTCACCATCTTTCCCGCTATGATCCGCTAGAGGGGACCCATATGCTGTATTTGTAGAGCAGCGACTGAGGACGCCACAGAAGCTAGTGAAGCTGGCGGTCACTCAGGGATATGGGGAGGACAAGCCTTCTGATCTGCCGATCCCTCCTGCGCACCTTTCATATGTGGTCCACGGGGTACCGAGGAGGTTGAGGATACCTGTCCCCGATGCTAGGGAGCCCCAGTATACCTTGCCACCAGACAGCACTGTAAGTACACTTTAGGGTCTTTTCCCTCTTTCAGGTTTCTTTGCTTCTTGCAATTCTGAGATTTTCTGAGATTTTCTTCTCTTTTTCTCAGGTTCCAGCTCGCACTTACGACAGATTGGTCAGGCAGAATAGGGGTTGGAAGGACATGTGCCGGTCCCTTCCGACGAAGCTGGCCTGCACTTCAAAGGCGGCAGCGGACGCACAGGAGCCCGGGCGCAAGAGAAGGCATGTCGGGGGCACAGCATCTACTTCATCGGCTTCGGAGTACTCTTCCAGTGCCATGCCTCGGGGGCGAGGACCCAATGCTGACATCCTGGAGCAGCTGGCTGAGTACGAGCACGACAATGTCCATCTGTCTGATGTGAGCGACGCTAAAGACTTGATGAGAGAGGCAAGCGTTTATGAGCTGAGCAGCGATGAAGAGGAAGAATCGGAGGCCTAGGAGGTCTCTAGAATTGATTTAGGAAGAAAAACAAACAATGAACAAATTTTATGCACACTTTGTTTATTTTTTGCTTTATTTGGGCGCCGATGGGGCGAAAACAATGTAATACTGTTATATTTGCTTTTTCTGTTTATGCTTTATTAATTTACATATTACTTGAGCCTCGGGGCAGTTTTTTGCTTGGAATTGGGGCTGAAACTGGGCCAAAATGATATATAATGATGTATAAATGCTTGGATGGTCTTTGAACATGTTTTTGTACAGGTTTTGGTTGGAAAAGTGGGGTGAAAACTCCCTTTGGGCAGCAACTTGGTTGCTGCAGATTTGTCACTTACATCAGGTAAATGAAGCCGTGCGGTCTGGACCTGAGGGCAAATGAGGCCGTGCGGCTTACAGTCTTGTCTGGACTGGTTATTTTCAGAATAAAACCAAGGCTTGGCCATTTCATTTCATTTTCAATTTAGACTTGTCCCAACTGTTCCCAGAGCACATATTGTACCTAAAGACACCACCGTTGATCATTTTGCGATGGAGAAGCCCGTTAGATTGCAAAGGGGGAAAATAGACCGCTTTTTGTCCGATCTTCAGTCTTAGGTGAGATACAACTTTCAATCTCATAAGGGGTTGCTTGATTCTACCTTCAAGATCAAGTCTTTATGGCATTTGAGGGATCTCCCGCCCGATTGGGACCTTTTGAGAGCAGCAGCAAAGTTTTGGGACGTCCGGAGACATGTTTACTGCTTTTCCTACAATGAGATTGTCCCAACGCATGAAGACTTCCGAGCCTTGATTGGGGGTCCAGAAATTGAGGCTATATCGATTCCGTTGATCGAAGACGTGCCGGTGGCGGCAAAGCTTGCATCTTTTCTGCAGATTTCTCTGGAAGAAGCCGAGAGGATGATGATAGCCCCGGACAGGATTGACCTTTCTGATATCCCGGGCAGGTTTGGGTCTCCAGCTATGGCTGCGACCACGGTGGCTATGGATGCCTTTATCCTCTGCGTATTCTCTTCTCTGTTCACCGCTGAGTCCGTGGGGATCTGTCATGGCGGTCTCTTGGACATGGTCAGAGATTGCAGGGCTAGGAAGGACATTGTCCCATTGGTTTTGGGTGAGACCCTCCATGGCATTGACAGGATGGCTAGGGGAGACCATTTCATGAGGTCTGGGAGTCCGGCTGTACTGACTTTATGGCTGCAGGAGAGGCTTGGGGCTTTGCCAGGGGTTTTGCTGACTCAGTGCCCTTGGGTGATTTCTCGGAGAGGTGCACCTCAACAGCAGGACCAGGGTAGCTGGGAGCTGATGATGGCTAGGTTATCCACTTCGGACATCCGCTGGTGGGTACCTCAATGGAGGTTGCAGACCGGGAGGATATTTCAGGGGTCCTATATAGTGAGGGTTCCATGGTTCTGCTGGTCATCCTTCTACATACCCTGCTTGGTATCCAGGCAGTTCGGGGCCTTACAGGAGCCGTTGGGCAATTGGGAGGACATCCGTACCATGGAGGTGGTGCCATTTGATATGAGAGATCCAGCCAGCTTCTCATTCTTCTCGAGGGCTTGGACTTACGCTGCTTTTCCACCCAGGGCTATCTTCGGGGGCGTGAAGAGTACCATCTTGACCACCGTCTACTAGGATTGGTACGAGAGGGAGATGGGAGCGACCGTGTCATTTTGGGGGAGAGACGTCAGGCTTTATTGGGAGCTGACTACGACTCGAGTAGGACTCTGAGGGAGACTGAGGCTAAGGCGAGTCGCCATAACCAGTCGGGTGACCTGATTAGAGATATGGAGGCTCGATACAAGAGATTGTTCGAGGTCGCTCCTTTAACTGAGGCTCAGAGGGAGGAGGTGCGGACTCGTGCTCGGGTAGAGAGGGCACTTATTGACACGTGTTTGATAGAGGCTCCAGTGAGGATACCTGAGGTCGGAATGAGGGAGACCGACATTATAGAGAAGAAGAGAAAGAACACTCGACGGGGTCGAGGTAAAGGGAAGAAGACCAAAGAAGACTCAGTGAATGACGACTGACAGATCTTTTCTTAGGATTCCCTTATTGCCATTTTGCAAACACAGTAGTCTTATTAGGCATTTTATTGTATTTTAGATCTTTGTAGCAGGTTAGCAGAGTCAAGAGTAGACCGTGCTTGAACTCATCAAGAAGTTTTTAACTTGTAATGAACAAGAGATATTATCTTAGAAATTAATCAAGACACAATTTCATGGAAATTTCAGATGTCTTATTGATTGGGGCCCGTTTTATGGAAACTGAAATGCCCTTTATTTTTATTTTTTTTTTATTTAGACCGAACCATAAATGGCTGCCTATGTTCCCCTTTTACAAGAAAGACTAAGGGCTCAGGTCTTCGTAGTTCATTCTGGTGAACTTTTTTTCTATTTTTTATGTGCAACCCTGTTTTTTGCCTAGACCGCCCTTTTTGGGTGTTCAGCCTAGCTGGATATTACTCTTTTTGCACTAATATATTATATATTTTTTTTATTATTATTATTAGACATAGTACCTTCGGAGCTTATCACCGTTGACTGGGTGGACAAAGGGATTGACATCCAGGTCTGCAAGTTTCATGGCTCCTCCCGATAGTATCTTCTGCACCACATACGGGCCGATCCAAATGGGTTCCCATTTTCCCAGGGGGTTGTCTCTGGTAGGGGGCTTTACTTTCAGCACTAAGTCACCCTCTTTGATGTCTCAGGCCTTGACCTTTTTGTCAAATGCTACGCCATTCGCCTCGGTAGGCTCGGGTGTGTTCCATGGCTTTAAGCCTTCTTTCGTCAAGCAGGGCCAACTCATCATGCCGGCTACGCAACCATTCTACTTCGTTGACACTGTTTTCCAGGAGGACCCTCAATGACGGGATTTCCAACTCCACTGGTAACACTGCTTCCATCCCGTAAGTTAAGGCAAAAGGGGTTTCTTGATGGGGTCCATTTTCGAGACCAAATTCACAGGGTGGGCTTGCATATAATGCTTCAACTTGCCGACTACCCAGACCAGTCCTGCACAAGTCTTTTCACATGCGGAGTAAGTGAGCTCACTTCCCTGCAGCCTTCCTACCGACAAAGTAAATGGCATTTTCTACCCGAGAGTCCTTTTTCTCCCGAGCAAGCATAGCCCCAACCGCCGTATCGGTGACAGTGAGATAGAGCGTAAGAGGTTTCGTCTATGTGGGGGGCATAAATGCTGGAGGATGTACTTAGTATGCTTTGATCTGGTCAAAGGCATCCTGTCATTCCTCGGTCCACTCTGTATCTACATTCTTCTTCATGAGCTTGAAGATGGGCTCGCACATAGTGGTCAACTGATTGACGAAACGGCTGATGTACTGCAGTTTATCCATAAAGCTCTTGACTTCTGTCTGGGTTTGAGGTGGCCTCATGTCCATAATGGCTTTGATCTTTCGGGGTCGACTTCGATACCTCGCTCCGTGACCATATACCCAAGCACTTTTCCCCTTGTCACTCTGAAGGTGCATTTAGCAGGGTTTAGTCTCATGGAATGTTGTCTCAGCCTCTCAAAGAACTTTCGCAGGTCAATAAAGTGTTGCCCATCCTCGCCTTTGGAGTGGATTATCATGTCGTCTACGTAGACCTCAATCTCATTGTGGATCATGTCATGGAAAAGCGCGGTCGCCGCCCTTCGTAAGTAGCCCCGGCGTTCTTGAGCCCAAATGGCATTACCGTATAGCAAGCAAGTTCCCACGGTGTGGTGAAGGCCGTCTTTTCTTGGTCTTCTTCGGCCATCTTGATCCGGTTGTAGCTCGCAAAGCCATCAACGAAGGATTTGACTTCGTAGTTGGCAGTGGAGTCCACCAGATGTCTATGTTTGGCAAGGGGTAATCATCTTTGGGCCGGCCTTGTTCGGATCCCGAAAATCTACACGCAGCCGCACCTTCCCATTGGCCTTGGTGACGGTCACAATATTGGACAACCATGTCGGATATTCGATGACTCGATGAATCCTACCCGCAGTAGCTTCTCAATTTCTTCTTTGACTGTAGAGACCACTCGGCTTGATTTTCCTCAATTTTTGCTTTACCGGCTTAGCATCTCGGTGCTAAAGGGATTCTCGTGCTCCACTATTGAACCGTCTAGCCCCGGCATATCCTTGTACGACCATGCAAAGACGTCCGTGTATTCTCTCGAGCAGATCAACCAGCTCCGTCCTGCTCAACCCCCGGAAGAAGTTTCCAATCTCGTGTCTCTTTAGGTTCCTCGACGGTACCCAAGTTCACACTTGTCAAAACCTCCTCGGCGGCTTGGGCCCAGTTTTCCTCTTTTTCTCGTAACCCGCTTAAAGATTTCCTTAATGTATTGTTCATTTAGTGTGTTTGCATCTTGTTCAAATGATTCATTATTAACATTGTTAAGTTTTGAGTTAATTTAACATTTGTTAAGTTGGCAATAAGGGGATAATCGTAAAGATCCGTCATTTCATTCAAAGCAAAGGGAAAGATGACATCGATTACATATTGATAATCCTCAGCGTGAGGCCTTCGGATGACTCGTAGGACTCGGAATTCAAAGATTCCCGACTCAACCGTATGGACAACAGGGTGTTTGACACGACTGGGTTGAGAAGGACGGGGTACCAATCCAAGCTCCGCAATCATTTGTCTGGCCGGCTATCGGCCCCGAGAATGTCTCCCAATTCTTCAACGGCATCTCTGTCTTAGTTACCAAAGTGCGGGGATCGAAAGGATCTTCACCACCGTCTCCAATTACGGCAACTATCTCATCATCTCGAGCCGAAGTCGATCAAATCTGGGATCCGTGCTTCTTTATCAAACAATTTCGCAAGCCCCACTAACTGTCTTCACTAATGGCGCCTTCTATCCGGGCCGATCTTCTAAGAGCTAACTCAAAGGCGGAGAAGTCCATTACCCCGATGCCGACTCTTTGACACTGTCTCGAATTTTCTTTGAAGACATACTCGCTCGTACGGTAGTGGTAGTCCTGTGAATGTCTGGCAAGTCAAGGAACATCCTTCGAATAGGATTTTCCGGTTTTCCCTAACCTTCTCAAGGTTTTCCAGAAGGGTTCTCCTCAGGGAGGTCTGATGGTCATTTTCATCGTATTGAGTCCCACCTTTTGTAAAGTAATGGGTCAGGGATAAACTGTAGGGATAGAGCTGGACCCCTTTAGCTTTTTTGCCACCCCGAGAGTTCGGTTTGTATCCCAATCCATATCTGGTAGTCTGCTCCTTTACATCAATGATGGTATTGCGACCCTGGAGTCTTCTGCCCAATCCAAGCCCCGGAAGATAACCCATTTTTCTCATCATTCTCATGGCCGGAGGAATTTTATCTGAATTAGTGGTGAGGTCAGTGCAACACACTTGTGCCTTGGAAGAAGCTACAGAGAATCCAGTCAAGGCGAACCCTTCATCATCATGCTTAATTTCCAATATCGGGATACCCCCAGTGCTGGTTCCTTCTACCGTGACACTGTCTCCATAGATGGTGGTGATAGTCCCATCACTAGACTGAAATTTGACACATTAATGCAGAGTAGAGGCCACTCCGTTTATCTGGTGGATCCAAGGTCGCCCTAGCAAAGCAGTAAACGAGATTGGAATGTCAATCACTTGGAAGTCAACGTCCATGACCTTTTTTCCGAACCACAACTTGAGAGTAGCAATCCCCAAGACTGATCGTGCAGTGGAGTCATAGGCCTTAATAGTCTGACTAGAAGGCTTCAAATCAGAGGCTTAGATCCAAGAAATCCATCATCTTTGGCCGGGCAGTGACGTTCACCGTGCACCCTCCGTCAACTAATACCCGGGGCAACCGACGTTCTTCCAACTGGACTGTGATGTAAAGGGGTTCGTTATGACTAGCCCCATACTTTGGCAAGTCCAAGTCGGTGAAGGTAATGATGTTTCCATAATGGATACTTCCAATCATTTGGACGACCTCATCTGGGGTGACATCTATGGGCACCATGGTCTTGGCCAAACTCTTTCTTCTAGCTTCAGCTTATGAGGGTATGAAGAGGTTAACAAGGACCACAAGGAGATATTGGCTTGAGTACACTTCAACTGAGTCAAGACTCGGATCCTCCTTGTCGAGTCCGGCTTTTCTCGCTTCGGCTTATAGGGTCTTTTGTCCGTTTTGGCTCGTAGACGGCATTTCTTTTATCACCCTTAGGCTGTTCAACACTCATCTGTCCGGACCGAGTCATCACATAGACATTAGACTTCTCTGGATCATCATTCCTACTGGAGGATTCTCGTCGCCTCTTTCAAAGTGAGAGGCGGGCTCTGCCGGCGTGTGGCCAACTCGCTGACATCCGATTAACCGCACCGCCGGAGGCATAGGCGGCTTCTGAATCCGATTCCGTGTTACCGGCTTTTTGACTTTTTCCGAGTTCTCGACTCCTTAATTGGCCCAACAATGGCCGGTTTCAACTTCACCCTCCTCATTTAAAGCCTTCACAGTCTCGTTCAAGCTTTTCAAGGTCAACATGCAACAGGAATTATCACCTTCAGGGTTTGGAGTCTGGTGAATGGCTTCCTCATCCGGACCTAGCAACTTTTTCAACAGAGCGGGATCACATTCCTCATCACTGTCAAGGATGTCCCTCCTTTCTCTAGGGGTTAATTTTCTGACGGCATCTTTAACATTGGCCAAGCATTTTCTGAAGTGGGAAACTCCATCATCGAGAAGGATTTCCGCGGGGTCAAACATCATGGCGGGTTCCTGTTCTTTACTGTCGGGAAGGTTTTCTGGGCTCTTCGGCTTCTGAGCTAACCACTCCTCTACTGTTCTCTCTGGCACTTCGACTGTGTCTTCCTCGGTATCACTACAGTAGCTCTCGTGAGAACTCTCATCTTGACTCTGATGACCAATGAGGGCAAATGCAGGTCGGGATACTTGACGCCATATAAGAGGTATCTTGGATTTTTCCTCTGACTTGGGAATCACTAAGAAAACATCGCTGTCATCATAGGATATAAAGGGGACCGGGGTCGCTTCAAATTTTAGGACTCTTTCCAAGGCATCCATACACTCTTCTTCAGACAGGGTCTCAGGGGTGATTCTCAGCACTGCAATGGAGTCTACTCTTCCTGATGGGGGTTTAGCTTCAACGACGCTTACATGTTCTAGATCGGCGGGCGGAGCCCACTTCCCCCTTTCAGCTAAAGCTTCAATTAAGTCCCTCCATTCACCGACCAAGTCTTCGTAAGGAGTATTGAACTCTAGGATGTAGAATTCGTATGCATCCTCTTTCCCACCCGAACCTTCACACAGGCTACAGACACATTTTGAAGTGATACCATCCCCTATTCCAGGTCCGTGGTTTTCTACTTCATCTTGTTCTCCAAATCTCACTTTGGTCGACTCCAAGTTCATTCCTTCTACTGAACTGTCATCATCACTGTAAATCCATCCATTCCTGTTCTCATTTCCGACTGATTCTTCACTACCACTGTTTGGGAGATAGGCAAATTCACAGGCGTTGACAAAGTTAGAAAGGTCAGGCTGGTACTGGGATTTTATGGTAGAAAGATTTGGCTCAGGCTGAGAGGAGGGAAAGGGTCCCACGGGGTAATGCAGAGGCTGCATGACTGGGATAGCTGTGGCGTTTGTTCTCTGTTGGTAGGTGTAAGTGCTCCAATTTGAGCTTGTTAGCATTTTCGTTAGAAAATTAACGAAAGTTATAACATTACTAACATTCCTAACATTCCTAACTTTTCTAACAAAGTAAGGGTAAAATGGGCATTGCCATTTAAAGTTAAACCAAGAAAAGAATCTCAAAAAGCAAAAGAAATAAGAAAATCCGAATTGGGCAAGTTGAAAAACATAAACCGCCGGATTTTTGAATTTTATTCTTCTTGTCCAAAGCCCGAAGCCGTAATTAATGAACAAAGGCACGCCGTCAATCATATCCGCGCGGACATGTTTGTCAATTTCGTAGGGCTATAAATTGAACCCTCCTCTCTCGCTTACACAACACAATTTGATCACAAAGAACGAAACTCGGCGAATATAGGGAGAAAACAAAGGGGGAATTCACTTGAATTGCCACCATTTTCTCTTCAATCTTGCCCAAATCTCACTCACTCACAAACACTTCAAATCACTCTCATACATACTCTTATACATACACTAACTCAAGCTCAAATCACCCTTTAGGAGGAGGAATAGAGAGAAAACATAGAGGACTTCATTGTTATCTACTTGCTTTCTCTTTAACCAACTCAAATCATCAACCCTAAACACTTTCAAACCCTAAACACATTCAAGCCTCAAACACTCATATATTCAAGCCAAAGCCTCAAAACACAAAGAAGATAGGTATAACCTCCCTCTTCTTACCCTAAATCTCTCATCCATGCATACATCTTCAAACTACAAAATGTAGTTCATTCTTCTTCTTGTTTTAAGATCCAAGAAGATCACCATGGAAGTCCATCTCCATGGATGATCTTCTACAAGGATCAACATTTTCTTTAATGTGTTCTTACTTTCTTGCAAAGAAAACTCATTTTCAAAACCCCGCATCAAATCTCATTTTCAAAGGATAAAAATCCCCTTCCCAAGCAAATGAAGTGCTTAGTCCTAATGTACTTAAGGATGGTTTGGTATAGTTGATTCACCACTAAAATGTCAAGTGATCACTAACCAAAACCTAGGGAAATGGGGACAAGCATGGATGCAAAACCCCCCTTTAAAATCATATTTTCTTTCATGGGAAGTTGCTGTCCAGTAGCAATTTTCTCAGACCTCAGTCCATGGTCTAATTTTTTGGACATAGATAAACTTGGAATTTGGTGTTGACTACAAAATACTTTTTGTAGCCAACATCCAGATATTTCCATACATATTTTTACTTTATTTTTTGTGTGAGTAAAACTCCTTTTTTCAAATTTTCTTTTAAAGGTCAGTTCATCAGTCTCTGGAAATCCAGATTTCAGATCTGAGATTTCCAGAAGGTTTTGACCCCTCAAATCATCTCCAAAATGAAAAGTTCTTTACAGAAACCTTTTTTAAGGTGTTTTGAACATTTTTCATTCCCGGACTTTTCCCAGATTCTGGAGTTTTCAAGCCCTAAAGTCCATTTCAAAGTCAAGGGTCAACTGCTTTTTTCATTCTGGCAGAAATGGTTTTCAACTTCCAAAAATCTTTTGAGTTCCAAATCTCAACCCAAAAATCACCCAAAAAATCATGGGATCAGTTTAAAGCCTTGAAAAGAGTTCCCCAATTTTTACTTACCTCAGTTTCAACTTATTTTGGCCAAAACACACACACACACACACACACACAACAAAGGATTTTGAATGTTTGGAAGACTCGTTTTTACGAGGCGTTCCGGGTGCACACTAACGTCCTTCCCGGCGCGTAACGTGACCTCCGAACCCAAATCTCTGATCTCGGGCTTTTTTCAAAGTTTTGGCCCTTAAAACAAAAATGGCGTGGCGACTCCGTTTTGATTTTCACAAAAAAAATCGGGCATCATCACAGTGGCGACTCCGCTGGGGACAAATAAGCTTTTTCTAAAAAAAAAATGATATTTGGTATATTGGTGGAAACCATTAAACTTCCCGTTATCGCCTCCTAACACGAGTCGGGGATAAATTGTGGTCTAACAATCCCACGTACCGGTATCATTATTTTCAAAAAAAAAAGGAAAAGCTTTTGAGGGTCAAGCTTCCGTCTCAACATTTGAAAATCCTTTGCTTTGTGTGTGTTGATTTTTGCACAATTTTCGTGTTTGTTTTTGGCCGCCTCGGAAAAGTCAAAATTTTGACTGTCGGAATAATGTCCCTAACCTGGCCGGAATTTTTGTGCTTATGTGCTTATGTGTTCATAAAACTTTCAAAAAAAAAATTTCAAAAAAAAAAATTCAAAAAAAAAAATCATGCATCATGCCTTTTAAGACACATAAAAATTTCTATTTTACTCAGAAAAAGAAGATAGATCGCTTGCACACTACGCGCACGTGACCTTACACCGCACACTACGTCCCTAACCCGGGAAATCCTTGTCGCGGTCCGTTTGGTCTTATTACGCCTCTCGGATGAGCACATGTGACTACCCAAACATCCCATGGAGCCTCGTGTCGACTTACGCACTTGTCCGTGACACACTTTGTCCGAGACCCGGTTGGTTTTTAGTCCGGTCCGTGTCATGCCCCCGTCTCGTGTATAGACCTTTCCTTTCAAGCCTTTGTCGGCATACCGACTCAATATCTTTCGGGACCCTAATCGCCGAAGTTCTCGCCGGTTTTCCGCCGCGTACTTTGACCAAGATATTGACCGGCGCCTGACTTCGGCTCGACCGGCACAAATTATACATCGACTCCCAAAGATTGACACCGAGTCATCAAGGATTAATGATTATTCCATGCCTAATTACGGCTTAACCGACGACAAGTCAAGATCAATTGTGGACGCTTATCACCCAAATCATGCCGACTTTTCGTCGAGCCCTGGACACGATCTTGACTTTTGACGCGCGCCTTGTCCGTAATTTACATCGAATGCTCGTTAAGACTCGATTACCCGCCGACTTTTAGGATCGTTTTTCTTTCGGTCGGTGGGACCCGCTTGCCCTATAGGACCCTCGCCCGGGCCGTCCACCCCGGGAGGTCGAAATACTGTGGAATACGAGGGGCTTATAGACGTAGTGACGGGGCCCACCGATCCAGAATCGAGTAGTTCGCGAAAAGAAGAGCAATCTTTTCCAACCGATTAGGTTTAATAAAACATGTTTTAAGTAAACAAGAACAAATAATCGCATGTCGCATGAGCCCTAAGCCCAAACACCAACCTCGTTTCGCTTCCCGAGTCCGAACCACACCCTTTGTGCCTTCCACAAGAAGCAAAGTTTGGATCGAGACCCCGGGTCATCGCTTGTTCAAATTTCGCCATTCCGAAGTCGATACTTCATCGGCTTCCTCCTTCGTCACTCAAAGTTTCGTAATGACCAACTCGTAGGAGAACGGTGGGGGACGTACAACTCCACACCCCGAAAATCCGCAAAATGCCGAACAAAGGAATCGATGTTGGAATGTATAAGACAAAATCAAGAGGCTCGATCGCCCGCTATTGGAAAGTATCGTAACCTGTGGGCTAGCAATTGTTCACCACCCTAATGGAACCTTTACGGTTGATGCGAAGATTGAGCTAATTACCCTCCCGGCATGCCAACTACCATCAAATGCCCCGTCCCCTTTCGTGTGGAACTACTAATGGGCCAAGCATCCCCAAGCCTATCACTCACCTCGCCTCTCGGCCTCATCGTATCGATCTTGGTCAACTTCCCCGCACCTCCCTTTCACCTTCGTTTCACCGCCTTGAATGGGCCGGCCGCTACTCCAAAACCTCGCCCGGCCCGGCCATCAACTGAATTGGTCGGGCTCAAGCACATCTCACTCTTATCGCTGATACTCCTCGACAGCCGATCTAGGTCAACTCGCCCTCGTGCCTCTCAGTGTCTCACCACCAGTGATTGAGCCGCTGGCTTTCGCCCGCAGCCTTGGAAGGGGCCGGGCTTTACTACTTCACAACATCGGGCCCGGGTTCGGGTCACGCCTGAAAGGGGCCGCTTTACTACTTCACCGCATCGGCCTGGCTCGGGTCACCATCTCGGAATGGGACAGCTGCTTTCTGTGCTCCATGGTTCGAGGGGGCCGCCTTGCTTCCTCCAATTCTCAAAGCACACCGGCCCCTATGATACCGCAAGATCACGTGGGCCACTGTGCTTTTATCACCACTTCATCGCTCTACCCCGCCCTCCGGCTGGGAAGTCCGACAAGGTCAAATGCTCCTCATCAAATTCTCCACCCGGCTGCTACGCAAGCCGCTCCCGCTCATCAAGTACAAGTATACACATTTCCCTTGCAGCCATGTTCCTCAAGGCCATGTCAAGACACATTCAATCCTATCGTTACGATGCCTCAAACCTCATGTTTTCAGCAAATTTTCCGGATCCGCACTCATCGCTCCCCGGTATCCACCCATTACGAGCCATATATCTTCATCTTCGGCAACCGCTGTGCCTTATGAGGAAGATTACGGCCACGCTTTTAATGCTCAGGGACCGTCATTCCTCCCACCAGAGTACTTCCTACCGTGGTTTCGTTTGCTAATGCCAATCTTGTGGCGGGGTCATGCAATCCTAATGTTCCTATTGACTCGTCCAATGGATTATTGGTAGAACCAATTAAGAAGGTACAAGAAAAGCCTAGCAACGAGAGTATCGACGATCGCTCGACTCGGGCCATCTCACCATATCAATCTTGTGTATCGGACACGAATGAAGTTTACAAAAGGTCGAATCTCGACGATTACATTGATGATTACATCAAAAGGGTTCGTGCACGGGAAAAGACTACGAGTCCGAACATGTCTCGCCGCTATAAACCTTACCCGTCCAACACGGCTCCGACATCCGGTAAAGGAAAGAAGGCATTGTGTACAATTGACGGCCCCCAAAAGCAACCAAGAAATGGTGGTCCTTTAAGGCAACGAGAACGTTTTGATGATCTTGGGATGCCCATGGGCTTAATTTTCAAGGGCTTAGTAAGGGTAGGCCTTTTGGAGCCTCTCAAGGACTACCATCCAAGGAGCTCAAATGCACCTCTCGACATGAGTAAGCACCGCGCCTTCCATGATCATTATGGCCACACGACCGACAACCGCATAGTCTTCAAGAGAGCGGTTCAAAGGTTAATCGAAACGGCAAGCTTGAGCGCCCCAATGGACCAAAACCGGCAAACCCCGTTCGTAATGGTGACCAAGTCAATGACCAAATCTCGAATCCCGAGGATTTGGGTGTTCCCTTAAGCAAAGTTTTAAATAGCTTGCTAGAGCAGTGGTCTCCTCGAACCCACGAGAAACTATCACCAAGGATCCCAAAATCCCTTTTGACACCACTAAGCATTGTGCTTTCCATCAGCATCACGGCCATACGACCGACAACCGTATGCCTTTGAGAAAGGCGATTCAGTGGATTAATTAAGAAGGGCAAACTCGAGCGCCTCGCTGATCTCAACCCCGCCAATGATCATTTCCCAAACAACGCGAATGTAAACATGATTGAATTTTATGATTCAAACTCGTGAATTCAATGTACTCGACAAGCCGATGATTTAGTCGCAACAAATGTTGAGAATGGATGGTTTGACCGCAACAAGCATGTGGCCATGGCAAAGCCGGATTTGGTGAAATGCTTTGAACTCTCGCCCTCCGATAAGTTCACGATCGACGCCAAGGTTAAATGGGATGATAATGATCTCGATGGCAGATTTGGCGTAAAGCGTAAGGATACAAGAAATCCGATGATTAGGAAGGAAGAGTTAGTCCCGGCTTTGGAAAACGCCCATAAGATTCATGAAGAACACCGACCTCGCTCATCAATGCTCTCCGCCGCCACGGAGTTCGTGTAATGCTGAGGCGAATGGTTCCTCGGTCATGGTCGAAGATGAGACTTCGTAAACAGTGATTTCACCCCTTCATCCTATAACTCTCCATCCCACGGCCAACACCTCCCTCCATCCACATATGATCCCTTGCCAAGGACAATTCCTCTTCAGCCCTTTCCAAAGACTCAGCCATTAGGGCTCCATCGCCCTCGCCTCCTCGTAACGAGTTGGGCTCCATCACACTGCTCTCAATTTCAAAGCAATACCGCGCTTATGCTCCAGCCTTCACATAATCGCTTGAGCTATGTGGCTATGTTCTCAAGCCTCTACACCCACTCGAATGCGATCATGAGTTGCTAAAAGAAAATCCGGATGCCACAAGTTTTCCGTTGTCGTCTACCGGACTTAGTGAATTCACCCGTCGGGCCACCCGCCACATGCGGCCGTGTTTCCTCTCGCCGATAAGAGTCTTGTTGCGAGTTCCAAGAACTCCGAATGTTCCCGTTGATCCCCATGTGGCAATATTGATAGAGCAAGTGAAACAAATGCAGGAGAAGCTTGATCTTATGATAAGTACTAGCACTCCTTTGACCCAAGATGTCGAACTGTGCAAAGAAATGATTCTCGCGCAAAATTCAAGTGCCCGGGCGAGAGAATCCGATAGGACAACCCGCCCAGAGCACACTTGTCTAATGCCAGCTTCCAAGCTTCGAGAAAGGCCCGAAGACACACCGCCTAGTATCACCCCTTTCACTCAAAACAACCGCCGCATCGCCGAATCCTCCCAAACAGAGCCCAATACCCTCAAGGTCCTCTCAGTTCACTTCCTTCCATCAATATGCTCGCCGACAAAGTTCGTCCCCGTGACTTTTCCGACCCGTTTCTTTGGACAACTTGTGCTCGCCCCACTGCCCATGGCCTCAAACTCCTCCACTCCCACCAAGATTGGGCACGTAATCGATCACCGCCTCGGTCTCAAAGTAATGGAATCGAAGTTACCGTAAAGATGGAAAGCTCAAGCGTCTTGGCAACCCAACAACAAAGAGTAGCTAGACTAGGGGCTACCCATCCTTTAATATTAAAACAGCTTTTTAGTCAACCTTCGTAGGTTCTAGTACTTTCTTCGTTCAATCAAGTCCTCCTCGGACATCGTAGTTAATCTTAAGTTTTCTATAAAAGAGTCTTTTCTTTTCTCGCTAGACTTGAGACATTATTTGCACACCTACATTACATTTAATGAAATGGTTTTATTTTAAATGATCACTCGCATCGCTTCAACAAATAATCTCTCGGAAATGATTAAGATTTTAATTAATTGGTGCGAGAAAGTCAACTAATGCCCTCCCTATACACTTTCCTCACCTCACAAAGGCCTCCATCAAGCCATACACTTTCCAAAACATATCCCCATCATCACCTTGATCAAGTCAACGAAGGCGGCAACATCAAGGGACAACAAAAGGTCACTCAAAGACGGGAGATCGACCCCATATCGAAAAACAGGGCTTGCCTCCGCCCCCATGCATCAAGAAAGTTCAAGTAGAAGCTTGCCTTCGTCCTCAAGTGCTCAAAAAAACAAAAGCTTCAAAAAAAAAACAAAAGCTTCAAAAAAAAACAAAAGCTTCAAAAAAACAAAAGCTTCAAAAAAAAACAAAAGCTTCAAAAAAAACAAAAGCTTCAAAAAAAAACAAAAGCTTCAAAAAAAAAAACAAAAGCTTCAAAAAAATGAGGCCAAGGACCTAGCACCGCCGATCGAAGGTTTGACATATGGGCAAAATTAAAGCCCGAAGAACGGAAGTTGTCGACAACAAGGGAGCAAGCTTAAAGCAACGGCAAAACATATCATAAGCCCTTAAGCCGCATCCAAAATCTTTCTCCCCCGATGAAGGACGACGATCAAGAAGCAACGGAATCGCTCAAAATGACTTGTCAAGGAATCACCTCAAGGCCCGCACCTTATCATCCAAACTTCCTATCCGAGCCTTTTCACCAAAAGTACCACAAATGTTCATACCCCTTTTCTAAAGCCAAACACAGCTCGTGCCCGAACTACGGCGACTCCGAGCTCCTCACAATGAGGGGAACGTAGGCAACCGTAAATGGTCCTGGCCATAAACACATTCAAATCCCGTAAAATCCGGCCTCACCAATAGCCTCTCCTATACACGATCCTCTTCACCATTCGCCAACTTCGACTCTTGGTATCGCTGACTTTCTCCTCATGATTAATCAAAATGTTTGTTCATATCGAGATTAGGGGTTGAATAACCCGAACATTAATAAAGGGTTTTAAGCAATCTTGTGATCATTTTGAATAAAACATATTTTCGTATGTCTCGACAAGTCTTCTTTTTCTACATTATAGGAAAAATAGAGCTAAACACTAATTTTCCGTCGCCAGGGCTTCCATACACTTTTACAAACCTTTCTAAACTTATGCTCTCTCAAAAGAGTCAAACCCAAAGCGAAGTTCTTTTGTGCCTTCACAAATGAGGCCATCAAATAATACAAATCGGGATTCATCCCCACTTTTCGAAAAAAAATATATGCCCCCGCAGTATACATTCCTAAAATTGTCTTGCTTTTACATTTTCTTCCTATTGACTAATTGAATAAAGAAAATAATAAAGTAAATATGGAAGGATGGGTTGCCTCTTTTGCTACATGATAATTCAAGAACGTTGGTTCTTCACTCGCTACAAGATGGGTTAGGTCTCTGTTCGCATCGCCCACAGTGCCTACCGTTGAAGCCTCTCTAATTGTGTCGATTCACAAATATGAGACCGAGGCTTTGCCAAGTTACTTCTTCCAAATCAAGACTTCGCAAATACATCTCTTCTGCACCAAGGCTCCACCAAGCAAGATGAGATTTGATCGCCATGTTGGTCATGGGCTAGTCAAGTGCAGCTTCTTGATGTCCAAGGACGAGGACGGAATTTTAACCAAGACCGTAAATTCATCATATTCCTATGACTAATATTGGAACCCGAGTCCATAAAACTCCTTGTGCCAATCGTAATGAGGTTTCGATGTTCGTCCTTGGAAGATGTCAGAATTTTGGTTTGACGATTGCCCTCAACCCCGATGGAACTTTCACGGTAGAAGAGGAAAAGGATCCCCATCCCTATCTTGGCCGCAGACTACCACCACCTTCCTCACACTCTTCTCAACTCGCGAATCACCCATCCTTTCAAATTTCTGCTTGATATACATTCACAGCTGGCCTGGGGATGCCGTTGGGGAAACAAATTGACTTCATCCGATTTGGGCCGCATGGTATGCCTCAAAGCGCCGGGCCGCCTCGGTATGTCACAAATAGCTTTGGTATGCCTCACAGCCTGGGCATGCATCGGGCCAGAGCTTCGCCACATCGCTTGAAATGCCTCGACAAAGAACCCAGCTTCAAGATATCCAATCCCCGCACCGCACAAGCCTCATAAGATCCCTTCATGACCGTCTCAACGGGACAAAGAAACCCCAAATACGTACTCATCGGACCCATGCAGCCTAACGTGACCGATCGCTTCACAGCCTCACGGGGCAAAATCGCACGGAATGTCTTCTCATGGTTGGGGTTACCTCTAATACCACAAAGAAATTGGAATCCCACCTCGCTTGGAACCAATCTATCGTGGCCTCCGCAAAGAACAGCTTGGAATGCTTCCACAGCCTCGGTCTAGTGGCAACAGTAAGCCCTTCCTCGTAATGACGCTAGCTCGCCCGCTCTCACACAGCCTTTCACAAATCCATTCCTCACTCAAGCTTCGATGGGTTACCAAGCCTCCATCCCGCCATCAATCACCAGACCGCAGCACTTCCCCCGGTCATGCACCTTCGCCTATGCAATTCAACAATCGTGACAAGCAGCCCCGCACTTAAGCCTACTTATGGGCCTCACTCCGGAAATCCGAGTTACCCAGCCTACATCAAGATCGCCTTCGCCCTCTTTGCCGGTTGAAAATCAACAACAAGCCGCGAGGTTCTATCCCTTTGCCTGTGGTCCTACTCAAGCTCCCCGGGTGATTCGGCCAAGGACAGATTTCACCTATGTCCCCAGCATCGGCCGTTCCCTCCACCTCGTATGCCGCCAGCTGGTAGCTCCTCTCTAGCTCGCCGCCGGTTTGAATGCCATGGTTCCACCACAAGACCCTCATTTGGCTTGGTTCGTGGAACGACACAAGGAAATGAAAGCACAGATTGCCGAATTGACCGTTAAGAAGTCTCGCTTCCGACCAACGAACCCGACTCCTTTGTTCCCCACAAATTCGTGATGCCTAATTTGGATCTCTTTGATGGCACCGCATGCCCGAAAACCCATCTCGGACACGTATACCTTGGCAATGAAGGTCAAAAGGGGCGCCAATCAGCAGCTGGTCGACTATTTCGCCTCTCTTTGAAGTCCAAAGGCTCTAAAATGGTTCTTCCGCTTAAAATCCGAGGCCGTGGCTACATGGGACCAGATTACTAGCTAACTTGGAGTGGGAAGCAAATAGATTTGACTCGCAGACAACAATGCAAAGATCCCGACGAGAACATCGTGGACTTTTACAAGCAAGATGGCAACTCCTCCTTTTGAAGAGGAACAACTAGACATCTTTCGCTCACGCCCGAAACCACATCTCGAGGGTCTCACTTAGCAATTTCCCTATCCGGATCTACGGGCAATGATCAATTCCGGCTAAATTTGAGAGGGCTTACAATCGCCAGCCGAGTTGTCGCACTGCTACGGATACCGGGTTTCTTCCACCTCCAACACGACTCCCGAAAAGGGCAAAGGTGAGAATCGATCGAAAAGGGGACCCCAAGGACCCAATACGCCAACAATCCATTCCCTAAAAAAGTAGGGTGAATATGATTGAAGCCACGAACAAGCCAAGTGCCACTATGGCTAACAGCTCCTATATGGAAGACACTCTTCGAAGAGAGGATTCTAGTTTCATAGTCGGTATCAAAGATGGGTTTCTCCTTCATGACAACTTCACCTTCAAGGCTCTCACGTTGATCGATTGGCTCTGCATTTCATCGCATGTCACCAAACCTTTAACTCGGACCTCTCGTAGTGACGCTTTGTCAAACTCCGGGCTTCATCAAATCATTCGTAGAAAGATTCCGTGGTTTTCGCCATGTCTTTTCCATGGAATGGGGCTTTATCAAGTCACACCTATCTTCGTAAGAAAGGTCTCGGTCACCTCAACAACCGTCTTGGAGTTTCGCCTTTAGAACTTGGCATATGGCAACTCCCCGCATCATCAAAAGTTGAGAATTGGGAATCTCCTCATACGCATTTCACAAATCACAACTAACCCAAGCAAAAGAGGGTTCATTCATGTCAACATGCTTTGATTCTAGAGCCCGTCGCCGTCGCCTTCAAATGTCCGAGATCGAAAAGAAATTTCAATCGAGACCCGGGTTCAAATCCAACTTCATCCCAAGATCAAAATTGACCTCATCAATAACATGCAATTCAGTCCGCGACTAAAGGATATCACCCCACCACCAAAGCTTGTCCCAAACAAATAACAACACATATATCCCCTCTCATCACCATGCATCCCCACAAAAATCTCCCTGTGGCTCATGTAGCATGCACAAAACTTGAATCAATAGGAAAAATCCTAAGTGATTGAAAATCATAAATCGTAATTTCCCCGCCAAAAGCTTAGGCCAAGCGCATCTTCGAAAGCAAATAAACGCATCATCTCATAATCATTTTTGGTTCTATGCATGCATCCGCCATCATGAATGCCATATATGCATCTTCCTCTTCACTAACAAATGCAGGAATTCAAACGTAATCCCCTTTTCCGGCAAGGATGATCTTCACCAAAGACGACCTCAAATGGATGAAAACAAATTCCCCAACATCCACAAACATATGAAGACCGCCTCCAAAGTGTCTACAAATCGGCCGTGACGCCAAGCTCTCCAATACAATTCGGTCGTGGACGCCAAGTTCTCCAATACAATTCGGCCGAGACGCCAAGTTCTCCAATACAATCCGGCCGAGACGCCAAGCTCTCCAATACAATCGGTCAAGTGACGCCAAGTTCTCCAATACAATTCGGCCGAGACGCCAAGTTCTCCAATACAATCCGGCCGAGACGCCAAGCTCTCCAATACAATCAGTCAAGGACGCCAAGTTCTCCAATACAAATCGGCCGAGACGCCAAGTTCTCAAAACGCAAATCGGTCAAGGACGCCAAGTCCTCCAATACAAATCAGTCAAGGACGCTAAGTCAAATCGGCAAGGACGCCAAGCTCTCCAATACAAGCACGGCCTGAGACGCCAAGTTCTCAAAATGCAAATCGGTCAAAGATACCAAGGTCTCAAATACAAGACGGCCAAAGACGCCAAGTTCTCCAATACAAATCGGTCGTGGACGCCAAGTTCTCAAATACAAATCGGCCGTGGACGCCAAGTTCTCAAATACAATGCGATTAGAGACACCAAGTTCTCAAAAGCAAGAAGTCCCAATGTGAAGACAAGCTCAAAAACCTCTACAAGTTTGACGATCACCAAAGAAGATGCAGACTCAACCAAACTCCTCCTTCAGTCAAAATGCCTCCAAAGACAAAGAAATCGCCGCGTAAACCGTCCCACGAACGGCAACCTAACAACTCTTCATCAACATCGCCCGTAGCCTCGCCATGTGTAAGCACAAAGACAGTATGAAAGCATATCTTAATCAACTACTTTTCTAAAAGAACATTATCATCAAATCTTAGTGGCGACTTCCCAAAAAATAGTCAAACCTCAAATACCGTCAAACCATCAAAGACCATCCCCACTATTTTCGAACTACGACCGGCTTGATTCCCTCTTAAGGATACGTAGGTAGCCTATCATTAGGTCCACCACTCGACCAAAGACGGCCATCCTTTCCTTCTAAGCAGCAGACGTAAAACCGATCCCTTCAAATGAAGTCCACTAGAGGACCATCTATCCTAAAACGCCATCATCGAGGTTCGAGGCACCTAAGACGCCATCATCAAGGTTCGAGGCACCTAAGACGCCATCATCAAGGTTCGAGGCACCTAAAACGCCATCATCGAGGTTCGAGGCACCTAAGACGCCATCATCAAGGTTCGAGGCACCTAAGACGCCATCATCAAGGTTCGAGGCACCTAAAACGCCATCATCGAGGTTCGAGGCACCTAAGACGCCATCATCAAGGTTCGAGGCACCTAAAACGCCATCATCGAGGTTCGAGGCACCTAAGACGCCATCATCAAGGTTCGAGGCACCTAAGACGCCATCATCAAGGTTCGAGGCACCTAAGACGCCATCATCAAGGTTCGAGGCACCTAAGACGCCATCGTCGAGGTTCGAGGCACCTAAGACGCCATCATCAAGGTTCGAGGCACCTAAGACGCCATCATCAAGGTTCGAGGCACCTGAGACGCCATCACCGAGGTTCGAGGCACCTAAGACGCCATCATCAAGGTTTGAGGCACCTAAAACGCTATCACACACAACACGAGGAAAGCGATAAATCGCAATCATCCCTTAGGGTGACTTCCCAAAAATAGTCAAACCATAGGGTGACTTCCCCAAAACAGCCAAAACCTTAGGGCGACTTCCCAAAAATAGTCAAACCATAGGGCGACTTCCCAAAAATAGTCAAAACCGTAGGGCGACTTCCCAAAAATAGTCAAGTAATAGGGCGACTTCCCAAAAATAGTCAAACCATAGGGCGACTTCCCAAAAATAGTCGACCTTAGGGTGACTTCCCAAAAACAAATGATCATAGGGCGACTTCCCAAAACAGTCAAAACCTTAGGGTGACTTCCCAAAAACAATGATCATAGGGCGACTTCCCAAAAATAGTCGACCATAGGGTGACTTCCCAAAAATAGTCAAATCTTAGGATGACTTTCCTAAAACAAGAGGGTCGACGACTAAAGATAGTCGAAAGACCCGAACTACTACCGGCTTGATTCCTCTTAAGGATACGTAGGTAGCCTATCATTAGGTTCACCACTGCACCAAAATGGTCATTCCTATCCCCACAGAGCGGATATACAACCCTAGCCATCGACCGAAGAGGGTCATTTCTTATCCCCACAGAAGTTTCTTTCAAAGAATCGATCGTAGAACTCGCTCGCCAAAGTTGACATCCTAAAACAAATACCTGTGGTCGACAACTAAAGATAGTCGAAAGACCCGAACTACGATCCGGCTTGATTCCTCTTAAGGATACGTAGGTAGCCTATTAAATAGGTTCACCCACTCGATCACTTGATCATCCCGCCAAAATATGGAGCCTTATTCTTATCGACGACCCCGCTTCCTTCGAAAGCGCCGTCGCCGAGGGGCTACCGTAAGTGCTCCAATTTGAGCTTGTTAGCATTTTCGTTAGAAAATTAACGAAAGTTATAACATTACTAACATTCCTAACATTCCTAACTTTTCTAACAAAGTAAGGGTAAAATGGGCATTGCCATTTAAAGTTAAACCAAGAAAAGAATCTCAAAAAGCAAAAGAAATAAGAAAAATCCGAATTGGGCAAGTTGAAAAACATAAACCGCCGGATTTTTGAATTTTATTCTTCTTGTCCAAAGCCCGAAGCCGTAATTAATGAACAAAGGCACGCCGTCAATCATATCCGCGCGGACATGTTTGTCAATTTCAGAGGGCTATAAATTGAACCCTCCTCTCTCGCTTACACAACACAATTTGATCACAAAGAACGAAACTCGGGCGAATATAGGGAGAAAACAGTGGGAATTCACTTGAATTGCCACCATTTTCTCTTCAATCTTTCCCAAATCTCACTCACTCACAAACACTTCAAATCACTCTCATACATACTCTTATACATACACTAACTCAAGCTCAAATCACCCTTTAGGAGGAGGAATAGAGAGAAAACATAGAGGACTTCATTGTTATCTACTTGTTTTCTCTTTAACCAACTCAAATCATCAACCCTAAACACTTTCAAACCCTAAACACATTCAAGCCTCAAACACTCATATATTCAAGCCAAAGCCTCAAAATACAAAGAAGATAGGTATAACCTCCCTCTTCTTACCCTAAATCTCTCATCCATGCATGCATCTTCAAACTACAAAATGTAGTTCATTCTTCTTCTTGTTTTAAGATCCAAGAAGATCACCATGGAAGTCCATCTCCATGGATGATCTTCTACAAGGATCAACATTTTCTTTAATGTGTTCTTATTTTCTTGCAAAGAAAACTCATTTTCAAAACCCCAAAAACCATTTTCAAGCATCAAATCTCATTTTCAAAGGATAAAAATCCCCTTCCCAAGCAAATGAAGTGCTTAGTCCTAATGTACCTAAGGATGGTTTGGTATAGTTGATTCACCACTAAAATGTCAAGTGATCACTAACCAAAACCTAGGGAAATGGGGACAAGCATGGATGCAAAACCCCCCTTTAAAATCATATTTTCTTTCATGGGAAGTTGCTGTCCAGTAGCAATTTTCTCAGATCTCAGTCCATGGTCTAATTTTTTGGACATAGATAAACTTGGAATTTGGTGTTGACTACAAAATACTTTTTGTAACCAACATCCAGATCTTTCCATACATATTTTTACTTTATTTTTTGTGTGAGTAAAACTTCTTTTTCAAATTTTCTTTTAAAGGTCAGTTCATCAGTCTCTGGAAATCCAGATTTCAGATCTGAGATTTCCAGAAGGTTTTGACCCCTCAAATCATCTCCAAAATGAAAAGTTCTTTTACAGAAACCTTTTTTAAGGTGTTTTGAACATTTTTCATTCCCGGACTTTTCCCAGATTCTGGAGTTTTCAAGCCCTAAAGTCCATTTCAAAGTCAAAGGTCAACTGCTTTTTTCATTCTGGCAGAAATGGTTTTCAACTTCCAAAAATCTTTTGAGTTCCAAATCTCAACCCAAAATCACCCAAAAATCATGGGATCAGTTTAAAGCCTTGAAAAAGAGTTCCCAATTTTTACTTACCTCAGTTTCAACTTATTTTGGCCAAAACACACACACACACACACACACACACAACAAAGGATTTTGAATGTTTGGAAGACTCGTTTTTACGAGGCGTTCCGGGTGCACACTAACGTCCTTCCCGGCGCGTAACGTGACCTCCGAACCCAAATCTCTGATCTCGGGCTTTTTTCAAAGTTTTGGCCCTTAAAACAAAAATGGCGTGGCGACTCCGTTTTGATTTTCACAAAAAAAAATCGGGCATCATCACAGTAGGGAACAAAGCTGGGTCTTATCTGAGGAGGAGAGGGTGTCGGGACCCTGACGGCTTGGGATACTGGAAAAGACTGCAAAGGGACAGTCTTTGGCAAAGGATCATATGTGACTGGAGGAGGGCATTGGTTATAGGCTAGCTCTTCTTCCCTAGTCATCTGGTTACCCAAATCGATCGTTTTTCCGTCGAATCGGCCATTCGACTCTCTGGACCGATAAAACCGAGGATTCTCGCGAACCGTTCCGAGAATTCTGCGCTAACAAGTCGCCGACCCCGTGTTCTCACCCACTTCTTTCTCGCTGCGGGAAAGGGATAGGAGAGGTTTAGACTCGGGGTAGGTGTTTAGTCCGAAGGCTCAAGCAATATGCAAATTAGAATCTTCCATTTACTTAAAATGTTGTCTTTTATTAATTTCTATTTGGTTGGAAAAGGGGATTTGCCCTTCTTTTCGCAACTACTCTAGATCCCGGATCGGTGGGTTCCGTCACTACGTCTATGAGCCCCTCATATTCCACCCGTATTTCGACCTCCTGTGGTGGACACCGGGCGAGGGTCCTATAGGGCACGCGGATCCCACCGACCGAGAGAGAAGAACGCTCCTAACGGGTCTAGAGGGTCATAGGAACTTTTAACGCACGAGCGATGTGAATTATAGTCAAGGCAATACCGGGAAAGTCTCGTCTTTCCGCCTTGATAGAATTTCGGCAGAATTTCGCTTGCGCGATTGACGTTTTGACTTTTCGGTAATGTTCGAGAAGATAATAGGCATGGGTCGGGCGGTAAAAGCCGGATGACACAGTGTCACATTGAACTTCGTTGCATATGCCGGGCGTGAGTCAAAATCGAAGTCAATGCCGGGTCAAGATCTTGCCAATTTTTCCTTGTAGGAATTTTGGCAGAGATTCGCTTGAGCGAAAGATCTTTGGACTTTTCTTGGAAAATACTCGGTCTCGACTCTTACGCATTCCGTGCAGGTCAAAGTCAAAGTCAATGTCGGAGTCAAGGTTCTACCAATTTTTCCTTATCGGAATTTCGGCAGAGTTTCGCTTGAGCGAAAGATCTTAACTTCCGTTATGAACTAAGGCTTGACCTTTACGGGGATATGCAACTGGGCTATATGACACGGACTAGACCAAAAACCAACCAAAAAGTCATGGTTTTTTGAAACGTGTGACACGGACTGTGCATTGGTCGACACCGGCCGCCATGGGAGTTTGGGGTGATTCCGTGCGCGCCTGGGAGCATCGTAAGGTCTGTCCGTGATCGCACTGAACAACCACCCCGGGTTTAAAGGGACGTGCGTGCAAAGTGTACAGGATATATAGGGTGCGCGTAGTATGCGGTCTCCTAAAAATGTTCCTTTGAGTTAAAACAGAGATTTTCATAAATGTGTTTTAAAGGAATGATTTTTGGGACGGGGAGAATGCAACAGCTTAAGCACGTAAATTTTCTCGGGAGCCCCAATCGCCTTGGAACCGAATAGCCCCAAGCCGCTAGGATCGCCGATTAACCTCAATTTTTCCTGGTGGAATTGCCACTGAGGCCGTCCGGTCAGAATCCAAGGAGGATTGAGCCGTACGACTGCATGGATCAATTTTCCAGGTTCCACTCCTTTGCTATTTTTCGGGTTGTTTCCCGTTCAAAGTATGCACAGATCCCAAGATGCAAATGATGCAATGCAAGGCAAAGAAAGCAAGCAAAATAGACGGAATCCGCGATGGGAGTCTAACCCGCTCAAAAGGAAAAGCTTTCTTTTATTTTTTTTCCGAAAAGTGATACCGGTACGTGGGATTGTTAAACCACCGTTTATCCCAAGCCCCGGGTTAGGGAGCGATACAGGAAGGTTAAGTGGTTTCCACCTATATACCAAGTATCGTTTATTTTAAAAAATGAAAGCTTTTCTCCTTTGGGATTTCCCCAGCGGAGTCGCCAAACTGTGAATGTGTGCCCAAATTTGTTGGAATTCACGCGAGTTTGAAGACATCCGGTTTAATTTGAAAAACGGAGTCGCCACGCCATTTTGATTTCCTCAAAACTTTGAAAAAAAGGATTTATGGGTTCGGATGTTAAGTTACCCCTTGGGAAGAACGGATCGTCGTTCACCCAAGGTGCCTTGCCGTAGCAAGTCTCCCTAGATTCCGTTTATTTTGCTTGCTTGCGTGCTTTCTTATGTGCATGTGTTTGAATGAAAGGGGAGGGAATGTCCCAAGTTGTCTTTCGGACGTACAAACCATTTATTGGTTGTCGCTCGGAATTTTTTGGATTTTATGTATTCGGGATTTTGATCCCGTCCTCATCTTGGACTTGTGATCATCGCATTTTTAACCTCGGGACTTGCGTGATCGAGAGAAGGACTCTCTTTTATAGCCCAAAAATGAGGTTCTTTAGGAAGGAATGTCCTTAGCCCATCAATCCTACACTTTAAGACGATTGAGCTTATATGAATGCTTCATGCTCGTCTTAAGTGATAATCGGAGATATAGGGTTCAAGGTTGTCCCTTTCTAAAGAGATTATGGAACCTTTAATGGAAGAAACGATGTAAAGATAGGATCTTTACACCGGTCCGTTCCGAGGTTGCTAATGGGGACATGGGGGAATGCATGTAAAAATGACATTTTTAGTGAAAAGATGACATTTTTGGGTTGCAAAGGATGCATTTGATTTGCAAAGGATGCATTTTGATGTAAAGACATGATTTTTATGCAAAGGATGCATTTTTATGTAAAGAAGTGATCTTTATTGCAAAGGATGCATTTTCATGAGAAAATTAGCATTTAATATGCAAAGGATGCATAAAGATTGCATTTTGAAAAGCAAAGGATGTATTTTTATGATGAAGGAATGACCTTTAATGCAAAGGATGCATGAAAATGGATTTTATGTGCAAAGGATGCATTTTATTGTAAATACTTGATTTTTATATGCAAATGATGCATAAAGATGGTGTTTTTATTGTAAAAGTGGGGTTTTTAGGTGCAAAGGATGCACCTTTGATTCAAAGATTACATTTTTAATGACAAATGATGCCTAATTCATTCAAAGGATGCAAAGGGGGAAAGGGGGTATGATAAAGATATGATCTTTAATGATAAACTACCAAGTCCCAAGCAAAGATAATAACAATATATGAATGCAAGGAGCAATTTAATTCACATAGAGCATATTAAAATGCAAGGTTAGGGAGTGAGAGGTTACCAATGGTGGCCTCTTCTTCTTTGGGTTGAGCTAGGTGGAAGGACCAATCTTGGGATCTTCAAGGAGGACGGAGGTGGCTTCTTGGCTTGCTTCTTCAACCCTTGGGATTCCCAGCAGTATTTAGGAATATTTTTGAGTCTGAATATGGAGTGTGGTGTGTATTTTTCGTATGTTAAATGGGTAGAGGAGGGCTCTATTTATAGGCAGTCTGGATAAGGCCAATGAAGTCGTGCGGCCAGAGATCCTTGGCTAATGCAGCCGTGCGGCATTATCCCCTGTGACTCAGCATGTTTCTAGAATCATGCAAGGTGGCAATTCTAGAACCTTTTCCAAATTAAGAGAAACGTGTTTCTTAATTGGGAAGCATTCCCTTCAGCCCTTATATGATTTGGAACAGTTCCGGAATTGTTCCAGAACTCCAGGAAAGTCCGGGGAATTACCGGGAAATTTACCGGAATTGCTGGGGAAATTAACCGGAAGGCATGAGCTAGATTTGGGTACTTACACCCGCGAGCATGAAGTACCATTTGGCCAATTTCGAAGACAAATTTGATTTGTCTAGGATGTATTTCAACCGGGAAGGCTTCCATATATTGCTTTAGCCTTTGTGATACCCAAATAAGAGCGATGCAAGATTTGTCGAGGGGAGAGTAGTTAATTTCGCTACCTTGGAATCTATGGCTGACAAAGTAGATGGCATTCTCTGTGTGTGAGGCAGGCTATTCTTGAGAGAGCATAGCCCCTAGCGCGTTGTCAGTAACCGTGAGATATAGCTTTAAGGGCTTTTCCTTGTGTGGTGGAACCATGATGGGTGGGGAAGTTAAGTAATGCTTAACTTCCTCGAATGCTTCTTGACAATCTTCGGTCCACTCTTGAGGTGCATTTTTCTTAAGTAGCTTGAAGATAGGATCGCACATTATAGTCAGTTGATTGATGAATCGACTGATATATTGGAGTCTGCCCATGAATCCCTTTACTTCTTTATGCGTTCTGGGTGGAGGCATGTCTATGATGGCTTTTATCTTGGCAGGGTCTGCTTCTATGCCACGCTCGGTGACCATGTACCCCAAGACTTTCCCTTTGACCACTCCGAATGAGCATTTGGCGGGGTTGAGTCTCATCTTGTGCTGTCTCAGTAGATTGAAGAATTTTCTGAGATCTCTGAAGTGCTGACCATCTGTCCCCTCTATTTCCTTGTGGATCATGTCATGGAATAGTGTCGTGACTGCCCTTTGGTAAGTAGCCCCAGCGTTCTTGAGACCAAACGGCATGACCGTGTAACAGAACGTTCCCCAAGGTGTGGTGAATGCGGTTTTGTGTTGATCCTCCTCTGCCATGAGGATTTGGTTGTACCCCGCGAAGCCATCGATGAATGAGCAGACTTCGTATGCGGCTGTGGCGTCGACCAACATGTCCATGTTTGGTAGCGGGAAGTCATCTTTAGGGGATGCCTTGTTCAAGTCTCTGAAATCAACACAGACTCGTATTTTCCCGTTCGACTTGGCCACTTGCACCGTGTTTGCTATCCATTCCGGATACTCGATTACTTTGATAAACCCCACGTTCAAGAGTTTCATGATTTCTTCTTCTACTTGAATTGACCATTCCAGCTTGATTCTGCGTAGTTTCTGTTTGACTGGCTTGGCGTTGGGTAGCAGCGGTATCTTGTGTTCTACAATTAAATGATTCAACCCAGGCATATCTTTGTAGGAACAAGCGAAGACGTCGACATATTCTCTGAGGAGCTGCGTCAAGGTTTCTCTGTCTTCCCCCTTGAAGAAGCTACCGATCTTTGTTTCTTTGGGGTCTTCTGTTGTCCCGAGATTAACCGTTTGCATTTTCTCGTCGTCAACAGGGCCATTCTTTCCACAACGACCTACTTGCTTAGCTAATTCTTTTAAAATTTGTTCGTTTTCTTGATCTATCTCATCGTATGATTCATTATTAACTTGTTCGTTATATTGATTATTATTAGTTAATTCATCATTCACGATGTTAGCAATCTCAGGGTACTCGGAAAGATCAAAGTTTTCATTAAGGAAGTAAGGGAATACATGTTCGGCCACCGCCTCGATTTCCTCTTGAGTGAGTTCATCAGAGGTGGAGCCTACTTCTAATGTGAAAGTTACAGGGCCTATCTTCCTGCGGGGATGGGGAGTACAACCAAGCTCTTTGATCATGAAGTCTTCATCAACAACTGGTCCTCCGGTGACGTGCCAGTTTAGAATTGGCTCATCACATTTCTGTATTAGTCTTGTGTAATCAATAGTTGGAGCGTCCCCCTTGGAGATTGCATGGATCTGGCTGTCTTCTAACTGGCACAGGTCTTCAAACTGTCCCAGCATGTCTTCTCCCAACACAAAGTCCCATTTGCTTGTCATTTCTGCCTTCGTGCCCCACAAATCTTTAGGGATTAGTGGGACGGTTTCTATTTCATCTGCTGAAGCATCGCAGTCGCTAAAGATTTCAAAGCCCGGTTGGCGCTTTCCTTTATCATCAGTCCATGGTTCTGAGAAGATAAAGTAGGGAATGCTTTCCCCTTCCCGGACGAAGTAGCCATTGAGTGTCTTTCGATATGGCTCGAGGTTGCAATCTTTGACCTTTGGGTCATTGTGGCCTTTGTATGCGGTTCCTTCCCACTTAATTGGAGTGAAGTCCCACTCTTCTTCGTCATCTCCATCGTGGATGGAAATGATGTATCCTAGGCCATGCTTTGTGTGTGGTGGGGGAACCGGTGGTGGTTCCGTTATCCCTTGCAAGTTTTTTCCAAGCCCCAAGCCAGGGAAGTATCCTTTTATTTGCATCATTTTCCAGGCAGGAAGGTTTCCAAAAAACCGAAGTGCCTTGGAGTAATCGTTTTCGTTGCAAGTTTCTATGACATTCACGGTGCTTTCTTTCTCGATCTCAAAGCCACTGAACAAGAAATCAGAAGTGCTATGTTGTACCTCGAGGATAGGGCTAGCAGTAACCATCTCTCCGTGTATGGTGACTATCGTATCGTTGTGTCTGAACTTGATACATTGGTGTAGGGAGGAGGGCACACCCCCTATGTCATGTAGCCAAGGGCGGCCAAGTAGCAAGTTGAAGGATGCCGGGATGTCGATGACTTGAAATTCGATGCTCATTGTGACTTGCCCCATTTCTACAGGTATCACAGCTGACCCCAAAGCGGTTCTAGCAGTACAATCGTACCCCCTTACGGTATGCCTAGATGGCTTAAGATCTTTGTGGGTGAGGCCTAATGATGATAAGGCTTTCTTTGGAAGGACATTGATGGCAGAACCATTGTCGACCAAAATGCATGGCATTCAGTATCCATTCACCTTAGCAGTTATGTAGAGGGCCTCATGATGATTGTTCCCATAGGACAGGAGGTCCAAGTCAGTGAAAGTGATGACGTTGCCAAATTGTACTTGACCAATCATTTGAGTAAGCTCTTCGGGTGTTGCTTCCGAGGAAATGGTCATTTGAGCCAATGCCTTTTTCAACATCTCACGGTGCTTGTGAGATGCTCCTATGAGATCCCAGACTGAGATGTTTGCTTGTGTCTTCTTCAACTGAGTTAAGAGAGGTCTTCCGGTTCGCTTGGTGATGAGGCTTTTGCTTGTTTAGGAGGATTTTGATTCCTTGGATCTTTGTTGGTGATCACACGACCGGATCGTGTGAGGAGATTGACTGTTTTAGACCCTTTTTCCTTTTGTTCTAAGATTTCCTCCCAAGACATCATATAACAGAAAGAAGATTTATTAAATTCAAGAGGGCTCTCGTCCACAGTTGTGGCTAGACGAGTAGGATCCTCGAAGCTACTTTCTATTTCTATCAAATTGACCTCATTGTTTGGCAAAGGGCAACCCTATCTCTTTATCGTCAAACAAATCTTGGATGACGTCTTTCAAGTGGAAACATGAGTTGGTGTCGTGGCCGGTGAAGTTGTGGTACTTCCAGAAGAGATGATGAGCATGATTGGCAGGAAGATCTTTCTTTGGAGGTCCACCTTCTCTTGGTTTGATTTTTTCGTTCTTGATGAGCACCTCGAAGAGTTCTTCTTGAGTGATCCCTTCAAGCTTGTCATAATGTCTATCCCTTTTCTTCTTTTGTGGTGTAGGTACCGCAGAGTACTTGCCATTTTTGGGATGATTGAAGACAATAGCATTAACAGAAGTGTCCTTGGGGTTGGAAGAGGAAGAGGAGCTCTTGTTGTAACGGAATCCACTTTCTTTCTTGGCTTCCCTTTTCTGTTTGATCAGGTCATCTAACCGTATGCCCGACTTGTGAAGTTCGGCGAAGCTAGGAAAATAGTTGCCGACCAGTTTGTCTTGGTACTCCTCCCTAAGACATTGTATGAGGATGTGGATTTGCTCGTCTAGGCTGGTCCTATCAACGATTTCAGTCAGTTTGGTCCTCCACCTTTTGACAAAATCTGTGAATGATTCATTCGGAAGCTGCTTGGTTTGTTCGAGATCCCTTCTAGTGGTGCGGTAAGTGGAGTTATCCTCATATTGCTTTTGGAAAGTACAACTAGCGAGTGGCCAATCGAGTCTTGTAGAGAGTGGGAGAGTCATGTACCAATCCCTAGCGGCACCATCGAGGGTTTGTGGGAAACATTGAGCTAACAGGTTGTCATCAACACCCATAGGTAGCATGGCCCAAGAGTAGGTCTCCAAATGTGATTTGGGACAGGTGGTGCCTTGAATTTTGCAATGTCGGGTGTTTTGTACTTTTTAGGAAGCTTGGACATGGATTGACGAAGGGTGTCATAATCAATAGAGAGCGAGGCTCCCTTACTTACATCGAGGGATGCAAGTTTCTTTTCTAACATGGCCATGGTGAGGGGTTCATTCTTGCTTTCCCTTTTGCTTTCTTTCTTGGATGTGTAGCTTTCGTTGTCGGAGGAGGAAGATGACGAGCTAGACTCGTACTTCTTTTTCTTGCTTTTGCTTTGGCGGCGATCCTTGGCCTTTTTGGTGTATGATTCCTCTTCTTCGGAGGAAGAATCATTTTTCTTCTTCTTTTCTTTGTTGGCTAGTGCTGCCCTAAGTTCTTGGATTTCTTTCACAAGAGTGTGAATCTGGGTAGCTTGCACTTCTAGGCGATCATTGGCTTCTTCCAGAAGTTTATGGTTGTTTTCGGACAAAGTTTCATTACCCGGAATATCGTCGATGCCGGACATTGTGTTGGGAGTCTTGAAGTTGAGTAGCTTCGAAAAACTGACAGAAGAGATGCAGAGATGACGTCAGGATCACATCTAGCCCCAACGAGTCGGAAGCGGGCTTAAATGGTTTAGGCTCAATCACAGCAAAACAGAGGCATTATCTCGCGCGAGACATGTAGTCCCACACGAGACAATCACACGGAAAGTCGATTTTTATTAGACCTAATTTTTTGTCGGAACGGAGAATCCGTTTTGAGAGGTTTCTAAGGCCTTTATCAGAACCTAACGACTAAGCAATCAATCCGATTTTTGTAAAACAAAGCCATGTAAGATTGTTTTTTTTTAAGGATGTTTATTTTTCTTTTAAAGGGACATCCGAAAGGGTCATTCCGAAGGGACTTTTTCGAGGGACTTTTCCGAATCCTTCTTTATTGTCAATTTTGCATGGCTTTATTTTGGTCAAAAACAAGAAAAGATCACTAAGTCAAACCGACCGGTCACGGAGTGATCCTAAAAAGACAATCTACATGAAAATGTGGCGATGCAGGGCTGGAAGGCTAGGCTCCCCGCGATATGACAATCTAGGTGGATTGAATACGCTGAGTGGGATGATCCAACTTCGGAGAGATCGGCGACTAGGTAGTTACCGTCATCCGTCCTTAGTGTGGGTCCCGGGTTAATAGAAGGTATGCAGTGCAATGAAAGATATATAATGAGTGCGCGTGTGTGATAGTCAATCTAGGTGATAGATAAAAATAGAGATTTTTTTTGAAAATAAAAAGGAAAACAAATAGTGGCCACATTAAGTGGTTGCCTACGTTTCTCCCAATTTAGGAAGACTCAGGCCGTCGTAGTTCCAAGTAATGAGAGAGAGAGAGAGAGATAAATAAATTACAACTCCCGAATCCCCTATGGACCGGACTTTAATAAAATAAAATCCAATCACACGCAGTTTATAAATAATCAATTATTTAACTAAAATACGGATTCGAGTTCGACATCTTAAGGGAGGCCTTAAGATGAGGGAACTCTGCAGATAATGAATTCTGGGATCCCCCTTGCGTGTTCGACTCTCGTCTTGGACCTCGAGATGAACAGGAAAAACAAGAAAACAACAGATTACCGATGCGATATCCCGCGCGAGATGGGATATCTCGTGCGAGATATGCCTGATCTGAAGCAGAAAAAACGAAATTTTTTTTTTGAAAACCTCTCTTTTAATTTTGACGCAAGTTTAAGCCTCTTAATTTTATGTCCCCAACGGAGTCGCCAACTGTAGCGTTGTGAAGGATTTCGAATATCTCCTTTTTATTTATCTTTCGAGTCGCCACCTATATTATTCGTTTGGAAAACATAGAAAAACCATTTTTTAAAGAGATTTGGGTTCGGGGCTTAGGTTATGGAATGGGAAGGTCAAGGAGCACCCATTCCACCCAATCCGGAGATCGGTCTTGCTAAAGAAAAGAGAAATTTTTGAAGATAAAAGGATTTCAAATAAAAATAAATAAAAAATCCATTTAACGGGGTTAAACGGAATGTAGGATCGATTGCTTCGAGACCATCCCCATAATTTAGGGAGGCTCTAGGCCGATCCTAGATTCTATGGATTTATACCACTCTAACAATCAATTAGAAATGAATTTAGGGGTTACCTTGCGTGAGGTGATTCGGGCAGAGTTTCGACTCAAGTTTAGAATCGAATCTTGACACGGACAGAGCTTCGCCTCAGTCCTTGACTCGGATCTTAATGTTTGTTTATCAACAAGGTTGACAAACAAACTTTGAGGTGATTTTAGGGGTGATTTTACATGAATTTTTCTGGGAGAGAAACCAATAAAATGTGTGGGATTCTGGACCTCTGAAATACTGGAAGTCACCAGTATTTATAGGTGTTGGAGAGGTAGAGGTGGAGAGATAAAACACTCCTAGAAAGGTTCCAGACTCCAAAATCATTGGTTGGCCGGATGGATAAAGTTTTATCCCGAAAAGAGGTTGAAATTGACGAGGAAACTGTCATCTGCATGCTACAGATGACCAATATCTCGTGCGAGACACGCCATTCCGCGCGAGATATTGTGGTCTGTGGACAGTTCTGTCCTTTTCCCGTTATCTCGTATGCAGTTTAGTCCCAAACTAACGGTGGTCAGTCAAAACTTAACGAAACATGACGAAATGGTGGATTTCTACTTCTTGACTCAAAGCGAGACTTAGAGTGGTATAAATATGATCCGATGGGTTCAGAATGGGGTGTTTACACATCCCTAATGACGTATATTATTTACTGTACAAAGAAAAATAATTAAATAGAGTAAGTTTTAAAATATAAATAAATATGAAAAAGAGATAATTTTTTTATAATAATGTGTTTTTATAACAATTGCATAGAATTCTCGCACTCTTTTTATGTTATTATGTTTTGCGACAATTTAGTTAAACTTGTGCGATATTTATCACCTTTATCCTATCACAATTTTTTTTGTAAAAGTGATAAAATATCAATTTGTGCATAATTTATTACTCTTAAATAAGTAATTTTTAGGCTTAAGATGAGTAACCATTAAAGGGTAAAAAGTTTTTAAAATATGCCAAAAATAAAAAACAATTGAGAACAAACGATTGTTTTGAAACATAGAGTATACAAAAGGTATAGACTCTTATTTTAGAGGGATTGAGTTTTTTATGGAAAAAAATTAAAAAATATTATAAGTAAATGATTCTTTTATAACAAAAAATGAATAGAGGCCTTTATTTTAAAAGGGAATGAGTATTTTATGTTTTTAAAAAATAAAATATATCCTAAAAACCATTTTAGAGTTTAGTTTATTATTTCTTATAATTTTGGGGAATAGAAAGGATAAATGTTTAAAAGAAAAAGCAGAAGGGTAGATGCAAAAGGGGGGAGGGTTTAAAATAAAAATACAAAAACTAGAAAGCTGCAGAGATTCGAACTGCTCTCAACCAAAAGCGAAAAGAAACATTGACATCTTCCCACTCGGTCACAAAGATTAACTCTTTGTTATGAAATCCCACTTTGACTTTCACGGTGAACTCAACGAACTTTGAACATAATTTTATGAAAATCTAAATATCTCTATTCAATTGTAAAAATTGTTGTTGTTTCACCATTGAGAATAATAACGATAACAATTTTTAGAACTACGTAAAGATATCTAGATTTTCATAAAATTATATTCAAAGTTTAATTGAGTTGACCGTAAAAAAAAAAGTGGGACAAACTTTCCAGAACGATAAGTGTACAAATTTTACCAGGTATAAATTATTTATTTATTACATCTCGATAAAAAATTATTGTAAAAAATCTAGTATGAGCCATGACCCACTGGTCTTAAGGTGGATTCGCTCTTGCCCGCTACATCCACCTTTATTTTCGGTAGCCCCATACCCTCCTCATTTTGGGCTCATATAAACTCCAGCTTTGTTTTTACGTATTCTTCCTAGATTTTGATGAACTTGGGACCGGTGTTCAACAGGTTTCAGGCAACTGTAGACAGATGATCATGCACATACGAGTCAGCTCGGCTCGCTAGAGACAATCCCGTGGACCAGGCAGACTAACCCGACCAGTTGCCTTCTCGCCCGTGGGCCAATCTCGGCCTGGCCCACCCGTCATGGTGGTACCCGGCTCGCTTCGTTTGCCCGATTATGTTGGTGACGGATCTGAGCTGGCTTTTTTATTTTCTAGAAATTCAAAATGAACCCGGCTCGCTCCATTTGCCCGATTAAGTGAGTGACGGATCTGAGCATGCTTTTTTATTTTCCAGAAATTCAAAATGAAATGAAGGTAATGGGAATCAAACTCTGGCAATTCATGTTGAAACGAAACACTTAACATTGAATCACTGCTAAGGGTTAAAATACTTAATATTTACTCCCTCCGACCCAATAAAAGCTTCACCAATTACCCAAAAGGGCGTCCCGTTAGAAGCTTCACCTTTCCTTTTTTGGACATAAAATATTATTATTTCTTCCACTCATTCTCTCTCCTACATTATTTTAATACTCACAACACCATTATAATTTATTATTCCCTCCACTAATTCTCTCTCCTATTTTCAAATTACACTCACAACATTTTTTTCCCTCCCATTACCATAATTCCCGTGCCCAAGGAAAATGGTGAAGCAATTGGTGGGACGGATGTTGTGAAATTGGGAGGATCACCACATCCACTAGCCCATACTAGTAGTCATTGTTGTTGTGAAATTGGGGGGATCACCACATCCACTAGCCCATACTAGTAGTCAACAACATGGAGAAAATAAATCAACACATGATAATATGAAAGAACAAGAACAAGAACACCGATAATTTGTTAACCCGGTTCATTCACCAACTCGTGAACTACATCCGGAGGCACCAAGCCAGGACATCACTATAATAATATATGAAGGATTACAACTTTACATATGCACTCACACAGATCTAGCATAGTAACTCTCCATGAGCAATCTCTCATATGCATTATTTCACCTCCCCAAGAACACACAAAATAACACAGTCATGGCCGGGTTGTAGGATCGCCCCCATGGCTCTCCTAGGCCCCCGGCCCCCTCCTCTATACTATTTTGTAGCTCTCCTTGATATCCTAACTTTTCCCCTCTTTTGGTACAAATATTATGGTGGTAGTCACAATGTATTTATAGGGATACAAAACCTATTCCTAATCAAAACCTGATTCACCCGGAGTCCTTGACATGGAAGGAGTATCACACAAATAGGAATACTAATTTGTTACCAAATTAACTTCTTTTCCAAAACTCCTTTCACGCCACAGCAGAAAACCCGCCCACGACTTGTCCCTTGGGCGGTCGCCCACCTCCTCTATGGGCGGTCGCCCACCACAGCAGTCCCTCCGATTTTCAGCTCCTCCATGGTTTTGATCCTCTCCTTGGTTTTGGCTCCAATCCCAACAATCTCCCACCTGGAGACATAAACCACCATTGTGACATGCTCCCATCATACTCCCACCTGAGAATGATCCACCAAATATTTTCCCCACCATGTTGAGCCACCACGCTCCTCCACCATGAGCCACCACGCCCAAGTAATAAGGCGAATTGAAACCAAGCGACGCTTCAATCTCCCCGTGTTAGATCCTTCTTGCCTCCCCAAATCAACTTCTACCTTGATTTATTTGCAAGACTAACTTCGCCTTCTCCCTCCTAGATCCACTCCCCTTGCAATGCTCCCCATGAAACTCGGACACACCTTGCTTCTTGCATTGTCTCCTCGTGGTTCCTTTTCTCGCTCTCTTGTTAGGTACTTGTGGATCGTCTCCTTCGGTCAGCTACACATTGTCACCTCTCCACCCTAACACACCGTTTATTGATGTCTCTCCTTTTTATACCAACAGGCCGGTCTCCAAGCCTCTTGCTCCCACCCGGAACGAAATTGATGTTGTCGGTAGAGTACAACATCCTCCTTACCCCTCATCCGTCGTTTTGCGAGAAGTCCTCCTCTTCCCACATGGTCCAACCGGCTTATACCACTCACCTTTGCAAGAAGAGATTGTACCACAATAGGAAACAAAAAATCTGCTGCAAAAGATTCCTCCTGAAGACGTGGGCGGTCGCCCACCAACTCATGTGCGGTCGCCCAAGATGAAATTCCCACGAGCCAAACTTTCTGTCCTCCTGGGCGGTCGCCCAACACCCCCTGGGCGGTCACCCATCACCCCAGAAAGTCTTCCCCGAATTTCCTCCTTTTCTTTCATATTTTTCTCCAATCACCCTGACTGCCCCAAAAACCCTTGAACATCTCTTGATCTCTGCATCTCCAAAATTCCACCTCGAATTTCTGCAGATCTCAACAAGAAACAAGCGAACTCTTCAGACTTGCTGATCTTTCGCACGATCGTAGACCTATTTGGCACGTGTCATGCTTCATCCATAAACCCTAGAAGCTCTCAAATCCCTGCACGTCTTCCACACGAAGAATCTGCACGAAAGATCTGTTGTCTCTTTTCTTCACCTTGGATCTCTCCTAGATCTCGAACCAAAAGCTCTGATACCAGTTGTTGTGAAATTGGGGGGATCACCACATCCACTAGCCCATACTAGTAGTCATTGTTGTTGTGAAATTGGGGGGATCACCACATCCACTAGCCCATACTAGTAGTCAACAACATGGAGAAAATAAATCAACACATGATAATATGAAAGAACAAGAACAAGAACACCGATAATTTGTTAACCCGGTTCATTCACCAACTCGTGAACTACATCCGGAGGCACCAAGCCAGGACATCACTATAATAATATATGAAGGATTACAACTTTACATATGCACTCACACAGATCTAGCATAGTAACTCTCCATGAGCAATCTCTCATATGCATTATCTCACCTCCCCAAGAACACACAAAATAACACAGTCATGGCCGGGTTGTAGGATCGCCCCCATGGCTCTCCTAGGCCCCCGGCCCCCTCCTCTATACTATTTTGTAGCTCTCCTTGATATCCTAACTTTTCCCCTCTTTTGGTACAAATATTATGGTGGTAGTCACAATGTATTTATAGGGATACAAAACCTATTCCTAATCAAAACCTGATTCACCCGGAGTCCTTGACATGGAAGGAGTATCACACAAATAGGAATACCAATTTGTTACCAAATTAACTTCTTTTCCAAAACTCCTTTCACGCCACAGCAGAAAACCCGGCCCTGACTTCTGTCCCCTTGGGCGGTCGCCCACCTCCTCTATGGGCGGTCGCCCACCACAGCAGTCCCTCCGATTTTCAGCTCCTCCATGGTTTTGATCCTCTCCTTGGTTTTGGCTCCAATCCCAACAACGGAGGGAGTATACAACTTTAAAATTCAAAAGATGAAATGAAGGTGAGGAGTTTTAACTTGGACCATTACAACCGAAGGGAATAACTTAACCATTCTACCGAGCCCTTAATATATCATATTTATTAAAAGAAAAAAACTAGAAATTGGCAAATTGGCAAGTTTGGCGGGGCGGACTTGACGGACCAAAAAACCCCACGGGCTTGGCCTGACCTGTGACCTAATTTTCATATCTGGCCGGTCTCTTCTATACGGGCTAGGTTTGGCGGGCTTGCGGGCCAGCCCATGAAATTGGGCCCGAAGTGTTCATCATCGTAGACAGGTCTTCTTTGTTGGTAGTGGTGGCGAATGTGCAAAATCCATATAATTAAATCAAACGCCTCACAAGATTTCGTCTAGTTTCATTGGTCGAAAGCCGATATTTCAAAGCTATTACACCGTCCCTCTTCTCTCTCTATGGTTCAAATCTGTTTTTTTTTTTACTCTCTCTTGAATATTTTCATTTTCAATTTGAATTGATTCAGGCTTAAATTTTAGACGTTGATTGAGACTTACCAAATGATTTTGGTGTTCTGTTTGTAAAATTTATATCAATTTGACTCTAAATGAACCAGACATGCTTACCATTAATTATATAGTGTTTGCGAAAATCATTCACGGGTGTTAATAGTTGAAATTAAAATTTGTGTGGTGAAATCATCCCCCCTCTATAATGAAAAACTAAGAGATTTGATGCTGGCGAAAGGGAGAGGGGGAAGAGGAGGGTGTTCGTGGGTTGATTTTGGAGGATTGAAACCCATATTTGTATAATAGAGCGTGGCACTAATTTTTACGGTTTCAACAACCTAAAGCCAACAGAAATGATCAAAATAATCCCAATATGTACGTGCCTTGTGCATGATTTGACCCATATTTGTTAGTAATTAATAAAAAAAATCGCGAACCGACTACCTTTGTCAGGTTTTTATCCTAAATTAACCTAGTTGGATCATCATACTCCAATTAACACAAACCACCTTAAATTTAAACCCTAATTTGTAATTTGCCGTGTAAAATAATAAGTATCTCTAACTTATAAAAATGAAAGAGAATTGTTATTTGCCTTCGCACAATTGTTGAATATTCCCGCAATACTAAGTCCACCAAAAAATATAAATATTCAACACCAAACACACCACCTATATTCCTATTTTACTATTTTAAACCTCTAAATAACCTCCCACCTCTGCTTCAATCTCTCTCTCCTCAAATTTCCATTTGCTCCAGTCATTATCAATGGAGTTCACCGCCGAATTCATCTCCAGTTCATGAACTAAACAATCTAGAAAAAAAATTCGATTGATTAGTAAAATCAGCTCAGAAAAACGAGCCAAGAATCAAACAGTGGTCCGAAGCCACTTTGCAGTTGTCATTGCTGTGCTCACAGGACTAGCTATCATCCTTGAGGTAATACCAGCAGCAAGACCGACCGAATCTTCTTTCCCATTCCTTTATTCTATTTCCTATCGCCTTCATCACCGTCGTAGCTTCCATGGCAAACCCATCATCAAAGCATCTCTCAGGGCCCGTTTGGTTCGCGGAATTGGCCATTCCGCCGATGGAATTGAATGGTCAATTCCGTTTGACCCATTCCTTCACCGTGTTTGGTTCAAAATTATCATTCCTCCGGATTGATCAATTTCTTGGCTTGATGGAATTTGTCATTCCCTCCAAATATGGGAGGAATGGCCAATTCCCTTGAAAATGAAATTTAAAAAAAAATTATGACCAAAATACTTCCACCTACCCCCCACCCCCTGCCTATCCCCTCCAATCCAGCCCCCACCCCCCACGATTTTTTTTGCATACCCCCTACCTACCCCTACCCCCCACCCCTCCCCCACGATTTTTTTTTGCATACCCCCTGCCCTACCCCCCAATCCACTCCCCCACCCCCCACGATTTTTTGCCTACCCCCTGCCCTATCCCCCCCCCCAATCCAGCCCCCACCCCCTCACCCCACGATTTTTTTTTTGCATATCCCCTGCCCTACTCCCCATCCAGCCCCTGCCCCCATCCCCTACCCCCCTCCCCCCCACAATTTTTTTTTTCCATCGAAGGGTGAATTGGACATTTTATATGATTTCATTCCATTCCTATAATTTGTATTTTCAAATCAAATATGATTTGCCAAGAAATTGAATGACAATTTCATTCTATTCTGTGCCAACAAAACGGAGGGGTTTGACCAGTTTTTTTTCATTCCAATTCCTTCAGGAATTCAATTTCATTGACCATTCCATTCCTTCACTTTTTTTCCATCGAACCAAACGGCCCCTCAGAGTACAATCCAATACCCTTTTTTCCGTTTCATACTAGGTGTAATTGGAATGCTCACCAACTATTTGTTTAAATGCTCATGAGAATTTAGGCCGTGTAATTAAGACCTGGAGTGATTTTAGCAGCGTTAGTTATTGGGTTGATAGGAATTACTACCGCCATATACAATATATGTTAAGTCATTTGAGCCTCAAATGCAAACACTTTCTATGATCAGGTTTTTGAATTGGCTTCATATTTTTAGAAAAAAAAGAATAATCTTTTAAGGATAATATTGTAACGACCCCGAATTTCCACAACAATAATCGTACTTAAAAGATAATAAAATAGCCTCCAACGGCTACTAAAACCATAATTCAAACACTAACAACAATTTGAAATAACTTAAATGCTGAAAACGGTAATAACTTCAACGGCTAGTACAATCCACTAGCTCAAAAAAAAAAACTTTAATGTCTAAAAATCTCTCAATTAACTGAAGCAACTAACTAAATAGAAATAAACTAAACGATCCTTGAACTCCTTATGAGGTGCTCCCGATCCGTTTCACGTTCTTCCTATATGAAATCTGAAAGAAAAAGAGTATGAAAGGGTGAGCGAACAATGCCCAGTAAGTTCATATACAACCCCTCCGGTTACTAAGGAGGAGTTGACCTGAAGGAATATCAAACGATACAATTTTCAAATAACAATCGAAGACATAACGAAGTACAAATTCGAAATCATTGTTTAACAAATTCTCAAATCACATGTCTTTCAAAATCTCAATGGTTTCACGAACTGAGTTGACAAATATTTTGGAGTTTCAAATGATGGCAAAATCGATTCAAATTGACTCGAATGATTTACTTAATTAAAAACTGTCCCATACCAGCTTTAACTAACTAAACCACTCACAGTATTATAAGAAATTCAAAGGATCGATAAGCCGAACAAAGTTGACTCGAGTAATCTAATTATCTACAACTGTCCCATACCAGCCGTAGATAATCAAATCACTCACAGACATCATGATCACATAAGTGGTCCACTGACCTTATCAAACCAAAATCCCATAAAGGGAACAAAAGCCCACCAGGAGCACTAAGGTTGACTCCGCAGAGTCCTAAACAGTGTATCCGGAACACTCCACCACTCCTACATTGAAGCGGTGAACTAAGATTGCCCGAAGGCCAAAATATCAAATATACCCCGCCGAAGCAGGTTGTCTAACTTAGTGATCATTAATGGAACAAAACCATATCATATCAAAACTCATTTTTATACAGAATACGAACTTTCACAATAACAATAAAATTCTGTATTTACGAAACCAATGGAACGATTTAACAAACGAATAACAAAAGATTAGCAAATAACGGTAACCGAGGGAGTCAAAACAAATACTGACGCGAGGTCAGCTTTTTCGTATCAAATGAACGTACATCGCCAAGAAATATGCGGAAGCCTAAACAATGAAACGGAACGAAATCAATTAACTTAAAGATGTATAATCCCTTACCTTAGGGTTGCTTAGTACTTCCAACAATGCTTCACGCGCCCGAATCTACAATCATTGTAAAAAGGTTTCTTAGGGCATAAGAAATTCCTACTTTCTTAACCCAAAACTTATCTTTAAACAACCTTGATATTCTTAGAGTTATTATCTTTTAACTCTCCTAGAGGTTGTTCTTTTACCCCATTCGATTTATCAATCATCCTTGGGTTTTTTTTTTTCTAGGTTTAACCCTTAATTACTTCCCTTGAATCTCCCTTACACACACTAACTTACCTTTCTCAAAGCATTGAAAACACACCCTAAAACACACAAACACTACGCACACACACAAAACACACATCACTGCTTTCATACATCGGTGCACACACCCACACATTCTCAAAGAAACACACACTGCACATATGCAACACACATTCACAAAGCAGTAACACACACCCACACACTGTAACACACGCACACATGCACACAACTCCACCACAAACACACGCAAACACACCACTGCACACATAAACTCACGCACACACTCGTATACCCCCAAAAACACACACCGCAAAGACACACAACTCCCCGTAAACACACACACGCATACGTACATACCCATCACAAACCCTAATTTCTTTCATAAACCTTAGCATGAATTAATACCCAAGATAAACATGTTCAAACCTTGATTATCAATCCAAGAGTTCTAGGGTTTTCTAGGTTTCAAGAATCATAACAAAAGAGGATTGATTCTTACCTTGGATTGAGTCTGACTACACAACGATGGAGCCTTCTTCTTCTTCTCCAAGTCTCGGCTCCTCTCTTTCTCTCTCCACGGCAATTCCTTGCTCGCTCCTCTCTCTCTAATCGCTTTCTCTCTCTTTGCGGTTCCCTCTCTCTCACGATTGTTTCTCTCTACCGCCTCCCCTTCTATTTTCTAATTAACGTGAAGAACAACTAGGGCTGCTAGGGTTGGTTTAATTTGTATAAATAGGTAAGTTTTCTAAACCTAGGCTAATTGGGTTTTCTAAGCCCACAAGGATTTCTTAAGCCCAATAGAAAAGTCCACAGCTCTAATCCAATTACTAGAAGGAATAAAAATAATTTAATTAATAAAAGAGAAGAAAAGGAAACTAAAACTCAGGTTATTACATTCTTACCCCCTTAAAAGAAGTTTAGTCCTCTAAACTTAACGTACACGCCACACCCAATTTGCATCGTCATCATCTCTAGCTTTCATAGTAAAGACTCTTCCGGTACGCTTTGAATTTGAGTCATCCTTGTTGTCCTTACCCTTGTCCTTGTTCTCACGATCCTTTGTGAACCTCTCTTTAAGTGGTTCAGGGCAATCCTTAATCATATGCCCGGTCTTCCCACAGTTGAAACACGCCTTTATGATTCTATAACAACGTTGGGTTTCATGATTACCCCCACACTCACTACACTTGGCACCATCAGTACGTTGTGTTACCTGTTTCTTTGCTTGACTTCCTGAATCCCTATTATCCTGAAAACTTGTTTGTCTATCTCTCTTTTTATGCTTATCATTACAATCTGTCTGCACTTCGATAAGACCTCTTTCCACTAGCAACGCCTTGTTTACCACGTCCTTATACGTCTTAAGTTCAAATGGTACCACTCCCCTCTTGATCGCAGGCTTTAACCCCTCTTCAAACCTACGCACGCGATTTTCTTCAGTTGCTAGGTAAGTAGGGGCAAACTTGGCAAGACGTGCAAACTCAGCCTCATACTCAGACACCGTCTTGTCCTTCTGAACTAGCTTAATAAAGTCATTCTCTCTCTGAATTTGCTCACTCCTAGGGAAATACTTTTCATAAAAGGCCACCTTGAAATCTTCCCAAGTAAACAAAAACTCGTCATTCTCGATGTTTGCGCTTCTCCATAAGCCACCAATCATAGGCCCTCCTTCAACATGAAGGTGGCACACGACACCTTAATACTCTCACGACAGCCGCATCCCCTCAAATGTCTTTCCATCTCTTGCACCCAATCCTCTGCCGCTATAGGTCCCCCAATACCACTAAAGGTTGCGCTAGTATGCTTTTAAATTCTCGCTAAGTCACTACTCGCCTAGGTGGGACACCACCAACCTGTTGCATCGAACCTGTTGTTCTGGATTAATCCTCGTAAGTGCTTGCAACAAGGGGACTAATTTCGCCGCCGGCGCTACCGGTTCTTTGCACCCCCTGGCCATTGGTCCCATTGGCTTGATTACCATCCTGTGCATTTTGGGTATTCTCAACCCTATGATTTGAACTATTCTCAGCTGAAACCTCATGGTTGTCATTCTCAACTTGATCCTCTTCCCTCACATCATTAGTCTGATTCTGTTGTCGACCTCTCCGGTTTTGAATCCTTGTACTCACTCTTCTTTTCGCCATTAACCTAAAATGGCAAAAAGGGAAAATAGTCATAAATCCAAATAGATAAGATTTTGATACACTAAGAAATAAACATTATAAACTTTCATAATTTGGTAAAACAACTAATCTTATCATAACAATCTACACTAACACTCCCGAATGACACCGAGATCAAACCTGAGACTCAGATCAAACTTATTCTCACAAATCCTAAACTTCCAAGGATCTAAAAACTCAAATCAAACTTATCCTCATACATCCTATCTCCCAAGGATCTAAAGCCAAAGCTTTGATACCAACTGTAACGACCCCGAATTTCCACAACAATAATCGTACTTAAAAGATAATAAAATAGCCTCCAACGGCTACTAAAACCATAATTCAAACACTAACCACAATTTGAAATAACTTAAATGCTGAAAACGGTAATAACTTCAACGGCTAGTACAATCCACTAGCTCAAAAAAAAAACTTTAATGTCTAAAAATCTCTCCATTAACTGAAGCAACTAACTAAATAGAAATAAACTAAACGATCCTTGAACTCCTTATGAGGTGCTCCCGATCCGTTTCACGTTCTTCCTATATGAAATCTGGAAGAAAAAGAGTATGAAAGGGTGAGCGAACAATGCCCAGTAAGTTCATATACAACCCCTCCGGTTACTAAGGAGGAGTTGACCTGAAGGAATATCAAACGATACAATTTTCAAATAACAATCGAAGACATAACGAAGTACAAATTCGAAATCATTGTTTAACAAATTCTCAAATCACATGTCTTTCAAAATCTCAATGGTTTCACGAACTGAGTTGACAAATATTTTGGAGTTTCAAATGATGGCAAAATCGATTCAAATTGACTCGAATGATTTACTTAATTAAAAATTGTCCCATACCAGCTTTAACTAACTAAACCACTCACAGATTATAAGAAATTCAAAGGACTGATAAGCTGAACAAAGTTGACTCGAGTAATCTAATTATCTACAACTGTCCCATACCAGCCGTAGATAATCAAATCACTCACAGACATCATGATCACATAAGTGGTCCACTGACCTTATCAAACCAAAATCCCATAAAGGGAACAAAAGCCCACCAGGAGCACTAAGGTTGACTCCGCAGAGTCCTAAACAGTGTATCCGGAACACTCCACCACTCCTACATTGAAGCGGTGAACTAAGATTGCCCGAAGGCCAAAATATCAAATATACCCCGCCGAAGCAGGTTGTCTAACTCAGTGATCATTAATGGAACAAAACCATATCATATCAAAACTCATTTTTATACAGAATACGAACTTTCACAATAACAATAAAATTCTGTATTTACGAAACCAATGGAACGATTTAACAAACGAATAACAAAAGATTAGCAAATAACGGTAACCGAGGGAGTCAAAACAAATACTGACGCGAGGTCAGCTTTTTCGTATCAAATGAACGTACATCGCCAAGAAATATGCGGAAGCCTAAACAATGAAACGGAACGAAATCAATTAACTTAAAGATGTATAATCCCTTACCTTAGGGTTGCTTAGTACTTCCAACAATGCTTCACGCGCCCGAATCTACAATCATTGTAAAAAGGTTTCTTAGGGCATAAGAAATTCCTACTTTCTTAACCCAAAACTTATCTTTAAACAACCTTGATATTCTTAGAGTTATTATCTTTTAACTCTCCTAGAGGTTGTTCTTTTACCCCATTCGATTTATCAATCATCCTTGGGTTTTTTTTTTTTTCTAGGTTTAACCCTTAATTACTTCCCTTTAATCTCCCTTACACACACTAACTCACCTTTCTCAGCATTGAAAACACACCCTAAAACACACAGCTGACTATGCACACACACACAAACACACACATCTGCCGCCCATACATCGCTGCACACACCCACACATTCTCAAAGAAACACACACTGCACATATGCAACACACATTCACGCAGTAACACACACCCACACACTGTAACACACGCACACATGCACACAACTCCACCACAAACACACGCAAACACACCACGTACACATAAACTCACGCACACACTCGTATACCCCCAAAAACACACACCGCAAAGACACACAACTCCCCGTAAACACACACACGTACACACACACATACCCATCACAAACCCTAATTTCTTTCATAAACCTTAGCATGAATTAATACCCAAGATAAACATGTTCAAACCTTGATTATCAATCCAAGAGTCTAGGGTTTTCTAGGTTTCAAGAATCATAACAAAAGAGGATTGATTCTTACCTTGGATTGAGTCTGACTACACAACGATGGAGCCTTCTTCTTCTTCTCCAAGTCTCGGCTCCTCTCTTTCTCTCTTCACGGCAATTCCCTTGGCCGCTCCTCTCTCTCTAATCGCTTTCTCTCTCTTTGCGGTTCCCTCTCTCTCACGACTGTTTCTCTCTACCGCCTCCCCCTTCTATTTTCTAATTAACGTGAAGAACAACTAGGGCTGCTAGGGTTGGTTTAATTTGTATAAATAGGTAAGTTTTCTAAACCTAGGCTAATTGGGTTTTCTAAGCCCACAAGGATTTCTTAAGCCCAATAGAAAAGTCCACAGCTCTAATCCAATTACTAGAAGGAATAAAAATAATTTAATTAATAAAAGAGAAGAAAAGGAAACTAAAACTCAGGTTATTACAAATATGATCGTTTTACTTGATGACATTTTTGTAATAATTGCATTGCGGGGATATTCGTGAATAACAATTCTGAAATGAAAATGAGGCTTATTTTTCGCACGTGCATTAATTATGATTATGCCGCTAAAAGAAAAAGAATGAACAAATTTAGTAAATTGGTTATAGTGATAATCAACCCAGCGCCATATTCAAATCCCTCATCATCTGTATGGATTTGCACACTTCCATACCCCTTTACCGTTTCCCATTTTCTCTCTCCGTTTTGCTTCCCGACTGTCGGATTTTTTACGAGAGAGAGAGATCGTGTGCGTCTGTGCGTGTTTTTGGGGAAAATCCCGGAATTGTGAAAGCTCAGGAGGAGGAGGGGGTGGGTCTAATTTGCAGGACCCACCGAATTAGGAGCTTTTTCTTTGTCTGGTGAATCCCCAACAACACCCAATAAATAATTTACCAGCACGATATCCCTTCTTGGTTGGTGCCCTCCATTTCCCATTTTGAAGAAAACCTGTTTGATGATTTTTTTTAATGCTTTTATTTCAAGTGTTCTTTTTTGTTTTCCAAATTCTAATGGAAATATTAGTTTTTGTTCATAGATTTGAATTGGTAAATTTGGTGGATGGAGCAAGCTCTTAGGTTCGCTCTGCTTCTGGTGCTTCTTGGTATGTATAATTTCTTTTGGGCACTCATTTGTTTTAATTATTATTTGGTATCCAAAAGCAACCTGGAATTGAAATTGACTCAATTTCATATATTTTTTTTTTCAGAAGTTAAATATAAGAAACTGTGTTTATTTTTCTTGTCAAGTAACTTAAATCGTAGCAATATGTCAAAATGTTAACTTACTCTGTGGGAGTATGTTTATTAGAATTAGAAATTGTTGAAAGGTGTTTTTTCTTTAAAGTTAGAAGCTCGATACTTGCTGACGAAGTTTGATAATGGGTTCTTAAGGTTGAATTTGGCCATTGGCGTCGTGAATGATAAGTCGTATCATTTTTTCCTTTACCAACTTCTTCAACTTTTTAAAGCTTTTCAAGAAAATATGTTTAGATTTAGAGCTCCTTGGAGCAGGACTGAATATTTTATGAATTGCGACTGGATGTTGTTTTACCAGAATGTGCATATAATATAAGTATAACTGCATATAAGGGAAGGTGTTTGGATACGATTATTCTGGTTCTACTATATTTCAGCTTCTACGACCGTAAATGTGTCTTCCATCAATGCTGATTTTGAAAATTGTGAAACAACTACCAAGAAATGGGCGTCTTCTTCCCTTCATTCAGAGTTCAAAGAGGACAAAAATATTTTGAGGGATTTGTTGTTTTTCCTTCATGTGCCTAGATCTGGTGGTCGGACATACTTTCATTGGTAAGCCTATACACCCATATGCAGAAAACATGAAATTTCCTTAAGGATAAATATGTGCTGTGTGGAAGCGCTTATGGTTCTATTTCGTATTTACAGTTTCTTACGAAAGTTGTATGCAAATTCTCTAGAATGCCCGCAATCTTATGATAAATTGCGATATGATCCCAGGTAACATATTCTTTTCAAGATTATTCTTATTATTTCAGGTATTATAGTTAAAGGACTAGATGGATTCATTACGTCAGTGGTGTGGGAAAATAAACATAAACATACAAAAAGACAGTGGCGAAGCCAATTTTTTTTGGGAAGGGGGTCGAGATCATAGTTACCGGGAACACTACTTCCCCCTCGTCCCACATCCCATATCACGTGTCCCGGAATCGGGGTCATTTGCGTCCCAATTCTCCTGGATACGAGACCCAAATCGCCAAAAACATCGTCCCAGTTTTTTTTTTTTTAAGAAGAAGGTAGAATCTGACATTTCAATCACTGTCGGTTAATTGAATATCATCTGGGACTCTACGTAATTGAATGGGACTCCACGTACAAAATTCAAATCTAGAGGGCAGTTATTTTCACCCTCAAAATATTTACACACACCTATTGATTGTACAACACTTTTAAAGGTGGGTGTGTTTAAAGATTTTAAGAGTATAAGCATCTGTTTTTTTCTCTGATGCTCGGACTCTTTGGTTTACCACGCCTTACTCGTGTCAGACACTTCTATTTTAGCCTTGTTGGCAAAGGTCTAGTGGGGTAAACCAAAGAGTCCGAGTATCATAGGTTTTTAATATATACTCCCTCCGTCCCAGCCCAAAAGGCACAAAACCAACCTCGCACGCAAATTAAGGAAAGTGATGTAGGAAAGAGAAAAAGTTTAAATGTTGTGAGTATGAAAAATTAAATAGGAGAGAGAATGAGTGGGAGGAATAGTTAGGAGAGAGAATGTTGTGAGTGTAAAAGTAAAGTAGGAGAGAGAATGAGTGGGTGAAATAGTAATAAAAACTTTCCTTTTTGGAACTGTGCCTTTTTAAATGGGACACCCAAAAAGGAAATTTGTGCCTTTTCGGCCGGGACGGAGGGAGTATATACTAGCACATGCCCATGTCCATGTCCAAGGCCACATAATTTTTTTTTAATTTTTTTTTTAAATTAATTTTTTTTTAAGGGCAAAATTGAAAAAAGACAAATGTATGAGGGCAAAATGAGAATTTCCTCGTGGAACTGTTCATTCCACTGTTCAAAAGGGGTTCCATTTATAATATATAATATATATATATATATATATATATATATATATATATATATATATATATATATATATATATACATATTAATTATTTTTGCGTTCTCAATAAAAGCGTACCACGTTCCCAACTGGCGTACCGACTAATCTTTCCCCTAACGTACCCAAATATTTAAAAGTCACGTTCCTCGTTCCCGTCCTGCGTCCCAAAATGTCCCACGTTCCTTGTAACTCTGGTCGAGGTTGCTTTGAGGAAAAAATATACTTATTATATGAAAATTGGAATGAAAGGGGGTCAAAATGACATCATAGTAGAAATTTTATCTAAATTAAAAGGGGTTGAAATAGAGAAAAACAATATTTTAGTGTACTTTCCAAAATTTAGAAGTAGTAAAATGACATTTTCCATCTGTTAAGGGGTCGAGTGACCCCCATCTCGTGTGCGTGGCTTCGCCACTGCATAAAGATGATCTCATGTGATCAAACCCTGCTTGGCTGGCATATTCGGAGGGGGGGGGGAGGGGCGTATACACCTCTTTGGCCATCAGTTTGTACTCATGGATTCATCTTCAAGTTGGCTACAAATAGGTTGAGTTTCCAAACATCTTGGCTTGATGATTAGCCCATGAAATGTTCCTTGAAACTATGGATATAGGGAGGGACAAAGAATCAGACCACAAGTACAGTAAACTAATAGCAGAATACTTATAAGGACGAGCATTTAGCTATTTGCCCAAATTTTTTTCTTCCACCAGATTTTTGTTCTAAGGTTATTGTACGGCGAGAAAACTCTTCGATACTTGCCTGACTGTCAATCCCCCTAATATCCGTTTGAGGACTTGTCATCTACTTTTACAACTTTGAGCAGTTTGTAGGTCCACCCCCACCAAAATCTTTGATAGCTTTATAAAGAATTCAGCACCATAATATGTTATTAATAATTTGCATCAGCCGGAAGTGCCAACATCAAAGAATTATCAAATCTATGAAAATTTCTAGAGTGCTCTACCACAATTAATACTCCCTCCGTCCCCAAATGAATGTCCAAAAAATATTTCAAATTTGTTCTCGTTCAAGAGTAAATTTGATTTTTTTTTAGTCAATGATGAAGAGCTTTATTGGTTATGACAATAGCTGCTTAGAAGAGTCTTGATTAGCATTATGCAAATGATATCATTATGTTTTTCCCTTTTCTATTTGTTGTTCATTATTTTGATTCTTCTTTCTTTTGCGTATATATGTTGTTTCTTGAAAGAGAAAGTACCTTATTTTCTTCCCTTCAGACTCTCTGCACTTGCATTAAGGTTTTTAGGACTTACAACAAAAATATGGATGCTCAAATGTTATATTTACAATACGCCTTGGTAAGCCCGCTGGTATATCTAAAACAAGGTGATGTTTGCTCCTATGGTCGAATATTTGGGACAAAGTGGCAGAATATGTGGAAAGTAGGAGGCTCGACGTGGAAGATGATCACGTTCCCCAATTCACCTTTAGAGCATTTCTGTCCCCAAATATATTAATTGTGATTGCGGATCTTTTCTGTCAAACTCACTACTAAGTGTCAGAATGTTATGTCTTGTCAAGGTCCTTTATGTTTAAGCTTGTTTGCTAGCATAAATGGTCCGAAAAGAAGCTTTATTTTACATGAATATGGGCTACAAACTTCAATAACAAACACTAGTGAAGTTTTATTAAGAAATGAGAAGGGCAACAAGTATTGCAACTTGAATGGATGATGCCTTTGAAATGGTGGGCATGTTATAGATTTTGAATGACTGTCTTCATGAATCTTGATGATAAATAGAAGGCCATAGATACATACACATGTAATACTTTTAGTGGATTTGTCGATTAATATGTCTTTGACTATATTATTTACTCCCTCCATCCCAATAGATGACTAGCTTTTGAACAAACACAAATTAAGAAAAGGATTGAAAATCTACTATTTGCCTAATGTCCTCAGAATATAGACGGAAATATTTCAATTTAAACTAGGCAGGAACATTTGAAGTAAGCAAACATAAATTAATCAAGGTTAATATTCAAATGGGACTGAGGTAGTAGTACTTTTCAGGTTTCAAAATGATTCTTCAAGTGGCCACCATGTGTCAGATTGCATTAGCGACTTGGTGTGGGTGACTATATCATTGATTCTTATTTTGGATAGTGTTAGTACCCAAATTCGGTTCGCAGCACATCAAAAATGCATAAAAAAGACTTCTGAGAACCAATCTGCAATAAAAATATCATTAAGGGCTTTCCGGAATGAAGAAAAGTTACTTTACAATGAGGAAGGAACCTTTCTGGCATTAAATCCTTTCCAGGGACCTTGCTGTCATATACAAAGTTGAAATATTCTAATCTCAGGCGGTTCCAGAAGCTTCAGAAGGCGGGAAATTTAGTTGGCCATCACGATCATACGACCAACTTGGCTAGTGGCAGATCTTGCCGTACGGCAGAAGTTGTCATTACCAGACTTGTATAAATTGATGGTTTGGGCTCCTATTTCAGCAAGCAATATCCAGACGGGAAAGCACTGCCAATTTCATTACTCCCCTAATTTCTCTCATAAACCTAAATCAATCTTAGCCTCTCTCACACACTTGCTCCAATCAAGCGAACTCAATTCAAGCAAAGTCTATGATGCTCGGACTCTTTGGTTTACCCCACAAGACTTTTGCCAACAAGGCTAAAATAGGAGTGTCCGACACGGGTAAGGTGGGGTAAACCAAAGAGTTCGAGTATCAGAGAGCAAAGCAATCTCAATCTAATTGAAGAGACTAGTTGATCGATCAATTTGATCAAGCAAGTCAACAAACAAGTTGTTCACAACTTGTTCTCCAAATCCAATTTCATCATACGTTGGTACAATTCTCTCTCATATACTCTACAATTCTCTCTCATATACTCATATACTCTAGTGTAGATCTTATGCACTCACATGTCCTAGTTTGATCTCCATTGGTGTTTAAATCAATATAATTAGGTTTACTATGCTTTCCTAATTGACATAATTGTCTAGTTTGGTTCTCTGATCATCATTTTGATGATGTTTTGACTGAATAAATAAATTGTTACATGTTTTCCAGCATTTTGTCCAAATTGTCACTTGACAATCCTTGCCGTACGACGAACATTGCCATAGCAGACCTCACCGTACGACAAGGATTGCCGATTATGCACATTCTCCTCTATTTCCTTATGCATGCTCCCTATCCTTGTCTCTATTCCCGTAAACTCCAAAATAAACACATATTGTCAAGTATTACATAATTTGGTCTTTAAAAACACACACACACACATGAATTTGATATTTGAATGATTCGTTTATACGAGGCATTGTGAGTGAGCTCGTTTATCTTCTTCTCACAATGTAAAGTGACCTCTGAACTTATTTTCTCTAAATAAAACCTTTTTTAATTTTTTTTGTTTCAATAAAATAGTGTGGCGACTCTCAACTTTTAAAGCCGCTTGAATATTCTGATGCTATTTCAAATGATTTTCAAACTCCCAATTTTGGTGATACATGATGAGATTATAACTATTATTAATGCCTATTCAACACAGGTAGGGTTGGATGCATCTATTAAACAAGAGTATTGAGAAGATTTGGAGGAAGTAATGCAACGGGTACCTAGTGTTGAGAAATTGGTCATTGGTGGGGATCTTAATGTACATGTGGGTTTTAGTCGACATGACTTTGAGAGCATAAGGTTTTGGTTTTGGGGAGATAAATGAAGCAGGAAATGGTATTCTGGATTTTGCAATGGCATATGACTTGAGTATAATGAACACTTGGTTGAAGAAGAGACAATCTCACTTGATGACCTTTATGAGTGGAGGTAATGCGAGTTAGATTGACTTATTCTTGGTAAGAAACGTTTGTAGAAAGAGTTACACAGATTGCAAGGTTATCCCGGGTGAGAGTATATAAACTCAACATAGACTTATGGTACTTGATTTTCGAAGTAGGAGTTATTCATGGAAAAGAAAACCACAAGTAGACCCAAGAATCAAGTCGTGGAAGTTGTAAGGGGAGAATCAACAAATATCTTGCTAAGATGGCCACTATCGGTATTGGTATGGTAATATGGAGTATATAGATATAGATTCGACTTGCACTAAGAGGGAGAATACCATAAAAAAGGTGGCGAAAGAAGTCATTTGAGAATCTAGAGGAAGCATACCACCAAGTAAAGACATATCACGGTGAAACGAGGAAGTGAAGTAAGCGAGAATCCTACAAATTATTGGGAAAATGTAGGAGTGATAAGAACTATGAGAAGTATTAGGAGGCCAGAAGAGAAGCAAAAAAAGATGAAAGAGCAAAGGTGAATCGGAGCCTTATGATAGATTGAAATACAAAGAAAGAGGAAAATGATATCTATAGACTTGCTCATACGAGGGATAAGAGGACAAGAGATATTGAGAGGGTTAAATGTGTGAAGGATGTACTTGAAAGCATTAAATATCTTAAAAAAACCGAAAGCCTCAAAAATTAATTATAGATGTGAATTTTGATAGGAATAATTATCAACTTATGAAATGTACTATACCTTCTATTTCAGTAAAGGTAGTTTACTATCTAGTGACAACATAATGCAATGTACATTTTAATCTTATTACAAATAGTGCAATTTGGTTGAATTATTTGAGTCAAAATTAGAAAATACGTTGCATGAAAATAGTACGTAAATTGCATTATTTGTAACGAAGTGATAAAGTACGCTACATTAAGATGTCACTAGATAGTAAATTGCATTGATTGTAAAAATCGTGAAAGTACATTGCATATTTTGGTCATTCACCCATTTTTGACAAGACTTTGTTAATTTACTAGTCATAAAATACTTTTGCTTATAAAAAACGATAAATCGTGACGTTAATTTTTTTTTTGGCCCACTCACTAAAATTTCTGGATATATTGGGGATCAAACTAATGAATCACACCATGTAACTTTGGGAACGAGTGATTGAATTAAGGCGAAGGAGAATTGTGCAGATTTCAGATAACCAATTTGGATTTATGCTTGAAAGATCGACTATGGAGGCAATCTATCTTATAGACAAGCCATGGAGAAATATCAGGATTAATTCAAAGATTCGTATATGGTTTTCATTGATTTGAAAAAGATGTATGATAAAGTACCCAGAGAGGTACTTTGGTGGGCTTTAGCAAAGAAAGGCGTTTCAAAGAAATATATTGATATCCTAAAAAAGACAAGTATAATATAGTTAGTACAAGTGTACGGACTAGTGTTGGGAAGACAGAAGAAGAGTTCCTTCTTACAATTGCAGTGCATCAATGTTCTGCACTTTGTCCTATTCTCTTTGCTATGATAGTTGACGAAGTTAATTCAAGATGATGTAGTATGTTATTCGCATATGATATTGTGATGATTGATGTGACTAAAAGAGGTTGTTGAAAGTAAGTTGAAATTGTGGAGAAAAACTTTTGAATCTCGAGGTTTTAGATTAAGATGAAACAATACTGAATGTTTGGAGTGTAAGTTTAGCAGAGTTGGAAGCAGAGAGGCAAGGGTGATCATATTCGAATGGAAGATTGTTCAAACTTTTGACTTTTTTTCGCTATCTTAAATCTATCATCCAAAAAGATGGAGGATTTGATGGAAACGTGGCTCATAGGATCAAAGCAGGTTGGTTGAAGTGAAAGAGTGCAACATGGTTTTTATGTTATTCGGGCATGAAATTCTATTGTACGGCAATTAGGCCGACAATGCTATATTGTACCGAGTGTTGGGTCATGAAACAGTGTCACGTTCACAAGATAAATGTGGCGGAGATTCGTATGCTACATCTGGGCATACAAGAAATGATCGGTTGAGGAATGAGGTTATTAGGGAGTAAGTAGGAGTTGCCTTCATTGAAAATAAAATGAGGGAGAATCGTGTAAGGTGGTTTAGTCATGTGAGACGGAGATCGAGTGATGCACCGATTTTGAGGCCTGAAAAGTGGAGAAGTGATAAAATGGTGAGGGGTAGGGAAATGCCCAAGCGAACTTTGGATAAGGGTGATTGAAAATGATATGAGTATAATTGAATTTGATGAAAATATGGTGTTGAACAGGCAGAGTGGAAGGCAAAAGTTCATTTCAGTGATAGGAGTTGATTTATATTATATTATATTATATTATTTTATTTTATTTATTATTTATTTCATTTTTTTCTATATATATATATACTAGAATAAGCTCGTGTCCGAGGACACGTAATTTTTTTTTTTTTTAATTAAGCCCGTGTCCGAGGACACTTTTTTTTTCTGTAATTTAAATTTTTTTAAGGGCAAAATGGGAAAGGGACAAATGTATGAGGGCAAAATGGGAATTTCGTCACTTGCTACTGTTCAAAGAACTGTAGCAAGGACATCCCTAATTTATACTATAGATTTATATATTCTTTTATGGGTAAATACATAAATATGCCCATAAACTTAGGTTTTGGATGCAGATATGCCCCTTACGTCGATAATTGATATCCTTGCCCCTAAACTCATGTAAAATGAGAGTATATTTGCCTTTCGTTAAAATTTCATCCAAAATTTAACGATTTTGGGACCTAACTGAATCAAAACGATATTGAAGAGGTAAACTGTGAATTAAGGGGTTGAACTTATTCAAAAATAGGCCCCTCACTTATTGATCTTTTCTAATGTTAGTCACTAGCCTTTTTTCACCTTGGCAAAAAAAAAATTATTATTAAAATAATATTTTTAATTATTATTTAGCATAATCATGATAATATTTAATATTTTTTTTCCAGGATTTTTTTAGAATAATTTTTTAATTATTTTTAATAATTTTAGCAATTTTTTTTAAAAAAATGATGTTTATCTCTTAATAATTATTTTATGAAAACCCTTTATTTTTTCTAAATAATTAGTATAATTATTTTTACTAAATAATATGATTTCCTTTTAAAAATTATTTAGAAATGATTATATATTTCATATTGATATACGAATACATCACAGGTTACCAATTATTAAAAAGAAAACAAAAAGGAAAGGGCCGAAATTTAAGAAAAGAGGATGGGAGGGCCAAACTAGGAGAGAAGGGGTGGTCAGGTAAGATGAAGATGATGAATAAAGGGAGGACAAACCTATACATGTGGGTATTTTTTTTTTCTTTTCTTGGCAATTTATGATATATTCTTATATCAATATAAAATATATTAATTATAATATATATATTTTGTTATATTTTCTAAATAATTTTAAAAAGATAATTAAATTATTTATTAAAAGTAATTATATTAAGTAGAATTAGTTAGAGGAAATAAATGTTTTCATAAAATAATTATTCAGAGATAAACTTTAATTTTTTTTTAAAAATAAAAATTTATTTGTTAATTATATTATTAAAATAATTATTCTAAAAAAATTCCTGCTGAAAAAAAATTATTAAATATTATCATGATTATGCCAAATAATAATTAAAAACATTAATTTTAATAATAAAAATATTTTTTGCCAACGTGAAAAAAGGCTTGTGACTAACATGAGAAAAGATCAATAAGTGACGGACCTATTTTTGAATAAGTTCAACCTCTTAATTCACAGTTTACCCCTTCAACGTCGTTTTGATTCAGTTTGGTCCCAAAATCGTTAAATTTTGGACGAAATTTTAACGAATGACAAATATACTCTTTTTTTTTCATGAGTTTAGGGGCAAGGTTGCCACGTTAGGGGTATATCTGCATCCAAAGCCTAAGTTTAAGGGCATATTTCTGTATTTACCCATTCTTTTATTCTCACTTTTTTTCTTCTCTTCTTTTCCTTTTCTAAGTTTTATTCCTTCTTTTTCTTTTAAGTTGCTTTTTTTCTTTCATCTATGCTTTAACAACGACACATATAAAGATTCATGTTAGTCGACCCCAAATTATTTTGGCACTAAGACTTTGTTGTTGTTTGATGTTTACAGATAACGACTGATATTTGAGAACCTTGAATCGAGGACATGAAGATTGTGATTCTGAAGGAGTTCTCAATCCCATATGCATATCCCGTATAAACGGGCTTATCAGTTTATTAATTGAAAATTAAGTAGACATTGGTTTTGTTGCAAAGGTGGTTGATGGAGGTTGAAGTCTGTCCTTAGATATTAAAGGAAAAATTCTACTGCATGACAATTAGGCATGTGCACTGCTATATGATACTTAATGTTGAGCCATAAAACAGTGTCACATTTACAAGATGACTGTGGCAGAGACACGTATGCTACGATGGACGTGTGGGCATACAAGAAAGGATCAGTTGAGAAATAAGGTGATCAGGGGAAAAGTAGGAGTTGCATCCATTGAAAATAAAATGAGGGAGAATCGCCTAAGGTGGTTTGCTCATGTGAGAAGGAGACTGAATGATACCCCGGTTAGGAGGCCTGAAGAGTAGTGATAAAATGGTGAGAAAACTTGGGTAAGGGTTATTAAAAACGATATGAGTGTAATACGGTTGAATGAAAATATGGCGTTGAGGGGCCGAAGTGTAGGAAAAAATTCATGTGGGTGATGTGGATTTTTTTTTTTAATAATTATTATTATTATTATTTTCTTCTTCTTTCCTTTCCTTTCCTTTTTTACTCTCCCTATATATATATATTCTTTTATTATCATTATTATTTTCCATTTTATTTTCCTTTTCCAAATTTTATTCCCACCTATTTTTTCTTTTAGCTTACTTTTTTCTCACATCTTTTCTTTCACAATGACATGAGGATTCATGTTAGCGGACCCCAAATTATTTTGGGACGAAGGCTTTGTTGTTGTTGTTGTTGTTGTTGTTATTATCGGAATAAGGTGAGCGCGGAATTGGATTTCCTTAGTTTTAACTGGGAAGTTCCTGTCTCTACTGTGTTCTCCTATCTTATTTTCCCACCACACAATGAAACCACCGTCTACTCCCCTCTCTGCTTCTCTCATGCTCCATTGCCCCAGTTGTACCATTAAAATACTCTTCATCCATTGAAGTGCTCCATGCATTGTGTGCAAATGTGTCTGAAGTTACTAAAATTTCATATTCTGTAGGGTTGAGGGTGTAGTTATGTCAGAAGTTAACGCTTGGAGCTTGTATCCTGTAAGGTCCAGTATAAGGTGCAATGGTAGAAAGACTAGTTATGTCATCTTCACAAAAATTATCCTGTCATGAGATGGCGTAACAATTAGGTACATTAATCATTCAATTTTGGATTTGAGCATTTAGTTTCTACTTCATCTAGCCTGTTTTCTTCGTTGTAGACTGTTTACTATTTTAGTGTGCCCAAAATGATTACATTTGGTTGATAATCTATTATTATGTTGGTTTGTAACTTCTTCATCAGTCTTTCCATCAACTTTCTGCCAATGTAGTCTAATGATTTTATTTATGAATCATGTTATTGTAGTGAAGTTGGAGGATAGGTATTAGTCATATGCTATGCATATAAGTCGACCATTGCAAAACATTTATTCTCAAAGTTTTTTTCTCATACTTGAGCAACTACAACTTTTTTTCAACTAATAGATTATGATTTTCTTTATAGCAAATCAAACTGCATGCTATTGGCCACTCATGACGACTACAGCATAATATCCAAACTTCCACAGGAGAGAACTTCAGTGGTGACTATACTTAGAAACCCAATTGACCGTGTTTTTAGCACTTATGAATTTTCGATTGAGGTAGCAGCTAGGTTTTTGGTGCATCCTAACATGACCTCAGTGACAAGAATGTCTAAACGCATACCGGGAAACTATAGCACGCTGGATATCTGGCCATGGAAGTATTTGGTTCCTTGGATGAGAGAGGACCTATTTGCTCGGGTATGTTATAACATTTACTGTTGGAGTTAATCTCCTGTATTTTTCATGCATCTGCTAGCCCATCTAAGTGTTTTATGCTGTCTTCATAGAAGATCCTTTATGCCTGGAACATGTGTCATAGATAAGAGGGGAAGCTTCCCTCACAAAATACTAAATTCATACTCCCTCCGTCCCAAATGTCAGACCACTTTTAGGAAAACTTTGTTCCAAAATGAATGGCCTTTTTGCAAAATACTGTTCCTAGATTTTTTTCCAAAGTTTTTTTCACTATTCAATATATACATGCAAAAATAAAATTTTAAAAACTATATAACGTACACATTAGTTATTGAAATTTACAAAAGGGGACATTCATTTTGGGATAGCGGGAGTAGATCTCAGAGAGCTAATATTTTACCGGTAGGTATTCTTTGTGTGACCCTGAGGTCACAGGTTCAAGTCCTGGAAGCAGCCTCTTGCATATATGCATATGCAGGGTAAGGTTTGCCTACATTTCACCCTTGTGGTGGGGACCCTACGCAGGGATGCTTCGTGCACCGGGCTGCCAAAAAAATAAAAATTACGTTTGATCTCTAAGTACTACGTGCTACTGGAGTTCTTTGCTGATTTGTTCGTAAGATTGTAGAGGTTTGTGGACTTAATATGACCTAGCAGTCTTGTAACTTGAGGATGTGATTGTACTTTTACCCTCCACGTGCTTTCCTTCTACTTCCGCTTACAGTAGTGCAATATAAAATTTGTTTTTTAAACACCAGACAAGAATGACAAATATGGGTATGAGGTAAGGGTATAGTACTATACATGTAATGGAGGTATTCGGTTGGGGTTCTGTAACGGTCATATGGAAGGGTAAAGTCGTCATAGCCATAAGTAAGGGTAGTTAAGTAATTGGGATATAGTAGTTGCACGAGAAGGGCACATGAGAGGAGGTGAAGACCTGTTTTATTCCGTTAAGGATTAACCAATAGAAATGGAGGAGCTGTTGCACAGAATCTTTGGGGAGGAATATATTGCTTTGTGTCAATGATTGGAGACGTGATTTGGATGTCGTATTTTCTTACTCAGATTAGGCGTAGCTAATTTCCTTTCTATTCTTAGTTTCGTTGAGTAGCAGTAGTAATTTCCCTTTTAAATAGTTAAATGTTCTTGTTCTGAGTTTAGTTCATCAATCAAATCGTTTGTTTTTCCCAATTTATCCTTGTTAAGTTGCTGAACTGCTACATGTGGTATCAGAGCAGTCCTTCCACGGATTGCTTCTGCTCTCCCCTTGATTCCAATGGCGGATGGCATTAGATGGAAAGATGTAGAGAGACGGGCGGATAGCCATGACAAGCGAACAGATGACTTGAATGAGCTTCTGACCAGAGGAATGGAGAAAAATGACAAGCGTATGGAGGTGAGTGAGAAGATAATGGAGAACATGGATGGTACTCTCACTGACGTAAGGGCTATGTTGGATAATTTGGGGGCTAGATTCAATAAAGGAGGTGGTAAAGGGCATATGGGTACCAATGAATAAGAAACAGAGAGTGGATCCGATGGAGTGCATGAAGTCAGATTTGAGGCAGATGGGAGGCATTCTACTTTTGTAAATCCAAACCCTAATCAATCTCCAAATATTTCTGTACCTATTCCCAAGAACCACATCCCCATTCATCATTTCCAACACCCAAATTTCTAGTATGTCAATCCATATATGTACCTACCTAACCAGATTCCACCTATTTGGCCAGGGCCTTGGCATGCAAAACCCCCGAAAATAGATTTCCTTAAATTTGATGGCACTGATGCTAGGGTTGGGTAATAAGGTGTGACCAATATTTGATTTCAATCTCATGGGAGAACTGAGAAAGGCTAAATATGCATCTACCATTTTGAGGGTAGGCAAGTCATTGGTATCAATTTTACCATGTGGGAAGGGGAATGGTTCCATGGAGGGCCTGTAAATGATGTAGTAAACATATTTGCTAATAAGGAGCACATAAATACAAAAGAAGAGTTCAATAAACTGGAACGATTGACCACTGTGGAAACTTACATTGATGAATATGAGCCCAGGGCACTAATCATTTTGGGGCAAGATGGATTCACATAGGCTTATTTCTTATCAAGCTTCCTCAGGCCTAAAAGGTGAGATCAAGGGGGTAGTTAAGATAGCCAAACCAGTTTCATTAGAAGAAGCCATGGAACTAGCCAAACAAATTGAAAAGTAATATGTCTATAACCAATAAAATCAAGTCATTCACCCTACCATCCAAAAGTTTCAGGTCTTTTAAACATACACCATATACCAGACCTCTCACACAACATACCACCAGTTCTTAACTCATACTCGGTGAACTAGCCTGATTCCAAAAACCAGCAATATCAAAACCACTCCAAAAAACCCTCACCAGCTATGAGATCAAGCTGATAGAAGGGAGGAAAGACTTATGATTCCACTGTGATGAAAAAATACAGTAGGGATCATTCTTGTAAAACCCAATTGTATGCTCTTGATTAGGAGAGGAAAAAGAAGGAAAGTTGATGGAGGAGATGGAGCTGGAAAATGGAAGAAGAATTGAAAGAAAATAGCGAAGATGGAAAAGCACAAATTCTTGTCCTAGCACTGAATGGAGTACCTGCTCACAACACTATTAAAGTCAAAGGGAAGGGTTAGACTTAAGATCATCAATATTATGATAAATAGTGGTGCTACTCACAGTTCCTAGGTTTCATGATACTGCTGCACGTTTAGAAAGTCTGGGTCATACAAACAACTCCTTTGAACTAAGCCATTATAGCTGATGGGAATAGGCTCACTAGTGATGCATTAGGTACAAACTTTGAATGTGACATGCAAGGCCACAAGTTCAAGGCTGATATAAGGGGCTTTACCATTAGGTGGTTGTGATGTAATATTGGGAGAAGCTTGGGTGAAGTCTCTACAATCCAATTATATTTGATTATACTGTAAGCTGCAGATAACATTACAATTGGGGAAAAAAAAGAAGGTAACCTTTGAATGGGACTCAACAGGAATAGGGATCTCTGGAACCAATTAGTGGGAAGGGACTGGGAAAGTTGGATCAAGAAAACAAGGCAAGGACTAGTGGGTTATCTGTTCTAGGACTAGTGGGGTATCTATTCTACTTAAATGCAAATTAAAGGTGCAGTTCAGAATGGTGTAGTCAAGCTTTTGGCTAAGTATGACAGTGTATTTGGGGACCTAAAAGGCCTACCCCCACAAAGGTGGCATGACCCATAGAATCCCTCTCAAAGAAGAAAGTGTGCCTGTCAGTCAAAGGCCTTATAGTGCCCTATACTTTCAGAAAGCAGAAATTCGAAAACAAGTGAAAGAGATGCTCAATTGTAAATCATTCAGCATAGTAGTAGTTCTTATGCCTCACCTGTTTTATTGGTACTCAAGAAAGATGATTATGAAGATTGTGCATTGATTACAGGAAGCTTAATGGGAGTTTACCATCAAAAACAAATTTCAGCTTTTCCAATTATTGAAGAACTCCTGGGATGAACTACATGGATCAAGATGGCATTCTAAGCTAGATGAATAAGGTGTTTGAACCACATTACTAAGGAAGTGCGTGTTGGTGTTTTTTATTTATTACATTTTTGTGTATAGTAAGACATTGGAGGATCATGTTAAACACTTGGAGGAGGTCCCTGAACTAATGAAACATCACAACTTGTTTGCCAGTGAAGAGCGAATAATCTTTTGCTCAGATTAAGCTTGGAATACATTGGGCACATTATCCCCATTGATGGGGTTGCAGCAGATCCAAGCAAAAGATTAAATCTATGGTTGGAGTGGCCTACTCCTACCGGTATTAAGGCACCTCGGGGGCTTTCTAGGGGTTGACAGGGCATTATAGGAAGTTTGTGCAAGGGTATGGGGTGATTGTAAACCCATAACAACTTATTGAAGAAAAATGATTTCATATGGAATGAGGCTGCACAAATGGCTTTTGATAGATTCCCCAAGGATGCTATATGCTCTACACCCGTCCTTGCCATGTCTGATTTTGAAGAAACATTTGTTATAGAAACTGATGCCAGCAATCTAGGTCTTGGGGTTGTCTGAATTGAAGAAAGGAAGACCTATAGCTTATCTAAGTCTAAGGGTTGAGTGTGTGAGAAGCCTGTCACTATCTACTTATGAGAAGGAACTGCTAG
>JAFEMH010003539.1:210000-259836 GCA_022495995.1 Adenophora triphylla var. japonica | reverse complement strand
GGTCATCATCGAGCCCGGTAAGATATGGGAGAACGCCACTCATGAGCCGGTGTTGAAGCGCCAAACGAGGCAAAGAAATTCTAGATAAGTAAGTATATGGTTTGTTTATTAAATAGCCATTCGCAAAACATTATCAAGAATCGAGATGACATTTCGTATGCCAACATACGAAATGTTGGTGACATTTCGTATGTGTCCATACGAATGGTCACCAACATTTCGGTATCGCATACGAAATGTAACCGATTCATCGGTTAGATTTCGTATGCCAATACCGAAATGTTGGCGACCATTCGTATGGACACATACGAATGTTACTTCAACATTTCGTATGTCTGGGCATACGAAATGTCATCCGAATCTTGAAACGAGAGGAGTATTAGTTATAATTTTTTGTTTGGAATCAACAGTTCTCCCATGCTTCTTTACGGAGGATGATAGAGCTTGGTGGTCTCGTGTTGAGGGTACCGGCCTCCATTTCCTACATGATGCTACCATTCGCCGGCCTAGCATGGCGCTCCTAACTGCGTTTGTGGAACGGTGGTCTCCCCGAGACTAATACCTTCCACATGCCGTGGGGTGAGATGACGATCACTATGCATTTACGTCACTCATATCCTAGGTATATTCTTGTTTGTCGCCTATTTTTTATAAATTACATAAATTTTATCAATTTCATAAATTTTATCAATTTTATTAATTATTTCATTTTCAATTTGTAGGCATCGGTTGTTCGGGTGGCCTTGTTGGGAAGGCGGATCCCGAGTCCCGACGTAGCGGTATCGGGGCACGCCTTGAGACATGTCGGAAGGGGACGACCTACTCTTTAGATGGCCTCCGCCGTTCCTTTGAGTCCCCTTCCGAGCATGATCGACGACGAGGTAGCGCCGCTACGTACATCATGTTCCTCACTGGGCTCCACGTTGTTCGTGGACAAGACTCGAGATAAGATGCCCTACGACTACCTTTCATTGTGCGTGGATACTGACAGTGCGGGGCTCTATCTGGGGGGACACTGGGTTGGCATATCTATACGGGAGTTGGGAAGGCATCTAGATACGGATGCAAGCGGATTGGCGGTTGTTTAAGTCTTTTGGAGGTAATATTTAACAATCATTTAATAATTACAACATGCATTTATGGTTATAACATTGTTAACTTATTTATTTCATACATTCGCGGGCTGGATATACGAGCACTTTCCGGTTTTCCGAAGAGAGATTGACCCGTTATGGACCGGAGGGCCACCGAGGGCTCTGTAGACGGGTATGCATCTTGTACCGGGTAGGGATACGCCCCATCTATTGAAGTTTCGGTATACCTGGACACGATGACGGTTGATAGGGTGAGTTAGTTATATTTAAAGTTTTACAAATTATTATTTTCGTTGTCAGGTGTCTAACAAATTCATTTTTAGGTTTGTTGGACTCCTACGGCACCACCCCGCAGGCGCTTTTACCGATCTCATACTTCCGTGGGGTTATACGCTTTCCAGGATATCACTGGGAGGCGTATTTGCCTCGGCCAGGTGTTACACGCCTGGGTTTCAGGATCCAGCAGAAAATCCCCAGAGACCCCATATCTTGCTCCCCCAAAATTGTTCGTGATAGCGAGGTCAAAAGGGGTACAAGAAGTCTACATGGAGGGCGCTGATGATGTATGGGAGGATTGGTTAGAGGACGCGGCGTAGGGGGTTTCGATCCGGGCGTAGATGGGGCCCGTCCGTGAGCACATCTCGATCTCGTTACTTCCACGTATATGCGGTGGTTCCTGGCTACCAGGACTCGTATTCGGATTACTAATCCGAATCATGATGCCCTGAGTTAACGTTCCACCACCGCCTAGTGGTTGTAGAGGCACGAGGCATACTACTGTCATTTGCTCACGGATGACTGTGATTTTATGCGGATGTGAAAGATAAGATTAGACGGGCCATTGATCTATATGGAGACGCTTCATGATTATGTTAATTTTGGTTGTTTATGTTTGTTTTGTAAATTTTGGATAATGTTTGTTTTGGAATATGTTTGAGATATGTAAATTTTGGATAAAATGTTTGTTTTTGGAATATGTTTGAGATATGTAAATTTTGGATACAATGTTTGTTTATTGAATATGTTTGGAATATGTTTGGGATATGTTCATTTTGGTTGTTTATGTTTTGGAATATGTTTGGGATATGTTCATTTTGGTTTGTAAATATTGTTGGTATTTGTTTCGGTTTGTGTTTCAGGAGATGTTGCTCTCGGACTACCATCTCGCGTGCTTATACACGAGATGGTTTTACTCATCTCGTATATATACACACGACATGTTTTCTTTTATCTCGTATAAACACACACGAGATACATTACTTGGGTAGTTAGTGTATTTCGTGTAATGTTCATACGACAAAAATGAAATAAGTCGTGTATATATATACGAGTTATATATTACATATCGTGTATAAGCACACGAGATGGTAGTCCGAGGGCAACATCTCCCGAAACACAAACCGAAACAAATACCAACAATATTTACAAACCAAAATGAACATATCCCAAACATATTCCAAACATATTCCAAAACTTCATACAAAAATAATCAATACGCTATACACATAAACTATGGCATATTTTCCGCAATTTGTGCTTCGTTCGCCATAATTGAGAGCTCGGTTGAATGTTTCTATCCGAGTTACGTATGGCATGATCGTCGGTTACTTGCGCTTGGATCACGTTGCTCCCAATATAGTGCTGCGATGGTATCGGGTAATCACTATCCGACATGTATGCAACGCAAAAGTAATAAAATAGTCAAATATAACAAATTTAGAAAATATAGTTAAATATAACAAATTTAAATAAGATAGTTAAATATAACGAATTAAAGTATCATACCAATATAAAATGGTTTCACATGTCCCAACACAAGTGTGTCTCAAGGGGTAGTCCTGCTTCCTCATGGTATAGTCACCGGTAGGCATGTGAAGCCGGCGGTTTGCGAGTACGAGACAAACACCACATTATACACCGCTGGCTTTATGATGCGCCCTATCTCTCGGGAGTATCAACCAATAATATTCCGAACAAGGAGGCATAGTGAGTAATGCGACTATAGAGCTCGGCCCATATCTCTCCAAGGCATAACTCTCTCATAAAGCTCGCGGCGACCGCCTCGCACAATTCGAGCGCACTCTTTGCCACATCTCCTATGTTCCGTATATTTGCGCTCAAGCACGCTCTATATCCACAATTTCCATCACCCATCACATCTCGCGAAGCCATCAATAAATGGGACAATGAGAGGGGTAAGCAACATCCTACGGGACAAGTATGTATATCATTGACTTGTCCATTTCCACGACCCCGTCCCCGTCCCCGTCCCCGACCTCGACCTCGACCTCTCCCACGACCTGAAGCAGCTAGTGGTGGAAGAGATGTAGGAGTGGTAGGGTTAGATGGTGTAGTGTTTGAAGCTGATCTCGACATCAAACCTGATTGGGTTGATGCAATAAATGAAGATCTAGACCTGCTGCTAGTGGAGGGTGGTGTAGTGGGGACTCCAAAATGTCTGTCGGTACGCTCCCAACACTACAAGAAAGAGGCTTATTTACGGCGGTTAAAATCCGCCGTAAATAATACGCGCCCCGCCGTATATAGTATTTACGGCGGACTAGCCGCCGTAAATAGATCCCCGTATAAATCATCGCCGTATATACTTATATACGGCGGGACAACCGCCGTATATAGTATATACGGCGGATATACCACCGCCGTATATAAATGGAATACATACGTATAAAATGGCGTATTTGAGTGATCTTTATACGGCGGAATGTGTAACCGCCGTAAATAAGAGACGAGTCGTCCGCTCCATGACGAGTCGTCCCAGTTGCACTCTACCAGTGTTCCCTCGTCCAAACGAGTCGTCCATGGCCATTTTATACGCGGTCACTATATTCGCCGTAAATAACTAAATAGGGACGACTGGCCCAACATGGCACGAGTCGTCCCATTTACACCCCTACTGGTTCTCCTCGTCCCCCTTTGGGCACGAGTCGTCCCTAGGTTTATACGGCGGATTTAGTCACCGCCGTAAATAATCCTATTTTTTTTTTTTTTTCCTCAAATTTTCAGTATAATTCATTTTCCCCAAAATACGTTCACAAAAACCAAATTCAACCTGTACACACACAATATAACCAAAAATACACAAATGCAATCAATATAAACAATCTACATATTAACACAATTAATGTTGAATGTATCCGGACATAATAACCATTATACAAAAAAGTTATTAGTTGTTGAATGTATCCAAAATACACAATGTCTAAAATCCACGAACACCTATTCATTACCGTCATTTCCACGTCGTTCCATCCAACAACGTTTCAATTCATCAATTTGTTGTTGTAACTTAAGGCGTTCCTCATCAAGTTGTTGTTGCTTACTCCTCGAAGTCGTTGGCGTTCCTCCTCATTTTTTCGGCGTTCCTCCTCAAGTTGTCTTTCAAAATCCGCTTCCGACCCCCGCCACCGCCTCCGCTACTGTACTGCCCGAGAAGGTTGGGATTTACCAAACACCTTAGTTTTGTTCGCACCGCCTCCCATACATCGAACTCTCCCACGGTCATCGTGAGCCAAACATACCAACAAAATATTTTCACGCGCCGCGAGAGTCTTGTTGCTCCTCCTCGGCACCTCCTCAACCGCATCATTAAGCGTTTCTTGTAACAAAAACAACATGTTCAATATAAATGTTTTAACTTTAATTAATATTATGAAAATGAAGTTAGAAATGAAAAAAGTATTCTATAGAATAACAAAACTTAAACAGAAAAGGGTGAAACTTTAACTTACAATCATTTGAGTGGTTTCTTGATCTCGGGTGTTTTGCCCGTGCGCGTATGTATGAAAACGCTTAAGCGATCATTGGTAATCCCTTCGCCTCTCTACAATTTATAATAGAATCATTTGACAAAAAAAAATATTTATATACGATACAAAAAGAAACATTAATTGAATTGACAACTGAGCACTAAATTGAACGATGACAAACCTCTTTGATGACTTTGGGATGGGACGTTTTTCCGGTCCTATTCAGCACGATTGTTTTTCTCGATTCAATTTATTTGTTTCGATGATATTTCCTGGAAAAAAAAAGATAATATTAGTATTAATTTGACTACTTATATAAGACATTCACGATAATAGATTGAAATTAATTTGAAATATACCCGAGCCTTGGGCGTCCCACATCGCAACAAGTGTGCCTCTATTGATTCGCAAACGCACCCACGGGGTGGGTGAGCCAACGCGTCTTCGTCGATTCATACATCTTATAATGTCAAGTTTCAACCGAGTAATAATATTCATAACCGAGTCAATATTCATAACAAAGTCATAACCGAGTAATATTCATAACTATATAATACTTATTATATGCTTGTCTCACATTGTATTTCCAAATACGCCACGCTTTAGCGAGAGAAAGAGCCATAACCGGGAAATACTCCGGAGGAGCATTTGTATTTTCCTATATACACAATTCAACAAAGAAAAAAAAAACAATTGTTAGAGAATCATAAGACTTTTGACTACGTACTAGAGATATATGTAAGAAATATGGATTACAACTTACCAGAACGTCATTCCATACGTTATTTATGCACTCGTGGTTCATCTGAGACCACTCACTTAACCACAAATTATAGATGGCCAAAAAACATACCAGACTAGCCCTAATTAGCTTGTCTACAATAATTGGTCTTACATAAGCACCTGTAACCATATCTATAGCTCAAATATGAACCACAACCATGTAATAAATCAGTGTTATAAATCACCCCCTCCCAAACAAAAAAAATTGCATCTAAAACTAATAAAAAGCTGATAGAATGAAATTTTTTTTTCATTTTTTAAAGAAAATGATACCGGTGCGTGGGATTGTTAGACCACAATTTATCCCAAGCCAAGGGTTAGGGAGAGATACAAGAAGGTTAATGGTTTCCACCTATATACCAAGTATCGTTTTCATTAAAAAAAAAATTATACTTTAGAAAGAGATGACTTATGGGCATGCATTAATCTTGAACAATTGTTCTTATAGCTGCTAATGTAAAGGTACTACATGCATGTCAAGGTATCTTTCTAATGGTAAAACGAACACAAACTACCAACAACATGTGATTAAGGCTTCTAACCACCCTAATCTCTACTGTTATTTTTCTATTAATGGAACAAGATATTTTGATTCTCTTCAATGTCCCAAAAATTTTAAAACACATTTTTTTCTATTTCAAAGTTAGTTTAAACATTGTATGATTATTAGTTCGCATAATTTCTTTAGTAATAAAGAACATGGCATACACCCACCCTCATAATAAACTGGCAACATATCTTTAGTAAATGCAGCAAGGAATTTAAGATAAACATTCTATCAAAAAAATACTCCAGATCTCAAAATCCCTGGCACAAGAACATTTTATGTGTCATAAAACATTACCAAAAGGGATATGGAAATCTCTCTTGGAGCAAAGGGAGCAACATTTATGAATTGTACTATGGATCATCACTCGATGATCAAACTAACTTTAGAAAATCTGAAATGAGACTCCAGTTGGTGATAGCCATTAACTGCTCCATAAAAATACTAGCGATGCCAACAAAAAGTCTAAATTTTTGACTCTAACCAAGATTAACCAACAATACAACAACAAGACAAAGCTTTAGTCATGAAATGATTTGAGATTAAGGCTTCTAAACCAAATTCCTTATATTGCGGTGCTAGTTCCAAACAACAATATAAGATATATTCACTCTCAAAGGCTTCCAAACAAGAATTCCCAGAAATTTTATAGAAAGATCATCTTCAAACTTTAAAGTCACAATTACGCTTAATTCATAAAAACCAAGCCATGCAAATGTCATTTCAAAATGCATGGACAAGTGAAAACTTGTTGCAAAGGGGTATTAGAATTTGATTTATAAGGGAAAAATAACAAATTGCATTCACGAGCACATGTACGTAAACCAAATCTACATTTCTTTTGCTCTATAAATAATACTTTTAGAAGCGGGGGGGGAACAACAAACATGACATTACTGGGGCTCACAAGTCATGGACACATTTGTTATATGTCACATTTAACAAAAACAAATACCAAATCGGTGGGGAAGCGGGTGGGGAACAACAACCACAAGGAACAACAACAACAACAACACTATAAAGTGCCCTTGCTTGATACTTAAAAGTATAAAATAGTACGGGGCCGGGCTTGCGGTACCAAATCGGTGGGGAAGCGAGGCGGGGACATCCCAAAGTAAAAGGAGTACCTGGAGAAGCGTATGGCATTGGAGGTAGCAAGAGCCGCGCAACAAGATCCCGTAGGGAAATAAGAGTTTGATCAAAAGCAGCGTAACAAATACATATTACAATTAACAATATTAATATTCAATCCAACCATACAAAAATAACAAGTTTGATTGAAATATGAAACATAAGTAATAACATTGTCTTAGTAATAGTAAGCAAATAAGATCTAAACAAATACATATTACAATTAACAATATTAATATTCAACCATACAAAATAACAAGTTTGATTGAAACATGAAACATTAATAATAACATCACAATAATAACATCATCTGATGAGAGCCGGAGGTTTGTCCCTCGATAGTAGGTCCTGACGGGAAGAACGCCTCTCGTGCACGAGCAAATGCTCGCTCGAATGCATCATAGTCAAATAATCCTCTCGAAACCGGCTCGTAACTCCGGGCTCTGTGCTCGCATCGCCCAAGCCTCCAGCTGCGTATACCGGAGCTCCCAAAATGGCAGCTTCATCTTTCCAACCCCTCAAAACGATCTTGCACCTCCCCCATCTAGCATCCTCTAAAGTCCGTTCCCGAGCGATAACCTCCCCATCTAGCATCCTCCAAAGCATGTCGGTTTCGCGCTCCCGAGCGATCCTCGATCGCTCGTTCCTCCAAAATGCCCTCATGGTATCCCACTGATCAAAAGAACGCCGGCCTGCCCTCCTCTCCTCCCCGACCACCCTATCTCTCCCGATCCTCCTCTTTCCTGCTTCCTCATCATCCTCCTCATCAACGGGATCCATTTGATCATCAACACCGGCATACGCCAATGCTCGGCTGTTCACCACTGGAAACGTGGCCCCTACTACCCGCAACGGACCGTCCTCTCCCGGGAGTACCATATTCAAATAATAAAGACCCTGCTTGTCCTCGCCCTCGTGGCTGCCTATACCCTCCACACAAACTTGTCATACCGCACTCGTGCCCCCATACAGGTCTCGTGCCCCCATCAATCTCATCGCCTCGGTTTTGGTTCACCCACACAAGCTTGGAGCAATCAATGTGATCATCCCCCTATTGATATGTTTCCTTTTGGTAAGGGCAAATGCCTCACATCTCCGAACAAAAATATCAACCCAATCAGAATCACCTAAAACTCCTCAACCCCGTTCGCAAAAGGTTTACCATAGCCACATTCAATCAGCGGGCTCTCCGTTGCCAACCAAGACATAGATAGACCTCAGTCGTAAAATAATTTCCAAGCGGCTAAAGTGAGAAAGAGGAAGCCCTAAGGTATTTTTTTAGGCAATCCCGTGAGCTCCGAAAAGAAAAACAAGTCCCCCATCGACTCTACCCAGCTTCCTCTCGGCTGATCAACCCCAAAGATTTGCCTCAACTCATCATAATCCACTCGATAGGCTTCATCATTCATATGAAACCGAATAGTATTTTTCTTGTGACCCCGGCCTACCTCCAAAGTTGAAAGGAACTCAAGTGAATATCTCAAATACGTAGATGGAGTCTTCCTCAGAAATTACCTAACCCGGCTTGCGTCATCAATTCCGTTACTAACGTCTCTAAACCCAAATCCCTCAACACCGGCAAATGAAGGAAAGTGGTGACTTGAAATTTCCTACCCCTCCAAATTCCGCCATTTTTTCTTTTCGAGCGGCGGTCAATTGGGTCAATCCCATATACGGATCATTTGGGACTACGGGTGGCGGGTTTGTCTTACCCCTTGTTGCTACTCCTCTCTCTCCTTAGGAGGCATATTTTCAACACAAAAACCACCTATACATAAGACGGAGAGACACAAATTTTAGTAATAACATTGCCTTAGTAAATAGTAAGCAAATAAGACCTAAACAAATACATATTATATAGAAGTAACAATATTAATATTCAACCATACAAAAATAAGAAGTTTCGACGAGTAGCCATCGTGACTTTGACTCCCTTTAGAACTTTCAAGAATGTGTCTTTATGCTTCTTACTCATTGTAAACCGAGCTGAGGCATAATATCTTGCCAAGATGGAAGCTTTGTAGATGCAATGGTTTCCGAATGTTCATCACTTTTAGGTCTTTTTCTTGCTTTATCATTATCTTTTGATTTCCCCAGCATCTAACAGAATGTAGTATGTAGCACATTATCACACACATTTTTTCAATGTGCATAACATCAAGATTATGACGAACATGATTATTTGCCCAATAAGGCAACCTCAAAGAAGATACTCCTCTTTTCCAATTGTGACACAACTTAGGAACCTTTCTTTTCCTCCAACTTGGCTTGTTGCTTCTCACCCTCTTCTCTTTTCCTCTTTTTAATAACATCTTCTATTTTATACTGCTTCCATATTTTCAACTTGTTTAAGCAATTTTGTTCCAAACAATAACTTGGGCTTATCTCTCACTTCATGAGTACCATCAAAAGAGCCTTTATCCTTACGAAAAGCATGACTCCTAGTGCAAGAAGCGTCGATGACCAATATAACAATACTTGCCACCATGATCCAACCATCGTGCTTCGAGGTCTCACATTGCAACAAGGGCAAGCATATTCACCTTTAGTGCTCCATCCGTGACAACATTGCATATGCAGGAAAGTCATTTATTGTCCATAATAGTGAAGCTCAGAAAGTAAACAACTCGCTCCTTGACGCATCATAAGTTGATATACCATCTTCCCACAATTCCTTCAACTCATCAATTAACGGTTGGAGATACACATCTATCTTGTTGCCCGGCCCTTTTGGGCCTCGAGTAAGCACCGACAAGAAGAAATATGGTTGTTTCATGCATAACCAAGGTGGAAGATTGTATGGCATAAGCACAACCGGCCAAGCAATGCGAGATATAGTCATTGTTTCCAAAGGATTAAATCCGTCCGATGCTAATCCCAATCTAACATTTCGAATTTCACTTGAAAATAATGGATAACGCTCATCGAATTCCTTCCACACACGAGAGTCTCAGGATGCCTCAAAGACACCATCGTCTATTCTTTTCGCATGCCATCTCATGAGTGTCGCGGTCTTAGATTGACCAATACAACCTTTCGTAACCTCGCTTTAAGGGCGGAAAATACCATACTTTCTTCATCGCTACCGCTGGGAAGTTTATTCTTGCCACTTGCTTCCGCACCTTCACCGCTACCCCTTCTTCTTGTTGCTTATATCTAGAGGCTCCACAAATTTCACATTTAGTAAGTTTTTCGCATTTCTTTAGAACAACATATGACGATTAATGCACGCGTCCCACGTTTTATAACTAAAACCCAAATCCGCGAGTCATCTTGTACGCCTCACGATAGGAACTTGGCACTTTCGCCGACCGAGGCAATGCCCTAATGAAATTTTTTAATAAAGAAGTAAATCCCTTATCGGTCACTCGATAATTAGCCTTCCAAAGGTGCATAAGTTCTACAATAAATGAGAGTACCGTAAACTTATCACACCCTTCCCACAAGGCTTGATCGCATCTCTCAAAAGTCTAAGAAACTTTGGTGGATGCATCTCGATTGTACGATTTCTTCAATTCCTGGCCGGTTACTATCCGGCATACCCATCCTTCATGTACCATTCGCCTCATACAATCTTGCACGCCCAATTCAATTTCAATGCCATCTTCGGTTGTCCTATCATTATTATCATTCTTACGCGCCGAAATGTACTCTTCCCCGTGCCTAATCCAATTCTTGTAATCTTTTGAAATCCCACCGCAATACAATGTGATCTCACGGTTGCACGGTCTTCTTGGTAACGACTTGCATTTTTTACAAGGACAATTTATTTCTTTAACACCAACAAGATTTTTTGAGAATGCAAAATGAGAAAGTTGTCAACCCTGCATAAATACTCATTTGAAATTCGATTATCCAAATCAATCCAACTTTTGTCCATATATGACTTGACTTGATATTTTTAACGTTAAAATGCAACCTATATATAAGACCGAGAGACACAAAGTTTAGAATAAAAATAAACTCATAAACAAACATAGTCTAAATATGTACAACTTTTGGCTCGATATAGATAATATACATTGTTGGAGCCTTAGCCTATTAGTCGAACTTTGGGCCCATGATATAGTATAACCCTATGACAACATCATTCGTTCTCTCTCACAAGCCCCCCTAATTGAGAAGCTAATTTAAGGAACTAGGTTGATGTGCAAAAGAATATTACGGCAACAAGATTTGGAACTATTTTAATTGATTGAATTAGATTGAACATTATTTTTGTGTAGGGTCTACGAAGGGTACTATCTTAGGAGAGCGATGGTAATATAAGAAAAGTGTTATTATATTTAAGGAACTAGGTTGGTGTTTAGATATTTTACAATTCGACAAGTGGCCAAGTTTAGATATTTTACAATTTTCTCCATTTCCATTATCCACACTATTACATCATAATGAGATAAACACGGGACCAAAAGAGATAACAAAGAGAAGAATAATGTAGAGCCTCCAACGTGTAATGACAACACTCAGGTTCAAAGAAAAAGATCATGACGCATAAAGTAAATTGAACTAATAATGGACCACATAATAAGGATAAAAACTAGCCATAAACATTCTTATTGCAATACAAAACAACACACCTGAATCAAATTCATCATTCACTTACTCTTTGTCTAATCTTTGTCGTTTACTTTTTTTTCAAAGGATGCCCAACTAGGATTGGGAAACCGAAAGCTTCTTAAACCACTACGGTATTTACTATGATGTCTCCATTTGAATCAAAATATGAAGCACGATAAAATTGAACTAAACATGAAGCACGATAAAATTGAACTAAACATGAAGCACAACAAAATTGAACCAAGATATAAACCACGAGCTTTAAGGAACTAGGTTTGGTGTTGCAGGTCTCTCTGTAGCCACTAAAAAACCTATCAAACATATGTACTTACATACTCGGTTCTTGCATTACAAAATCTTAGCTTACCATTATCAACAACAACAACAACATCAACAATAACTCACAACACCAAGAACAAAATATAATATATCGGAGTACTAACATTATTGAGTTAAAAAAAAAAAACCCGTAAATTAAAAGTAAATTAGAAAAGGGGAAAGAAATGATACTGATTGTTGTTGCATTGAAGAAATCAAAGCTCAATTTCCCAGCCGAGGAGAGAGAGACTCGAGATCGCTAGAGGAGAGACGAAAGAGAGACTCGAGTAATAAGACCAAGACCAAGAACAATAAAATCCAAAAAATTAAAAATAAATACCAACCCGCCGATTTGGAGGAGAGAAAGAGATCTTCGTTCATTCGTGCCCTAGCTATGGAGTCTCGTGCCCTCAGCCGCTATGGAGGAGAGAAAGAGAGGGAGAGATACCGCGAAACCGAATAGGGAAATTTGGTTTCTAGGTATTTAATAACATTTACGGCGGACGCGTATAATCCGCCGGATAATAGTTAACTATATACGGCGGACGCGTATAACCCGCCGTATATAGTTAACTATATACGGCGGCTACTTATACACCGCCGTATATAACTCGATCTCATACGCATTCACCGAGAAATATACGTATTTACTTACTTACGGCGGTCTGACCGCGTAAATATTAATTATATACGGCGGTATACATAACCGCCGTATATATATGATATATACGGCGGACGCGTGTCCACCGCTGTAAATGAGCGCCGTAAATAGCCCCTTTTCTTGTAGTGCAATCTGACAGTACTCTACAACTGGTGGTCCGGGTTGCTCAAATATGATCCGGCTCGATGGCATTCCCTACGCTTGTGGATGTAGCCCTTCATTTATCGTTTGAAATAAACTTCTCTTACAGTCCAGCGCTATCATAGCTCATTCAAACACAACTTCAAAATCAGGTCCAGTGGGACAGTATTCTACTTCAATGTCCAACTTCTTCCAAAAATCATGAATCGAGGACAACTCAATCCGGCCCCCAGAGTTTTGTATGCATGGAATCTCGTGACTACATGGAAGTCCATGTGTTCGCCTCAGGTAACACCCACAGACTGAAGGATCCATGACATTATCCCCACAACGACTCCGCTCTTCTTTGATGATGTCCAAAGCTGCCTTTGACACTCGCCCCAATATGTCTTGATACAGATCACATGTCTTCATATCATTTGGAATTCTACTCTTTGATTGCTCCAACGGATGACCTTCGGGATACGTTGGAAAGTCGTGATTATGAGAACCATGCTTCACAACGTAACCCCATACCCCATCACCCCTATCTTTGGCCCAAATTTCAAAATTGCACCCAATCTTCTTCGTGCTAGTCAACCTCACATCTTTAGTTTTTCCGGACCTGTACTTGCCACCAAAATGGCATACAATCTTCGCGTAGCCTAGGATCTTGCCACTTGTCTTCCTCGAATCCCCTATAGAAAGGGTTATATTTTGACGGGCCGCGATATCCCGTACGTGTTTAACAAGATCATCCCTATTTGAAAATAATAGGGATGTATCGAATTGATCACCGACATCCGGTCCCTACAACATCAATTAGAAAATTGCACAATAAGCAACGAGTTTGTATGACATTTCGTGTAGCATTATACGAGATGTTCTGGAACATCTCGTGTAAATGTACCCGACTTAAACCCATTTATCTCGTGTTATACAATACGAGGTAATACACCATAACTCGTGTATAAAAACACGACAAATAGCATAAAACTCGTATAATCTAACACGAAATAGAGTAATATCGAATTTAAAAATCCAATCTTGAAAAACAATTTCGTTTCAAGATTGGATTTTTATTGCGACTTTGATCAAAACATCAAATATAACTTCAAAAACTTACTTCATTCTTTGCTTGGATTTTGATTTTGATGTGGAGAATTTGGTGGCAAACCTTCTTCTTCAAAAATATATTCCACAAGCTCAAGATCAATATGATCATAAAAACTTGGAGAATGTTGTGGAGAATCCATACTATGATGTTAGATGATATGAGAATTAATGAAAATAATGGGTATAAATTTATGGGTGTTAAGACTTGGACAATGGTGTCACAATTGCGTGGGTGTCTGGCGGCAATGGTGTTTCTCTGTTGGGCCGTTGTCTGCGTGAATATCGTGTTTGATGTAAGGCTTCGGGGTGTATCTCGTGTGTATATACAGAGATACTATGGTACATATCGTGTATACAAACACGATATAGTATTTTGTTTACAGTAATTATATCGTATGAACAATACACGAGATGCACCCCGATTACTTTCGTGTATTGTTCATACGAAATGTCTTAGTAAATACCGTGTATTTAGACACGACACATATATAATAAAATAAAAAATGGTATACGGCTACCTCGTTTATTTTTTTATTTTTTTTATACATTCTAGATGACATTTAAAGTGTTTTTGATCTACATGAGTTTCCTCAAAATCCAAATGGAGATTGAGTTACAAATATGTGCCATTATTTAGGGTTTTTAGGGTTTTATGTGTCCCGATCTTGCCAAAAATGGTATATGGCTACCTCATTTATTTATTTTTAATTTTTCTACATTCTAAATGACATTTAAAGTGTTTTTCATCTACATGAGTTTCCTCAAAATCCAAATGGAGATTGAGTTACAAATATGTGCCATTATTTAGGGTTTTTAGGGTTTTATGTGTCCTGATCTTGCCAAAAATGGTATATGGCTACCTCATTTTTTTTTATTTTTTTCTACATTCTAAATGACATTTAAAGTGTTTTTCATCTACATGAGTTTCCTCAAAATCCAAATGGAGATCGAGTTACAAATATGTGCCATTATTTAGGGTTTTTAGGGTTTTATGTGTCCCGATCTTGCCAAAATTGCCACTAGTCTACCTCTTTTATTTTTTTTTATTTTTTTCTACATTATAAATGACATTTAAAGTGTTTTTCATCTACATGAGTTTCCTCAAAATCCAAATGGAGATTGAGTTACAAATATGTGCCATTATTTAGGGTTTTTAGGGTTTTATGTGTCCCGATCTTGCCAAAAATGGTATATGGCTACCTCATTTATTTTTTTTTAATTTTTTTCTACATTCTAAATGACATTTAAAGTGTTTTTCATCTACATGAGTTTCCTCAAAATCCAAATGGAGATTGAGTTACAAATATGTGCCATTATTTAGGATTTTTAGGGTTTTATGTGTCCCGATCTTGCCAAAAATGGTATATGGCTACCTCGTTTATTTTTTTTAAATTTTTTTCTACATTCTAAATGACATTTAAAGTGGTTTTCATCTACATGAGTTTCCTCAAAATCCAAATGGAGATTGAGTTACAAATATGTGCCATTATTTAGGGTTTTTAGGGTTTTATGTGTCCCCATCTTGCCAAAAATGGTATATGGCTACCTCGTTTATTTTTTTTTAATTTTTTTCTACATTCTAAATGACATTTCAAGTGTTTTTCATCTACATGAGTTTCCTCAAAATCCAAATGGAGATTGAGTTACAAATATGTGCCATTACTTAGGGTTTTTAGGGTTTTATGTGTCCCGATCTTGCCAAAAATGGTATACGGCTACCTCGTTTATTTTTTTTTAATTTTTTTATACATTCTAAATGACATTTCAAGTGTTTTTCATCTACATGAGTTTCCTCCAAATAAATAAAGTGGTATCACTTAAATGTGATAGGTTATATGATATTGTATGATCCAATATGACGTTTGTTCCTTGTCATGTATAAGTGCATAAATTTTGCTCAATTAACAACACAATTCAATAATATAACATAGCATATGCGTATCATTAACATCGTGTCGCAAATCATCGAAGAACACCTTCATTATGATATGTCGTATAGATATACACGATATTAGGACATGATATCGTGTTGTTCTGTACGAAATTAATGACAGAGTAAATTTAAATTTTGTATAATTTCATACGACCTAATATTTAACCCAATTAGTTTATGTTGTGTAAAAGTACACGACATGAAGGCTTCGTGTCGTCCTTTCGAGCACGACACACGAAGGGTAGTTTGGGGATTATTGGTGCCTTGTATGTAAGGTGCCTTGTATATAGAATTTACCCACTTTCGATCTCCACCTCTCTAAGTCCTCGACATCGTCACTATATAGAAGTTATTTAATGTAAATGTGCATAAATTAAGAAAAAAAAAAGTGTTAGTTAGTATGAAATGTAAAGTGAGAGAGAAAAAGAGGGGCAGAGAGATATTGTTATGAGTGTGATAAGTATGTTTCATTGTTTATTTTGAATTTAGTAACTTTATATTGAAACGTTGAAAAATAAAATTAGTAATTTTTATATTGAGACGGAGGATGTATACATAAATTGCTTAATTTATTGATGAGTGGGTAGTGTTGGATTTATTGTATTATCCAATGTCGAATAACCTGGAGATATTATAGAATCATGCACTGAAACACTTTCCTGCAAGAATTATTCGACCCTATCAAATGCCCTGGATTACACGAATATCCTTGTGGGATAAGACTACAATTTGCCCTCCTGTTAGGCTGTTATGGCACTGAAGAAGCAGGAGACTACTTTTGGAGTATTAATTTTTTTATATATCAAAAATGAAGATGATGAAACTATTATATAGTATATATGTGTCCCTTGCAGATAATCAAACTGTCTTTCAAATGGTTGTATTCCTTGAAATTCCAACAGTTACCAAAATAACTGTCACAACCAATTTTCAAATTTAAAAATAGGTCACACTACAGAGAGACCCTGCCAGGATTTTTTGTTGCAAAAACCATAAATCGAAAGGAAATAAAATACTTGATTATTAACACTCGTAAGCCCGTAAAACTTATGTGAATATGCACTCCGCACCCCCCAGATTCACAATATAGTATTCCCGAGCTTACCTACTTCAAAACATAAACCCCGACTATACTAAATGACCAATGATTTTACTTAAATCATCAACAATCCTCCCCCATATAAGTATAATCCTTGGTTTAGTTAAAAACTGACAAATATATAACAACTCATGCATTAATGGCAATGTCACAAAGATTAAATTATCACCTTAGTAATATTACACATTTCAAATATTCGAGTATTAGGGTGTGTCTAAGCATTGAACCCTTTTACACATTTTGAATACATGAAGATAATATACACATGAGTTTAGAACCACTTCAAAAGTTTATTATCGACGCTAATTTTACAGGCCTTGTGTTCATATCCATTCATGAGCATATAGAGAAGCCAACCCTGAACTTCCTTGAAGCAGCCAAACTTCATGCTCATATAGGTGAATCTTTCATTGTGCACCTGCAATTTGCACTATATCAAAAGACTTATTAAGAAGAAAACTTTCAACCTAACCATGCAGGTAAACACACATACCTTTGGGACAATATCATGTGCTTAAATCTAAGACAATAGGCCTTCCACATTGAATTCTGCCTCTAATATTGTATTAGAGGGGAATTGGGTATCCTATCACCAAAGATTCATACGGGTTTAAGACCCATCCCAATAGCTGACTTGTGAAACAAGTCCCTAGCCAACCCTTTGGTCAAATGATCGGCTAAATTATGTTGAGATCTCACAAACACAACCGAAATCACCCCATGAGTAATCAACTCACGTACCGTGCTATGTCTAACGCCTAGGTGTCGCGACTTCCCATTATATACTTGACTATAAGCCTTAGCCAAAGTAGATGCACTATCACAATGGATAGAAATGGGTGAAATTGGTTTTGGACATAATGGAATTTCATAGATCAAATTCTTAAGCCACTCTGCCTCTTTTTCGGCTGCTGCTAAGGCAATGAATTCCGACTCCATGGTCGAGCTAGAAATACACGTTTGCTTTTTAGAAGCCCATGAAATGGCACCACCCCCAAGCAAAAACACCCAGCCACTAGTAGAAGAATGATCTTCTACATTGGTTATCCAACTAGCATCTGAGTATCCTTCTAATACCGAAGGATGCCCCATATAAGACAAACCGTAGTCCTTGGTTGACTTAAGATATCTTAGCACACAATTTACCGCACGCCAATGATGACCACCCGAGTTACTCGTATACCTGCTTAACTTGCCAACCGCATAAGCAATATCTGGTCTTGTACCAGTCATGGCGTACATCAAACATCCTATCACTCGAGAATACTCAAGTTGTGATATCGGATTACCCGTATTAGGCATAAGCTTCTCATTAGGATCCATGGGAGATTTGCTGGAGTAGAATTCTCACAATTGAACTTCTTTAATACTTTCTCAATGTAATGAGATTGTGTCAAAGAAATTCCATTGTTACTCTGCTTTATTTTGATTCCAAGAATCACATCCGCCTCCCCCATGTCTTTCATGGAAAAATTTGATGATAATAATGTTTTACAAAAGTCAACCTGATTTTGGTTAGTACCGAAAATCAACATATCATCAGCATACAAGCAAATTATAACACCTTTACCGGTATCATCAAATTTGCTATATGCACACTTGTCGGATTGGTTAAGCTTAAAACCACTGGCAAGACAATCTCATCAAACTTATGATGCCATTGTTTAGGAGCTTGCTTGAGCCCGTACAATGATTTAACAAGCTTACACACCTTATGCTCGTTTCCTGCCATAATGAAACCTTCTGGTTGTTTCATATATATTTCCTCTTACAAATCTCCATTTAAGAATGCAGTCTTAACATCCATCTGATGGATTACAAGATTGTTAATTGCAGCCAAGGCAATTAATAACCTAATAGTGGAGATACGAGCAACCGGCGCATAAGTATCGAAGTAGTCAATACCTTCTTTTTGCCTAAAGCCTTAGACGACCAATCGGGCTTTATACTTGTCGACTGTACCATCGACTTTCATCTTCCTTTTGAAGATCCACTTGCAACCCAAAGGTTTACAACCATGTGGAAGATCCGTAACGATCCATGTATCATTACCCGTAATGGAATCCATTTCATCATTAATGGCTTCTTTTCAAAATGAGACATCTTGAGACTCCATAGCCTCCTTGTAAGTCCTTGGATCCTCATCAACATTATAACAGTATGAGTATTGGAATCCTACCTTATCTCTTGTCCCTTCCACCAAATAGGTTTGGAAATCGGGTCCAAAAGACTTTGGCTTGCTAGCCCTTTTGCTCCTACGGAGCTCTAGTGGCTCATTTTGAGATGTAACATTCTCATTAATCTCTATTCCAACAGTAGTGGGAGTCATATCCTTTGGTCTAGGTATAGAAGTGAACCTAGTTTCATCAAAGATAGCATCCCTTGACTCAATAACAGTGTGAACTGCTACTGAATTATTAGGCTCTATGACATAAAACCTATAAGCTTTGGAATGCATAGCATATCCAATAAAAATACAATCAATGCCTCTTTCACCCAAGGTTTTAACTTGGGCGCAGGTAGTCTCACGATTGCCCTACAACCCCAAACTCGCAGATAACCCAAGTTTGGTTTCCTTTTATGCCAAAGTTCATAAGGGGTAATGGGATTTCGTTTGTTGGGAATCCTATTTAGTAAGTAACAAGCTGTCAACATGGCTTCTCCCCAAAACCCATCACTCAAACCTGAGTAAGATAACATGGAATTAATCATCTCTTCAAGAGTACGATTCTTCCTCTCAGCTATGCCATTTTGTTGTGGCGTATAAGGAGCTGTGGTCTCATGTATAATGCCACAAGACCCGAAATAGGATGGATCATAATATTTACCACCTCTATCTGTACGCAACTTCTTAATTTTAGAAGATAATTGAAGTTCAACCTCATTTTTGTAGATAATAAATTTGTCCATTGCCTCATCTTTAGTGTGGAGTAAAAACACATAACAAAAAGGAGTACAATCATTTATAAATGTTACCACATACTTCTTATTACCCAAAGATGGTGTGGAATATAAGTCACAAAGGTCACTATGAATAAGTTCCAGAATAGGAGAAGATCTTTCAACATTATGAAAAGGTTTTCTAACAATCTTAGTCAACATACAAGTATTACACTTATTCATATTCATGTCAAAGGATGGAATAAGCTCATTCTTCGACATTAACAACATGCGTTTATAATGAACATGACCTAAACGAGCATGCCACAATACAGAAGTATCAATATCAGAACATGCCATAATTTTGTTTATAACATCATACTGAATATTTAACATAAACATACCATTACATAGATATCCAAATCCTATAAATACACCACACTTGCTTAAAATAAATTTGTCCGACTCATAAACTTGTTTAAAACCATCCCTACAAAGCAAACTCCCAGAAACTAAGTTTTTACGAATACAAGGCACATGTAATACATTCTTTAACAGAATACTTTTTCCCGAACTAAAATACAATACAACAGTTCCTTGGCCAACAATGGATGCTTTTGACTCGTTCCCCATAAAGAGTATGGATCCATCATTCACTGGTTCATACTTCTCAAACAAGTTACGATCTTTACACACATGTCTTGTTGCACCCGAGTCTATCCACCATGTACCATCATCATCCTGCACATAAAATGCCTCAAAAATAAGTGGTACATAATTTACATCGAAATTAATACCACAAGTTAAATTCTGACCTTGATGTTTAGGTGGACCTTGGTCCTTAGACCCCTGCCCAGAACTGTTGTTGTATGTTGCTTTCTTTCTCCTTTTCACTAAGCAATCAGCCTTGAAATGCCCAGTTTTACCGCAAATCCAACATGTACCCTTAGTATCATTGTTGGTGTTCCCTAAGGGTCGTTTCTGGCCCTTGCCTTTATTCTTAAAAGAGCCTTCAACGGCGTCCACCATTTTTTGGCCCTTGCCTTTGTTCTTGAAAGAACCCTCAGCCGCTTCCACCATATTGATGGAAGTCGAATCCATAGCCTCTTTGCCCTTGGACTTGCCGCCCTCCTGCGCCCTTAGAGATTCCTCTATGCGCAAATGGCTACCGAGTTGAACTAGAGTCAGTTCTTCCTTCTTATGCTTAAGCATATGTTTGCAGTCTTTCCAGGATGGGGGCAATTTATCTATAATGCTAGACACTGAAATAGACTCATCCATTTCCATCTTATGTTGAGAAAATTGACCCAAAATGCGAAGCAGTTCATTGTATTGTTCCATTACCGGTCTAGAATCTACCATCTTATAATTCATAAAGTTTCCAACCAAGAATTTCAAACTAGAGGCATCTTCATCCATATACTTAGACTCTAGGGAATTCCAAAGTTCCTTGGCAGACTCAACATTTTCGTAAATATCAAATAGAGAATCAGACATACCGTTAAGAATGTGGCCTCTACAGATGTAGTCATCATTCTCCCATTTACTCCTCTTCCGCAGATCTTCCACAGTCCCATCATCCGGTGCCTCTGGCATAGGAGTGCTTAACACATATACCACCTTCAAAGTTGTCAACAGGAAGTGCATCTTCTTCTGCCACCGACGAAAATCAACCCCTTCAAACTTCTCCAGTTTCCCGAAATTTGTAGTCATTTCTTTCACAGACGACATTGTAGAACAATAAATTTAATTCTTGCAGATTGTTGGATTTATTGTATTATCGAATGTTGAATAACCTGGATATATTGTAGAATCATGCACTGAAACACTTTCCTGCAAGAATTATTCGATCCTATCAAATGCCCTGGGTTACACGAATATCCTTGTGGGATAAGACTACAATTTGCCCTCCTATTATGGCACTGAAGAAGCAGGAGACTACTTTTGGAGTATTAATTTTTTTATATATCAAAAATGAAGATGATGGAACTATTATATACTACCTCCGTCCCACCTCAATTGATTCACTTTCCTTTTTGGGACGTCCCACCTCAATTGATTCATTCCTTAAATGGAAAGTTTTTCATATATTTATACCCTTATCATATCCATATATTTACAAAAAAAAACCATTCATTATACCCACTTTAACTTACTATTTCTCCCACTCATTCTCTCTCCTATTAAATATTTTTAACTTTGACATTTTCTCTCCTATTCTCTACCACACATTTAACTTTTACATTCTCTCTCCTCTAATTTCTACCCACTTTATTTATTTTTCTTAAAAACCGTAAAATTTATAGATGGACCATTTGAGGTGGGACGGAGGGAGTAGTATATATGTGTCCCTCGCAGATAATCAAACTGTCTTTCAAATAGTTGTATCCCTTAGAATTCCAACAGTTACCAAAATAACTGTCATAACCAATTTTCAAATTTCAAAATAGATCACACTACAGAGAGACCCCTGCCAGGGATTTTTGTTGCAAAAACCATAAATTGAAAGAAAACACAATACTTGATTATTAACACTCGTAAGCCCGTAAAACTTATGTGAATGTGCACTCCGCACCCCCCAAATTCACAATATAGTATTCCCGAGCTTACCCATCTTCAAAACATAAACCCGACTATACTAAATGACCAATGATTTTACTCAAATCATCAACGAGGGTTGTTATATAAACCCGTAAAATTGTTGAGTAAACCCGTAACATTAAAATCACCCCAAAAAATTAAAACAAACCCCCCACTTTTCCCTTTATACCCCTCTCACACCCACACCCACACCCACACCCACCCATACCCACACCCACCCACCCACCCAATTAACTCTCATTTACTCCCTCCCTCTCACTCATCCTCACCCACAACCAAACCTAGAGAGAGAAAGAGAGACGTTTGAAATTGAAATTAGAGAGAGAAGAGAGAGACGCTGCGGCAGAGAGAGAGAAGAGAGGAGACCGCTGAGAGAGAGAGAAGAAAGAAGAAGAAGAAGCAAAACCTAGGTAGAAGAAGAAGAAGAACAAGCAATTTTCAACCCCAATTCAAGATTCAAGATGTCAAACCTAGAAAAATCAGGTAATTATTCTTTCTTCAATCTAAAATTACTTTATTTTTGCTTCATTTTGAGAGATTGAGATTGTGATTTTGAAAATTTTTGAAAATCTGGGTTTTGAAGGGTTCGGCCACTACTGGCCGATTTATTACACAAATTCGCCCACACCCTACCGAAAAAACTCAAAATTTCGGCCACCCCCGGCCGAACCTGCTCAATTTTTCGGCCATGTCCAATCGAGCCATTGCCAAAATTTCGGCCACACCTGGCCGAACCTTTGCTCATTTTTTTTGCCACATTGTATAGTATTTTTATAGATATTTCAAGTACAAGGGGTTGTCTTGGTAAAACCTACTATGCTATTTAAAAAACTATGTTCTATAATCTGTGATCTTTGCTATGTATTTGTATCAAGGCTAAAGAAATTATGTGTTCTCTTTTGTGGATGCTTATTATGTTAGTTATCTTTTTACTTGCTACATAACTTAAAGAGGTTGCAAAAAAAAAGGTCCAATGGTTGTACTGTGCACCCCAAACTATGTTGATTGCGAATACTTCAAGTTATCTGCTCATAAGTAATTTATACTTGTGCTATGTGCCATATTATTTGTGTTGAAATTATTCATTGAAATTGTTGGACTGTATGCACTATAAAATGTGTAAAGGAACATGGAATATTACTTATGAATAGGAATATTATCCTCCAACTGTTCAAAATTTTTAGTGCTTGATTTTGATATGATTTTGAAATTGTTGGACTGTATGCACTATAAACTACGAGTTTGATTTTTTGATGTTTTCATTGCAGTTAAGAAAATGTTTACAAGGAGAAAGCCTCCAACTGCTTCCTTAAGGAGTGAAAAAGTAGCCGCACGTACTCAAGCGCAAACTTCACAGAACCAAGAGCCAGTTGAGGATTTAACCGTTGATCCTCGCTTGTCGGTCTACAATGAGCCTATGGAAACCTCACCTGAGCCTCGGATAGACCTTATTCCGGCTCAAAATGATAGTGACCCGGAATATGAACGGGAATACGAGCCGGAAGATGAGCCAGAAGATGAGTCGGAAGATGAGGAAGATGAGGATGATGATGATGATGAGGAGGAGGGAGGTGGGAAGGTAACGTCTTATCCCGGTGGGCCTAGGTACAAAACATTACTCCTTTCCTATGAAACCCATATTGCTAAATCAATTTGGGAGGGTAAAGATGATAGAATTTTAAAATGTATTAACCATATAGGAAAATAAAAAAAAATGGAAATTGGAGTTGAATAAAGTGTCAGAGCCGGTTCAAATGCTTATCATTAATTCCGGTCTCTTGTGCTTAGTTAATGGAAGTGGAGCGTATGACAACGTAGATAAAACGTTGGTCAACGCTTTTGTTGAGCGATGGAATCCGGAAACTAATAGTTTCCATATGCCATTTGGGGAGATGACCATCACTTTGGAGGATGTGTCTTGTCTTACATTGCTTCCGGTAGTAGGTGCACCCTTATTTGAGAGTCCCGCTTATGCTAGTCAGCCACCTCTTAATAAGGTTTGTGATGTTTTGGGAGTGACCAAAAAAGTTGCTAAAGATGGAATTCCTGCCAAGGGGGCATTGGTCAATTTAGAATGGCTTAGATTGAAGTTCTCCCCTCAGTTGTACTCCTCAGACCCCCGAAAAGCTGTTTGTGCTGGTAAGGCATATCTTTTATATTTATTGGGGTGCACAATCTTTTCTGATAAGACCGGGACATGTGTCAACGCTAGCTATCTAATTTTTTTTAGAGATGATGGGGCAATAGGGAATTATGCTTGGAGAGCCGGAGCGTTAGCTTTTCTGTACCGGCAACTAGGAAAAGGATCTAGGTTTAACTGCCATCAGATTTCCGGGCACTTAACCTTGTTGGAGGCTTGGGTTTATGAGAGGTTTCCTGCGTTTAGGAACGGTTTCAACAACTACTATCTACCCAATTTTCCGCTCACATTGAAGTGGCTACCACCTCGGGCTCAACCAGCGACAGTTGCCTCCGTGCAAGTGAAGAGGCAACATATTGACATTATTCAGGACACGGATGTAAGTATTATTTTTTAGTAATAATTTTCACATGTATTTTTGTTTTCTTAAATGAAACTATATTAATATTTTTTATGTTTTTATTGTAGGTGATTTGGATGCCGTATGAAGGTATCCGCGCTCAATATCCTTTTCCTAGAGTCGCGCTATACCAAGGTGCTATAGTTGCCGGTAATGTGGTGGAACCACATCTTCCCGACCTGGTATTGCGACAGTTTGGGTACATGCAAACAATACCTCACCCTCCACTTGGTCTTGGGATGGCGAGAGGAGATAAGAAGTCTCTAATGGGGTGGATCATGTTTGCCCAGTCATTCTATGACTGGAAGGGGAATTGCGTCGATAAACGCAAGTTATCGGGATGTAGAGTGCCTCAACATGCTGCAGATGATTATCTGCAATGGTACTCTGAATATTCACACCCCATTGTGCACCCCATTACTGAGCGGTCTCACGCTGTCAGGAGGACAACTGAAGTTGTTGCCCCTAATCCGTGGGATATGCTTATGAATGTCCGGAACGTCATTATGCCTATTGCTGAGAGATGGACAAATGAAGACCGCTCATTTAGTTTAGAGGAGGCTATGGACGTCATATTTAGAGCATTGGCAGAAACTCAAACTCAAACCCAAACCCCAGCGCGAACATCAACTTCTCAGGGTGGTAGAAGACGACAATAGATTTGTAGTTTTGGTTTTTTTTGAACAATTATTTTTGGTATTGTATTTGAACAATTATTTTTGGTAATTACATGTATGAACAATTATTTTTGGAGTAATTGGTTTATGGAGTAATTGTTCATAGCCTCCTCTATTATTTTTGGTATTGTATGAACAATTATTTTTTGGAGTAATTATTTTTGGTATTGTATGAACAATTATTGGTTTATGGAGTGATTGGTTGGTGTATGGATTTATGGTTTGTATATATATGTTTGTATGGTTGATGGTTGCAGCATAGACGAGTCGGGGACGTGCCCTGGTTAGTGCAGAATACAGCAAGTACATGTCGAAAAACTGGAAAAATTTCGGCCAGTACTGACCGAACCAGTCAAGAAGTTCGGCCAGTACTGACCGAAAACCATGGATCTGTTCGGCCACTACTGACCGAGACCTAGAATAAGCGTGTTTTTTTTTGGAACCGTTCACGAAAAAACATTGCTACGTGTTCTAAGCATTGGCTGAAATTTTTAATTATTTTTTTGCCATGGTTACTAAGGTTCGGCCAGTACTGACCGAATTTTCTTTAGTTTTTCGGTCACCCCCGACCGAACCTGCTCAAATTTTCGGTCAGTACTGGCCGAACTATTCCCAAAATTTCGGCCACACCTGGCCAAACCATGGCATGATGATTTGTTCGTGGGTTTTGTTGTTTGGTTGATGTAGAATGGAATTTAGGATGTTATCTTTGTTGGTCTTTACAATTTTTGGGTTGTGTTGATTTAATTTAATTTAAAGTTAGTTAAATTTAGTTAAATTTAGTTAATTTAATTTAGTTATTTTAATTTAAAGTTGGTTAAATTTAGTTAATAAAAAATGGAATGTAATAATAAATAAAAATTATTTAAAGATATGTAACTAACACCACAAATCATAATATTTAACATAAATAAAACTATTTAATATCAATTACATGAGTTGATGTTTCGGGTACTTGTATTAATCGATCTTGATAAAAATCTAGCCATCCGGTTGCACATTCAGCTCGACAATGATACCATTTGTATGGTACTGGTGGCAATGGACATCCTTCCTTCAACTTGGCATGAATGTAATGATTGGTGTTGACGTAGCATATACAAATCAATTTTGGGTTATGTGGCATTGATTTTCGTAGAGGAAGGAAGGTCAAAGACAAGGTATTACTCAAAGTCACCAACGCAACGTCGAATGCAGTTGCAACAGCGTAACCCATTTCTGCAGAGTCAAACCAATTTTCTTCTCCGCATGGTCCATCAAACCAGTGGATAGCAAAAAGGACTTTATCCACCCTATCCTCGGCCATGAATAACTCGGCATACAACTTTTGATTTCCAAAAACCTCCTGATATAACATTTTCCGAACCCATCGCCAATCATTTGAATCACGGCCAAGTAACTCCGCAATACACCGGAAGCCACAATTCCCATCACCCCGCACATCAACTGTTTTCTCAATATAACCATGCATGAAAACCGGTAGTTGATTAAGATATTTGATTGCATGTTGACTTTTTCGACGAACGGGCTATAAGATAAATTCAAAAAAAGAAAAAATTAAACATAAATAAAATTATTTCATGATATAAAAGTTTAACTGAATAATATAAATAGTTTTGAGGTTACCTGTAACTTGGCTTTTGCAGATAACATCGGAGACCCTTGATTTGCATTGGTGTTGAATAACATTTGATCGGGTATGGCCTCCACGTACTCAAATGCTCTAGGATCCCGCTTCGTGGATTTGAGGAACTTAGCACTCTTTGCTTTAGGACGACCCTTATTATTTGTTTTAACTGCAGGTTCATTAGCCATTGTTGTTGCAGGATGACAAATCTCGGTCAATCTCCGAACAATCAAATTCTTTCCGGTTCGTGGAGCTGCCTCAAATCTTAAATCAAGAGTATTGCGAATCTCATTGTACCAATTTCGAATCTCTTCTTCAATATCATCATCGTAACTCATGATCGGTTGGGTATCTAGCTTACGCCAAAATGCATGAACTTTATCAAGTGGGACGGGCGAGTTGAATTGCATGAACCGCGCAAGCTCACGTGGGCAAGTGGAGCCCGCATGCCGATCTCACCGCACACCCACACAACAATGGATCTCGGCTACCATCATATAGAGAATCCAGTGAGTTGAAAATCAAATCCAATGCATTTATAGACACCATGCCTCTAACCTCACTCCATAGCGATGACTTGAATTTGTGTTGAACTACAGTCCTGCTTTTCTCAAATGAGGCAATGATTGCAATATGGGAGCATTCAATGAGTTTATGAATTTGTTTCCAACATGTCTCAAATGCTCCCTGGCTCGATCCAAGTTGTTTCTTCAATAAGGCATGTTGACTCTCCACCCTAACATAGGTTACGCAATTTATTAGCATATAATTAACAAAATATCAAAACATATGACAGAAACATAAAGTTCCCCCGATATACTTGTTTGTAGTCAAGTTGTCAAAGTGCATAACATGGTTTGTCCAACACGAGACAAATCTTTCTTTGTAAGACACAATCCACTGGTTCAGGACATAATTGACCGCATCGGAATATTGACTGTAATCTTCTGATAATCGCCGTAAATAGTCATCAAACGATGCCTCCGTATCAGCTTTGACCATTACATTCCAATGAAGAATGAACGCCTCCCAAATCTCTTGCATATCAAACATTTTCTTACATTTTGCTAGAATATTCCTGTTGATATGCCATCGACAAAGCAAATGAGTTGTCGTTGGGAACGTCTCACGAATTGCATTCATCAAGGCAAGCTCCTTATCGGTCACGATAACATTAGGAAGACATTATTGATCCATCAAAGATTTCAACACTTCGCATGCCCACGTGTAGTTTCCTTCATTCTCAGCCTCTAGGTATACACCAGCAATTAAGAAGGTCATTTTGGTTGAAGTCACGCCCACAATCTCAAGCAAAGGTAAGTTGTACCTATTTTTCTTGTAAGTGCAATCCATGAACATGACGTATGGAAATGCCTTCATCAATTCAATGCTTTTCGGATGAGCAAAGAATATCTCCTTAATGACATTTGTATTCTCGCATTGCCGATATTCGAAGTGATAAGCATGCTCGGTCAATTTAAACATGAGTCATTGGATTTGAGAACGACCCGCACGCTCGCCTGCCCCGTTTTTCACTCGCGCATTATAAATAGTCCGTATTATGGACTTGTTTTCGGAAATTTCTCTTTAATCCATGTAAAATATCCTTCTACGGCTATTTGCATGTGACAATTCTATCACGTACTCCTCCTCTGATTTAAGTAATCTACCGGCATAAGAGTGACCCAACATGGATTCACAAATAGGATGATTGTGAAAGACACAAACCACTTTTAATTGCCATTCACCATCAACCGTGACTTGTCTGGCGTTCAACTGAAACTTACAACCGCATTTCTTTGTTCCGCTCTCTCTATTTTTCTTTTTTTCCCAATTCCAATATTTCAAGGTTGGCAGCCTCCGAGAGGACAGAGAGATTGGTTTTTCCTTGTATTTCCCCACGATCACAAACAAGCGTCAGTCGAGGAGCGGAATTACGGCGCCCGTTATCCGACCGACCGACTACGATGACAAACCCATGCTCTTCCCCCCTTTTTACGCACCCATTCAAACATTATTTTTCGATCTCGAAAAAACAAGGGCATTGTGAATTCTGGGGTGTAGTCTCGCAAAACGCTTTCAAAATCAACCGAGACATAGTTGTTGTCACCCAGGAAATACTGCAACAATTAAATAAAACAACAAGGGAGGTGTAAGCAGAAAAACAAAGGTTCGGCCAGTGGTGGCCGAATTTTCTTCGACGGTTCGGCTGGGTGTGGCCGAATAATTTCAAATTTTCGGCCTGACCAAAAAATTTCAAATTTTCGGCCAGTACTGACCGAAAAATAGCCCAGAATCGGCAAACCAGAGCCGAAATTTTTTGAAATTTCGGCCGGGTGTGGCCGAACCATAGCTAAATTTCGGTCGGGGGTGGCCGAACTTGAACAGAAATTCGGTCACTACTGACCGAATTGGAGCTACGAAACAGAAAATATATTTTTAACAAATTTAAATGGTTAGAAAACTTACATTATCATTCGATGGTAGAGCTGGAGCATCCATGATGAGTCTGCTGAATCTCTTGTCTTGAAACAAATGTGTATGAATTTTTTTTTGATTTTTTTTTTTGGCAGAGGAAGAGAAAGGAAAGGGAGGAGGTAATTTTTTTTTGGGTAAAAAAATAAAAAAGAAGTGATTAAGTAAAAATGTGGTGAAAATTGATGAGGGAGGGAAAGGGAAGGTGGTGAAAATTGATGAGGGAGGGAGGGAAAGGTGGTGAAAATTATATACGAGTTTACTCAACAATTTTACGGGTTTATTTAACATTAGTGAATAAGAAAATAGATTTAGGAATATTTTTGTCATTTCAACATTTTTGAAAAATTCAACTTACGGGTTTACTCAACAATTTTACGGGTTTATATAACAATTCTCATCATCCATAGGTAGACTACCAAGTAAACCATATGATTGATGTTTCTCTTCTTATCCATTACAATGATAATGTTTGTTAATTATTTAATCTTATCCTCTAAACTACATTGTTCTTCTTAGTTATCATTTGAAAATGGCAATACAATGGAAAATATTTCCATGGATTCTAAATTTAGCTTGGATCGCTCTCACCGGCTGGATTTCGGTTTGTTTTATCATCGCCGGTGAAATTGCTACTACCCTCAACAACCCCGATTTCCATATCGAATAATCCCCACGGATATTCATTATTTACCACATTGGTATGAATGTGGATCATTTGGATCTATCGATTGGGTTCTTGATTTGCATCCACTTTCCTGTAATTGGTAATTTTTCCGGTTAAAATCACATCTGTCCAATAGATCGAGGTTCAAACACGTTGGATTCGAGCCAAATTGATATGATTGGATTGTCTCGATAAACGAGGAGGCGGGTGATCTAAAACAGGTACGGAGTCCTAAATCTATAGGCTCAGCCTAAGTTGCTTGGACTCTTTGTTTTAACTTGCCGGATGTGTCGACAAGACTAAAATATGAGTGTCCGACACGGGTACGGCGGGTTAAACCAAGGGCTCAGCACCATTAGATTTTTAATCTTTTGCAGTTTTAGTTATTGAATTAGTTATCAGTTTCTTTAGGCAATAATGTGAATCTATATTAGCTGAGTAGTAGAGGGTGAGTTTGGGAGTGCTTTTTTGTGGCTTATAATCACTTTTGAAGCTCAAAATCACTTTTAATAGCGTTTGGATAACAATACTGATTATGATTTTAAGCTTTTAAAATGCAAAAGCGTGTTTTAAGTAGAAGCATAATTTTGCTAAAAGTGATTCTTAGAAGCTATTATTTGTGTTGTTTTTACAATAATAACCTCTATCTCTTTTATACATTTATTGTATCGCGATACATATTATAAAGGTCATTTTTGGTATTTATCTTTAATAATCAGTTTTGAACATATACTATCCAAACATACTTATAAATTTTAGTATTTATTACAAATAATCGATTTTTCTAAAATCACTTTTGAAAAATCACTTTCAGGAAATCAGAAGCAATGCCAAACTCACCCTAGTAGAGTTGTTCTCGATTAATCTTTTTCCTGCAGTATATACCTTCAACAACAGTGTAACGTATTTACATTTACGTAAAAGTTTATTTCACTTTGACTTTCAAGGGTCACGATCAACTCAATCGAACTTTAAATTATAAAAAATTTAACATAGTATTTAATGAGAGCGAATCAAACATCAGTTTTGGTGGATATAGACATTTCCATGGTGAAAATGATGCCATATCAATTTATGGAGCAGATTCTGATACTTCAGTTGATGGTAATAGTATTATTGACAATGGTGGAAGTGATGTTAATAGTGACAGTGACACTGATATTGACCCTAACAATGCTGGTCTGAACCAATGGAACTCAGACGATGAAGAAGATGAATGGGAAGAGGTTGATACTGATGAAAACACAAGAATCTCTTTTGTAGCTGAAGTTGTTCATCCTTGCAGGCCGTTGGCTTCAAGTAGAAGTAATAACCCTGTACGTTGGCATAGACGGGTTCGCTCTTCTGAGTTTGAGGGTACAATTAACCCTTCACTGACATATTTGCTAACTTGGACGTATCAGATGTACCGCCTTACGTTGGAAATTCAGGTGACTATCTAGGGGATTTGAGGAATTGCTCGAGCGGCTTGCTGAGACAGATAGCTCGAGAAGGGTAGCACCTCCTGCTGCTGTGTCTTTTGTGAAGAGTCTTGATGGCGTTGTCATTAATGAGAAGCAGGGTGATTTGGCATGTGCAATCTGTAAAGAGTCACTTTCTGCAGGTGGTGTTGTGAATAAGCTTCCTTGTTTTCATCTCTATCACCCTTTGTGCATTGTACCTTAGTTGGGTGCTCGTAACTCGTGCCCACTTTGCCGGTATGAGCTTCCCACTGATGACATGGATTATGAGAGCTGGAAACATAGCACTAGTGCTGAATTGGTAATTAATGAAATCCAGCAGCAGCAGCAGCAGCAGTTTGAGGTGTATGAGGAGGATTCCTCAGACAGTGGTGAAGCAGATGAAATATTAAATGGTCAGTCGAGGGGAAGGGGAAGAGGAAGATGGCTGTTTCTTGCTGCCCCTATTGTTAGTCTTGTGGGTATAACTCTTGTGTTGTGGTTAGGCGGAAACCCTTTAACAGAAACAAGAGGGCAGCTGTCTATCCATAGTCATATGATCTCAATGCCACTGTCTAATCCAAGAGAGAATCAGAGGGGCAGGAAGTGGTGGTCATTCTTTTAGCCTGTTTGTCGGAGTTTTGGAAATAATGATGATTGTGTCATCTAACGCCTTGATACTAATCTTCTTGATCTTGTGCTTGTATAGTTTTTGTAAATGATTTCTCTCTAATTTTCCTTCTTCAGAACCTCATCACTTCCCCAGCTCATTTGACATGTTTGTTCTTGCATTGTGAAAAACATTTGCCCAGTGTTCATCCTAACGATAAATGACAGTTTCTTGTGCCAATGGATATCAAGTTGCAAATTTCAATATTCCCTCCGTCCCAAAAGAATTGTTCAATTTTTTTTTGCCTTTGAAAAACTCTGTCTTCCTCTGCCCCTTCCTCGTCCTCTTGCTCCACCTTTTGCGGCCATTCTTCCACGTCCTCTAGCACTCTGTCCCACTTCATAAGACACTTTGAGTGCTTGCTCGTCTTCTCCTTCTCTGTCTTTTCTAAATTTCTGCTCTTGTACAAGCAATGAACTTTCAAAATCATCAACAAAAAGCTGATCAATGTCTTTTGATTCCTCAATGGAACACACAATGTAATTCCATTTTTCAGTCAGAGTCCTTAAGACCTTCTCCACTATTTTGACATCAGGCATGTCATCTCCAAAATTCCGCATATCACTTGCAATCACCATCACTCGACCAAAATAGTCAGTGATTGATTCTCCGTTCTTCATAGCCAAAACTTCAAAATTTCTGCGAAGACGATTCAGTTGAGCTCCTTGGGCACTCTCATTGCCCTGACATTTCAACTTCATCGCATCCCATGGTTGTTTAGCCGTCTCTTTCTTCGTGACTGTCTTCAAAATTGACTTATCAATTGAAGAGAACAAGTAATTTTTAGCCTTCAAGTCTTTCAGCTTCATTTCAGCCAAGACTTTCTTCTCTGCATCTGCTTGCTGGAACCGTATAGCCCGATTCCACTACACAACAAAACTCATTCGGAAGGTTTTCCATGACCATACTCCAATGATCATAATCTCCATCAAACTTTGGAATGCCAGGTTGTGCATATCCATTGTTTGCTTCAGCACTCATCTTCCTCTCTCTCTCTTGAACCCGACTCTGATACCAAATGTTAAATATAAAATAAAGCAAGAACGTTATAGAATATAAAGAAATTGGTGGAAGGGTTTATTTTTTTTTTTGTAAATGTAAGCCTTTAAATAGCTTTACAACTGAGGAAAAAAATCCCGAGAAAATAGCACCCAAGAGTAACTTATTCCTAAAGTCTAGGTCTTTATCAAACAGTAAGTAAAAGACTCAGTATTATTAGAAAGTAATTTAGAATTATAGCTGAAGAGCCAAATCAGCATCAGCATTATGGCAAAATGGCCACCCCTTTTGTTCTATCTTGTTACCAAAGCTTACACTTTTCATTTTATGATCCGTTGCAGGTTGCGGTTTTGTTGGGAAGAGGAGTCTGTTGTCGTCCTGCAGGTTCCCATTAAACTTCATTTGAATCAGTCGAGATTTCAAGAATGGCAGATCAAAAGCAAATCCTGACACTGCTTGTCTTGCTTTTTGTTTTGGTTCCATAAACTTGTTTTCTTTAGATGAATCATCCTTGCTTGATTTCACCATCACTGCTGTGTCTGGTGACCTCTGCTTATTTGGACTACTTAAACTTGAATTCCCATTGCTTTTCGAAACCCATGAAGCTGACTTCTTCTGTTCTGGATCAAAAACAAACGACTTTTGCAACGAGAGGATATCCCCCCGGCTACTAGCCCTTGTTTGGAGAATGGGAAATGAAACTTGAGTTTGAGCAGGCTGAGACATACAATCCCCGGGGTCGTATAAGCCTTGTAGCTTTCTATTGGCTATCATTTTGGCCGTGGGTCCCAAATCTTTCACGAATCGCGTCAAGCTTTCTCTGTAACTAATATCCTGCTCATTCACCTATATATGGAAACATGAAAATTCAACCATCTTGAACAATCTGCTTTACTTTCCTGTAACAAGAACCAAAAACAAGGTAAATAAACTCACGGGGACAAGAGTTTTCAAGTTAGTAAGCTCTCCTGAAATAAATGAGTTGTTGCCATGCAACATCGTAGGTTTATACGTGCAACGTCTATCTGCTTCATCAGGGCTCCTACATCTGCTACTATCACATGCACCTAGTAAGAGAAGATAAATTCTCATTAGTCACAGCATTTCAAATTCGAATATAGATAGCAAGCAATAATTATAAGAGAGTTGTAGCAAGCAGAGTCTTTACCAATATCTTGAGCACGGGCAGCCCTGAGATTTCCAAAAATTGATGGACCTTTGACAGAACTTGAGGAAGCATCAACAGCTGCACTATCGGTCCTGGCATCTTCAGAACGCCTTGTGATTGATTTGCAGTAGTTCAAGCTCTTAGCTTCACCCTGCAGCCTCCTAGACGACCTTCGCCTCGTCCCAGAGTGTTCCATTACAAAGTTTTGAGGATCGGTTCTTAACAATTCAAACACTTTTTTTGATAGCTCATGTATAGCACGAGCCTGTGAATTAAAATTAAAAGGTTCAGTTTCTGGAAATGAAGGAAGACGTACAACTAGTATGCTAACTAGTAGTAAATGGATCGAGTAGGTACCTACCTGTCTGAAGAAAAGTGTGGCGGAGGAGTTGAAATGCATTGCATTCCCGGAGATTAGAAACACATCATGCTGCATTGAAGTGAACAAGGGTTTCAACTTTGAAATGGAAATGAAAGAAAGATATCAGTGTTAGGGAGGCAGCAGCCAAGAAACCTCGAATTGTTCAAGAGTTGTATACATTCCCTCGTGAAGTTTGGCCCTCATTGTGCCGAAATCCATAGGCTCTTTGATGATTTCGTAGTAGTCCTCCACCTTTCTTATTTCAAGCATATATTTAGTCGCTCTTATTCGGATAAACAATACAGGGTGTATATAATACTCCTACGTTATGTACATGCTATGATGCTCGGACTCGCTGGTTTACCCCGCCGGACACTTGTCAATAACACTAAAATCGGAGTGTCCGACACGGGTACGGCGGGGTAAACCAAAGAGTCTGAGCATCAAATAATATAGCTAGGTAATTAAGTAAGGGAGAGGAGGAACCTCTTTAGGATCAACTGGCTCAGCAAATATTTCATATGTATCTCTCCTGATGGAAAAAAAGTTAAAATAAAGAAATGAATAATTGATCATCGCGCAAAGAAGAGTGAGTGTAGCTAGTGTATAAACTGATAAAGTCTGAGGTTCCACCTTAAAACCAATTGGTGTGGGGAGTAGCCCAGGATCGTTATATGTTAGAGACAAGTCTTGTTTATTCCCGATGTGGGATAATGTTCTCTTACATAAACATACATACATACATACATACCTCTGCAATGTGTCAAGAAGGAGCTCTAGTATGTGTTTCTGTGGCAATGACCGATGAAGCGAGGATGATGCAACAACTGATGGTTGATCCCCGCCACCTGATTAATAACTGATGATGTTAGAGACACATAATGTAACGAGCATTAACGGAAATTGATAATGTTTTAGGTGGCTGACCAGTGGGGATGGGGATGGGAGGTTGATGGAGCTTTCGCTTGAGCCTGGCCCTTGTCCTAGAGGGTGGCCCTGCACCCTCTTGTTCCCTAAAACACTCATTTTCTTGGCATGTTGTCGAAGTACTGCTGCCTTTCCTCTCTCCTCTCCACACTTGCCTTGGTGTTTTTCTGCAAGCCATTAATTACTTACACCGTGCTTGTTCGAAAAATGAAATTCAAAAACAGATACCAACCTGGAGATGGATGAATGCATGTCACTCGCTCCTGTAATATTAACGTAAAAACAACAGTACCACCACCAGATAAAATTATAGAAGATCGACGAGACGGACGAGGCCAATCTTTTGTACAAGGTTAGCAAATTATAACTGCTTCCCTCGATTAATTACATGATATCAACTCAAGATTTAGGATCACCCATCCAAGGTAACTCCCAACATTTGCAAAAAATAGCTGATCCTACTTTCTAACGGCTCTCATCATTTTCTTAAATATTCAAGCACATTTTTATAATATTCACCCATCAATTTAAATCACACACAAATAACCATTGCTAGATGATACAATTATTTAAATTTTTAATTTAAAATATTAGAAATGCTTTTTTAATTCAACTTTTTAAAAGGCAAACTTATACTTCAAATAAAACTGAAAGTTTGCTGTGGAGGGAGGGTTTTTGAAATTAATATCGAAAAGTTTTTATGGAAATATATGGTCCTTTTATTTATAGCTTTAAGAATGAAGGATCCTAAAGATTTTATTTTTATTTTATTAATATCTGGATAAAAGTAAATATAAAATAGTTGACTTTATGAGGGAGAGAGTGAGAAGGTCTCAATTTCCTCATTAATTTAAGAGTTGGTCTTACAAAAAGATGTTTTACACTAATAACACTAACACTGACACTTTTTTACACTGACACTTTGTTACACATACACTGGCACTTTTATACATTTGACACTTAATATACATGCACTGACACTTTTTTACACTGACACTTTGTTACACTAACACTGACACTTTTTACACTGACACTTAATATACATGCACTGACACTATTTTACACTGGCACTTTGTTACACTAACACTGGCATTTTGTTAAACTGGCATTGACGCTTTTTACATTGACACTTTGTTACACATGCACGGGCACTGACACTTGTTTACACCGGCACTTTGTTAAACTGGCACTGACACACTTTTACTTTTACACTGGTACTTTGTTACACATGCGCACTGACACTTTCACTGGCACTAACGGGAAAAACAAAACACGTTTTTCCTGAGATTTTGGCTTAATTTAAATGTCCATAACTTCTTAGGCAGTATGTATACATTATTTAAAAAGTATAATTTTATAATGGTGAAACAACGATAATTTTTAAAATTGCAAAAAAAATGTCTAGATTTTCATAAAATTACGGTCAAACTTCAATTGAGTTGTGACCATAAAAACATCAAAGCGGGACAAATTTTCAGAAACGGAGAGAGTATATAAAGAACTTTTAATTTCTTGGTCTAGTAGTCAAGATTAATACACTCAGTTATACACAATTCTAAGTTACAACATCCATGTCTTCATGGAAAAAATTAAACCAGCCCTTTGAAGAACATAATTCCTATCAGGATGGAGCTGACAATTTAGACAACAATGAGAATTTCTGTAAATTATCTTCCTTGATGCCGGTCTGCCCGTCGTGGGTTCAAGCAAAAGATACAAACCGGAAAAACTGATACTTGCAATCTGCACGCGTTCTCGTTTTTTTCTTGCGTCCAAAACGGCCTGCCGACCACAGACGAGCATCGAGCATTTTCTTTGCTTTTACTTTATTGATCTTCTCTTTCTCCTGGCAGTTCCGGCTGGTACCTGTAATGGAAGTCATAAACAAGCAAGTTTATATTTTCATGCACTCGAGTAAGTAAAGATAAGGAGGAACAAGAATATGTAGAACATGTTGGAATTTTTGTATATGTGGTATGAAGTTCATAGCATATGACTTTAAATGGTCATTTGGACTTGAACTGTTTTTTGGCTAAGGCAAAATCCCGTTGGATGTTATGTGCTCGAGGGCGGCCGCGCTTCCTTGCCGAGAGATGAGCTTCCAAATCCTTTGTTGAGCGCGGTCGCGCCACCCTTAAGGGCGGCCGCGCTTGTGACGGAGATGCGATTTTCCTGGGCCGAATTAGATCAGTTTTAGGTCTTTTTAAGCCCTAAAATCCTAGTTTTACCACACATATAAATACTCTCTTCCTCCCAGCCGTTTTTGAAACTTGAATATTAGAGAGAAAAACAATTCTCTTGCTTTTATTCATTGATCGATTACTCCCGTTCATAGAGATTTGTTCGTGAGATTCAAGGCGATTGAGATAGGCCCGCCGGTGATCGCCTACTGTGTCGCTACGTAGTACGTAGTCCGTGATCGTTTTATCCTCGGAGAAATTTGCCTGCACGAGTTGCACCAATTGGGGGCAATATTTTCTCTTAGGACAGGTCTTCCTAAGGCGACTCGATCAAATCACGATAAGTTTTCTAACCGTTTGATTTCTTGTTTCTGTTTGTTTTCCTGATCCTGTTCCTTGGCTTTCGGTTTTGCTATTGGCATCTTAATTGGTACGTTCTTGACTTGATCAATAAAATCCCCTACTGTTGATTAAATCGTTGTTTAATCTGTGGTGCTTATTAATTTAATTTCCAACGAGTCTAAGAGAAAATAGTATTTTATTTGATCATGTATGGTGGTTCCTCTAGCTCTCCCTTTAAGTCCCTAGTTGACACCTCCGATCTTAGGAGAAGTTTGGTGGTAAGAACTTCAAGCGTTGGTCCGAACGCATGAAGATCTGTGTCAATTAAGGGTATGCAGTATCTTCGACATCCAAGTGTCCCGCTACGAATGGTGATGATCCAATTAATGTGGCCGCTTGTTAAAGCTGTGGAAGGAGCAGGATGATGTTGTACGAGGATGCATTACATCGGCTTTGTCGAATGCACTCTTTGATGTTTATTGCTCGCTCCTCTCGGCTTCTGCGTCATTTGTGGGAAACGCTTTCCACGAAGTACGGCACCGATGACTCCGGTGTGGAAAAGTACCAAGTGGGAAAGTTCCTGAATTATCAGCATGAGTGAGGGAAAGTCGGTTACCGACGAGTGCACGAACTCCAAATCATTTTGCGATCACTCAAGGATCTTGACATGGGACTTCCCGATACGTTCGTTGTCACGGCTATCATTGAGAAGTTTCCTCGATCTTGGGGGAATTCGGTATGACCCTCAAGCATCGTCTTGGAAACTTGACACTCAATGAATTGATGAATGCAATTGCGATTCAGGAGGTGCATAATGGTAACCAACCGATTGTACTGTGGAGGCTGCTGCTAATATGATTGGTAAAAGCAAGTTTAAAGGAAAAGGTGTGAAAACTTCTAAGGATAAAGAAAACCATGATAAACTTAAAGTTAAGAAAAATAACTTTAGGAAGCCAAGAGCAAAACAGGCTGCTGGAATTGTGGAGAAGGTGGACACTTTTCTAGGGAATTTGCCGTCCAAGAAAGGAAAAGGACCACAAGCCTCTGGCGATGACCATCCTACTGTCGGCGTGGTGTTGGGTCCGAAGGATTATGATGATCCCGACTCGACGCACCCGGAGTTGACGCTCGACTGCAATGTTACAAAGTATGTAACTTCTTATCCCGAAATCTTTCTGTCTATGAACCCAACGAGCGGCTAGTCGACACTGGGGCAAATGTGCACGTTTGCCGATAAATTGCTATTTGTGTCTTACCGGCTCGAGCGTGGTAGATCGGTGACGATGGGAAACTCTAGTCGCTGAAAGGTGCTTGGAATTGGACGCGTGGACACGAAGTTTCCTAATGGGCGCATTCTTTCCTTGCAACGAGTGTATCACGTTCCCGATATTCGTCGCAACATTATTAGTGGTTCTAGTCTAGTTAGGGAAGGATTTGAGATTTCATTTAAGTGTAATAAGGTTAATATTTTGGATTACGGTAGTTTTGTGGGGAAAGGTTATTCCTCGGATGGTTTATTTAAAATTAGAGTTGAAACCGATGTTTGTTCGCACAATAATTTTAGTTCTATTGATTATCCTGTTTCTTATTCCATTGAATCTTCAAATGTTTGGCATGGTCGTTTAGGACATATTAACTATGATTACGTGAAAAGAATGATGAACTTAGATATTATTCCTAAACATGCTATTGATAAGAATTCTAAATGTCATGTATGTGTTGAAGCTAAATCTACAAAAGGTCCGTTTAAAACGGTTGTGAGAAATTTTGAAATTCTAGATTTAGTTCATGCCGATATTTGTGAATTTAATGGTGTGTTGACTCAAAGACAAAAAGAAATACTTTCTCACCTTTATTGATGATGCTAGTAGAATCTTGTTATGTGTTCTTGCTTAATTCTAAGGATGAAGCATTAGATAAATTCATTATATTTAAGAACGAAGCGAAACACAACCGGCAAGAAACTTAAACGGTTAAGGTGATAGAGGAGGTGAATATGAGTCTAACCCCTTCATGCATTATTGCCAAGAAAACGGAATAGTACATGAAGAGACTCCTCCCTACACCCTCAATCAAATGGTGTTGCGAACGTAAGAATAGAACCCTTGCGATATGATTAACGGTTTACTCATAAGTTCGGATTTGCCCAAATATATGTGGGGAGAGGCTTTGAATACGGCTTGCCATATTCTGAATAGAGTCCCTCCTAAACATAGAAAGGAAAGCCCGTTTGAACTTTGGAGAGGTCGACAGGCTAGCTTGAAACACTTAAAAGTGTGGGGGTGCCTTGCTAAGGTACTTGTACCTGCACATAAAAGGAAAAAGCTTGGACCTAAAGCTGTTGATGCTATCTTTATAGGTTATTACGAAACAAGTTATGCATTGAGATTTCTCATTATAAAATCTGAAATTTACGGCATAGATGTGAACTCTATAGTTGAGTTACGTGATGCAACATTTTTGAGGATGTGTTTCCTATGAAGGACGGACTTCCTAAGGAATCTAACCCAACCACTAATTCCATTCATGCTCAAGTAGAGGAGCTGACAAATGTGGGGGTTGATTCCAGTGCAACTCATTCTGACGATGAGATTGAACCAAGAAGGAGTAAAAGGGCAAGGACCACCAAGGACTTTGGAAATGATTTTATCACTTACAATGTCGAGGGTGATCCTCTAACCTTCAAAGCTGCTATGGCTACTTCGATGCCAAGCCGGTGGAAGGATCTTTGTTAAGAGTGAGATGGATTCTATTGTCTCTAATGGGACATGGGAATTTGTCGATCTCCCTCCTGGTTGTAGCACGATAGAATGTAAGTGGGTCTTTAAAAGGAAACTGAAACCGGATGGAACCGTTGACAAGTTTAAGGCTAGGTTAGTGGCTAAGGGATTCAAGCAAATGGAAGGAATAGACTATTTCGATACCTATTCGCCAGTTGCTAGAATGACTACAATCCGAATGCTTATCGCATTGGCCTCTGTATATGATCTTCCTATCCATCAGATGGATGTCAAGACCGCTTTCTTGCATGGCGATCTTGAGGAAGAAATTTATATGGATCAACCTGAAGGTTTTGAGGCCCCTGGCAATGAGAGAAAGGTTTGTAAACTTGTGAAGTCCTTGTATGGACTTAAACAAGCCCCTAAGCAATGACATGAGAAATTTGATAAAATTATCTCATCGTTTGGCTTTGTTAATAATGAGTTTGATAAGTGTGTTTATAGCAAGAGTATTGGTGATAGTAGTATTGTCTTATGTCTGTATGTCGATGATATTCTGTTGTTTGGAACGGATATGAGGATAATTGATACTACTAAGGCATTCTTGAAAGGTAAATTTGAGATGAAAGATATGGGAGTAGCAAGTGTGATTCTTGGCCTTAAGTTGACTCGTTCAACTAGTAGCATAACCATCTCGCAATCTCATTATACTGAAAGTGTAATTGAGAAATTTGGTTATAAGAATTGCAAAGTGGCTAAGACTCCATATGACCCTTCATCTGCTCTTACTAAGAATGAAAGTGGAGTACCGATGGCTCAGTTGAGATATTCTCAAATAATTGGAAGTTTGATGTATCTTGCCAACTGTACTAGACCGGATATATCCTACTCGGTTACTAGGTTGGCTAGATATACTCAATGTCCAAGTAAAGCACATTGGGAAGCTCTTGATAGAATTCTCAAGTACTTGAAGGGAACGATTTCCTTTGGGCTGCATTACGGAAGATATCCTTCTGTTCTTGAAGGATATAGTGATGCAAGCTGGATCGCCTATAACTCCGGGAGTTATGGGCATGGCCGTAGGGTATGTTTTCACCTTAGGCGGAGGCTGCGGTCGCTTGGAGGTCGACCAAACAAACTCTGTTGTCTAGGTCTACATTTGAGGCCGAATTAGTTGCCCTTGACACTACTGGATTGAAAGCCGAATGGCTTCGAGGACTTATGTCCGAGTTGCCCGTAGTCGATAAGCCCACGCCTGTTATCTCGTACATTGTGACAACACTGCCACAATTGAGAAACTGAAAAGTGTCAAGTACAACTGTAAAAATAGGAGGCACATCCAAGTTAGATTAAAATCTATAAGGGATTTAGTGTCTCGGAAGGTGATAGCTGTTGATTATGTTGGTACCAAGGATAACACAGCTGATCCTTTAACCAAAGGGCTAGAATTTGCTCTAGTTCAAAAATCTAGGTTGGGGATGGATGAACCCCGTCGACTCAAACGCAAAGCAGAACCCAATCTACCTCGAGCGAGAGATCCCACAAAAGAGATTCAATGTGGTAATAACAAGTTTGTGGGGTGAGTTGGAGCACTAATAAATAGATTGACATGTTACATGTGCGAGTCTATCCCCTGAATAGCCTAGAGGTGCTCATTCTTTGCTAATATAGTAAAAGTTTGGAACTTTGAATGGGATCAAGTCTTTTAGACAAGATGTTAGCAGTACATCTTCTGAGATGCCCAGCTAAGTGAGTGTTGTTGTTGGCCGCAACTAGAGGAATTTGGGTTATTCCTTGAAAGCACTCATGATAGAGGATCGGGACGTATGGCTTATAAGCGTCAAGTGTTCGATAGAGGGCCTATCATAGCTTTTGTCGTGTTTGTTACCAGCAAAGGCCTCTACATCCAAAGGCATCAGATTCAAGACACCCGTTCATCTGGTCCTGTGGAGGTTTGCGTTGGATAACATAGGTAGTGGTTCAAGCCGGAAGGTACCATTATTGAAAGCATGGCAATGGACAATCTGTACACGTCATATTTCTATGAACTTGTGGGGGATTGTTGGAATTTTTGTATATGTGGTATGAAGTTCATAGCATATGACCTTAAATGGTCATTTGGACTTGAACTGTTTTTTGGCTAAGGCAAAATCCCGTTGGATGTTCTGTGCTCGAGGGCGGCCGCGCTTAGGCCGAGAGCGGCCGCGCTTCCTTGCCGAGAGATGAGCTTCCAAATCCTTTGTTGAGCGCGGTCGCGCCACCCTTAAGGGCGGCCGCGCTTGTGACGGAGATGCGATTTTCCTGGGCCGAATTAGATCAGTTTTAGGTCTTTTTAAGCCCTAAAATCCTAGTTTTACCACACATATAAATACTCTCTTCCTCCCAGCCGTTTTTGGAACTTGAATATTAGAGAGAAAAACAATTCTCTTGCTTTTATTCATTGATCGATTACTCCCGTAACCCGTTCATAGAGATTTGTCCGTGAGATTCAAGGCGATTGAGATAGGACCGCCGGTGACTGCCTACCTGTGTGCTGCTCTGTGGTACGTAGTCCGTGATCGTTTTATCCTCGGAGAAATTTGCCTGTACCTGAGTTGCACCAATTGGGGGCAATATTTTCTCTTAGGACAGTCTTCCTAAGGCGACTCGATCAAATCACGATAAGTTTTCTAACCGTTTGATTTCTTGTTTCTGTTTGTTTTCCTGATCCTGTTCCTTGGCTTTCGGTTTTGCTATTGGCATCTTAATTGGTACGTTCTTGACTTGATCAATAAAATCCCCTACTGTTGATTAAATCGTTGTTTAATCTGTGGTGCTTATTAATTTAATTTCCAACAGAACATGCCCCTCCCCCCCGCGCGACCCACAATAATATGCATAAATGGGATGGACACAAGAATTAAGGAAAAAGGTGAAAAGGATGATACGTTGTGAGTGTAGATGATTGGGTACGAGTGAAAAAGTGGGGTAGAGAATAGTTATTGGGTTATTGTTGCGAGTATGACAAGTGGGTCTCATTTTCATTTTGGGATTTTGCAGATTATTGGGGGACTATTGGGGGACGCCCAAAATGACTCTTTTGCAAATTATTGTAGGACAGAGGGAGTATATGCTATTAAGATAATGCACATTAGAGCACCTTTTCTTCAGTTTTCAGTGACTTCTCAAGATTACCGAGTGCACCAGCTGGGTCGCCTTTCATTAACTGACTCAATTTTTTCATTCGAACGCGCATTTGGAAAAGTTGAGCAACTAGTTGGCTCACCTGAAAATTATCGTAAGAAACGAAGTACAGAAAAAAAGAAAAGAAAATAATATTGCTTTTTTAAGCCTATCTACAAGAAGACAAGTTGGTTCAAGCTGCCATTATGGTTACCTGCTTCTCTGTTTTTCCAGAATCTCTAGCAATCCGTCTTCTTAAGAGTGGCGATGCAGCTAAAAGTTCTGGTTTCTCCCTCTCCTCTGCATTAAAATTAAATAATCAGATAGGTCTAAAGAAAGCACTCCCTCCGTCCCAAAAGGAGTGTTGTTTTGAGAAGATAAAAAGGAAAAAAGAAAAAATGTCCCAGAAAGAGTGTCCATATTCTAATGAAGGTACAGCTCGCTTTTGCCAACTAAGGGAATATTTTACAAGTTCCTCCCTCCAAAAATAAATGTCTGTATTTGATTTGCCAACGATTTTAAGGAATTTGTTTTATTTGCTTATAAATTGCTTGTACAATGGTAAAATTACACTATAACCATTTCCTTATTTAGAAATACGACATCTATTTTTGGACGAATCAAAAAAGAAAGTGTGACATTTATTATGGGACGGATGAAAAATAAGGGTGGAGGAGAAATACCAGGGGTCATAGCTTCTATCATTGATTCAGCTAGCTCTAGGCTCTTCTCTGCCTCTCGAATTTGTGCAGGACTAATCTATTGCAGACGAAAGCAAAGCAGAAGTCAGTTGTAGTATCTTTCAGTTATACTTCATTTCACTTACGGATGTCATGAGAGGATTATTATTATTTCCTTTTTATTATTTTGAAAAAATGAAAACAGAAATTTGAAACTCGGTAATCATACCTTGGCCATGCCAGGAATCATTCCAACAACACTGGTAGTATCTTTCAGTTATACTTCATTTCACTTACGGATGTCATGAGAGGATTATTATTATTTCCTTTTTATTATTTTGAAAAAATGAAAACAGAAATTTGAAACTCGGTAATCATACCTTGGCCATGCCAGGAATCATTCCAACAACACTGGCCATGGGACCCATTTTCGTAATTGAACGGTTTTGCTTTAAGAAGTCATTGAAGTCAAATTTTTCAGCCATGATCTTTTTCTCTAATTCTTCAACATCCTCTTTGCGTACCTACTCAGTTTGAACAATGCTTAGTCCAAATAATGATATCATTGTATGATTATTATTATTTTATGAGACAAAGGAACTTACAACTTGTTCGGCCTTCTCTACAAATGATAAAACATCTCCCATGCCTAAGATGCGCCCTGCCATACGATCTGGGTAGAAAGGTTCGAGGTCCTCCATGCGCTCTCCTCGTCCAACGAGCTTGATGGGCTTTCCTGATACCTGTCACACCCAACAGTTGAACATGAGATCGAACTAGTTTATTTTCTTGCATATATAGCTGTCTGTTGGGGTGTAAACCCAATCCCACATCGACAATTGAACAAAGTATTGTCAGGTTTATAAGAGCACACACCCACTTCATTAGTATGAGGCCTTTTGGGAAGTTCCCAAGAGCAAATCCGTGCGGGCTGAGCCCAAAGCGGACAATATCATTCTAATGTGGAGTGGTGAGGATGATCGCGGTCCCTACAAATGGTATCAGAGCCATGGTTCGGATGTTCCGGCCTGGGTGGACCGTGTGTGTGCGATTATAGTGGTGGTGTGATTCCCTCTTGTGTGACTTTTCGGATGATCTTGGTTTGAGGGTAGGATTGTTGGGGTGCAAACCCAATCCCACATCGACAATTGAACAAAGTATTGTCAGGTTTATAAGAGCACACACCCACTTCATTAGTATGAGGCCTTTTGGGAAGTTCCCAAGAGCAAATCCGTGCGGGCTGAGCCCAAAGCGATCAATATCATACTAATGTGGAGTGGTGAGGATGATCGCGGTCCCTACACTGTCAAAGTCTGTCATTCTCAATATAAATAAACACACGAAGATATGCGTGTGTGTAAAGTAGTCAATGTAACATTTAAATTGAAGAAATATATTTTAGTCGGTATCGCTATTGGTAGAGATGAAAATTCCGGGTCTATTGGGATTGGAGCCAAACCAAGGATGGAGGAGACCGGAATTTGTGTTGAAGAAAAGGAAGAGACTGGATTCTATGCGACCGCATAGAATGAGTGCAGCAGCATATGACTTCACTGTTTTACAGGAAAAAGAAGAATTCTGAAGTTGGGTCTATGTGGCCGCATGGTGCGGTCGCATAGCCTAGGGAAAATCGGTTTCTTTTTCCGAATCCCAAGAGCAAATCCGTGCGGGCTGAGCCCAAAGCGGACAATATCATACTAATGTGGAGTGGTGAGGATAATCGCGGTCCCTACACTGTCAAAGTCTGTCATTCTCAATATAAATAAACACACGAAGATATGCGTGTGTAAAGTAGTCAATGTAACATTTAAATTGAAGAAATATATTTTGGTCGGTATCGCTATTGGTAGAGATGAAAATTTCGGGTCTATTGGGATTGGAGCCAAACCAAGGATGGAGGAGACCGGAATTTGTGTTGAAGAAAAGGAAGAGACTGGATTCTATGCGACCGCATAGAATGAGTGCGGCAGCATATGACTTCACTGTTTTACAGGAAAAAGAAGAATTCTGAAGTTGGGTCTATGTGGTCGCATGGTGCGGTCGCATAGCCTCGGGAAAATCAGTTTCTTTTTCCGGATCCTTTTGTGCACAAAAATGTCATCCTCCTAGGGTTAGTTTATTGTATTCTATAAAAGCCAAGTGACGGCCTAGAACACATTGAAACACCACACAGAACGATTATTGAGTATAATCATGGCTTGGTAGCGCCCCCAGAGGTAGTCTGATCTTGTCACGAACTGGGTTAATAAATATTGTGTTCTTGTGCTTAATTTTCTTTCTCTTCTTGTCAATTTTCTATTGCTTGGGGCCAGATCGTTTCCTAACATTAATACTATGACACTCAATGGCGGATCTATTAAGGGATGAGAGGGGGAGATGGGCTCCCACTGACTTTTCCGTTTTTTAAAAAAAAACACTGCCGTACCACATTATATATGTAATGTCTTATTATTTGTACATTATTTATACTAGAATAAGTTTGTCTTAAAAATATTTTCTTATTTAAAACATAATATTTCCTCGGTCCCAAAATAAAATTTTAAATTTGATTTTTGATCAAGAGAAATTTTAGACATTCATTTTGAGACACAGATAAAAAATAATTGCATTTACTATCAAATAACGTACTTATAATTTTTATTTCCATTTTTGGCAAATTCCACATGAGGAGCTTCATAAGTTATGAGTGTATAATGTCCAAGTCCTTCTGTCCCAAATGAACGTCAATTTTTTATAAAATTGTCTCAAATAAATCTCTATTTTTTTTAATAACTTTGTTCCGAAATATTTTTTACAGATTTATTTTTCATATCTATAATACAATACAAGGGGGGATAACCGCCTCTTATCTACCACATAAGTGATGCTTCAGATTTAAAGTTACAAAAGTGATCCAACGGCTAAAATTAAACACTCTCCTATTTTCTTTTTTAGCCTTCCTTTTCCATTTTCTCCTTCCTAATTTTCTTTTTAACTATTATTTCTTTTTGCAGATGACTTAAGTTTTTTTTTTAGATTCTTTTTTTTTTTAACAGAAAAATCGATTATAAATAAATGATCTTTTTTTTTTTGTTTTTTTTTTAATTATTTAGTATACTCCTTAAAAAAAAAGGTTTAGGGTTTATATATACTCTTTCTTTCAAAAAAAAATTGAATTGTGTATTTTTTTTTTGTTTTTTATTTATGTGTGTTCCAATTTGATTTATTTATTTTTCTCTTTTATTTTATTAGGATAATTTATTTAAGTTTTTGAACGATTTTAGAATATTTCAAAAAAAAAATGATTTTAGAAAAATGTTTGTACCTAAATCAATTAAAAAATCATTCGTCATAATTACTTAAGTTTTTTGTTTCGAACCTTGGGTAAAAATAGGATAGGGGATGGGTTATAATTATTATTAATTATTTAAATAATTAATGGGTTGAGTTGGGGTTACGAAAAAAGAATAATGGTAATGAATAATTTTCATTTAAGTTATATTTTAAAATAGCTTTTTTTATAAATATTTATAGCAAAGATTCATAAATAATCTTTCTATTCACTTTTAAAATTTTTTGTTTTGAAAATATATAATGAGTGGTAATTGATAAAAAATCATTTAGAATCAAAATTTGTAAGAAAGAGACATTCAATTTGTGATTTTTTTTTAAAAAGATAGACATTTATTTTTGGACATATTGGAGCATATTATTTTGTATTGTTTAGGGGTGATTTGTATTTTGTTGGTAACCGATTATAAATAAATGATAATTTTCTTTGTTTTTTTTAATTATTTAGTATACTCCTTTAAATAAGGTTTAGGGTTTATATATACTCTTTCTTTCAAAAAAAATTGAATTGGATATTTTTTTTTTATTTATGTGTATTCCAATTTGATTTATTTATTTTTCTCTTTTATTTTATTAGGATCATTTATTTAAGGAGTGTATCTTAACATAATAATTACTATTATACATAATTAAGTTTTTGAACGATTTTAGAATGTTTCAAAAAAAAAAAAAAACTGATTTTAGAAAAATGTTTGTAACTAAATCAATTAAAAATCGTTCGTCATGATTACTTAAGTTTTTTGTTTCAAACCTTGGGTAAAAATAGGATAGGAGATGAGTTATGGATTATAATTATTATTAATTATTAATATGATTAATGGGTTGAGTTGGGTTGGGGTTACGAAAAAAATAATAGTAAAATGGGGATTAAGAAAATGTTTTTTTACTAACCCTAAATGGATAACGATCCCGGATAATCGACTTTCTCATATTCTCTTCGGCAGTTACACAAACAAACCACCCTCCATCAAATGTTGATTATGGAACAAAGTAATCATCAGGGTATTGGGTATATTTTTTATTTTTATTTTGGGATGGGAGGAAGGCGATTTCATCATTTCTTCAATTTGTGTACTGTCACCGTGCCAGTGGCACGGGTAAGAGAATACTAGTATTATTACATACTTGAAAAATTAAGTGTTTAAAAATTGTAAAGCAATTATATTTATACATGTTGCTAATAATGTTTCGTAAAACAATCTCAATCAAATAAAACTTTGACATTCATTTTGAGACTAATGAAGTATTATTTATTTGTTATT